>JAHQIW010003575.1:0-306082 GCA_019055375.1 Parelaphostrongylus tenuis
GTTATTTATGAAACTCAAAGGGATCAAGTTCTATTTATAGATTAGTCATATCAATCAAGGCAAATCTAAGTAATTGAAAGCTATAGCTTTAGTCGGCGTACTCAACACTGCAATATAATACATGTGCCACAGCTAATGTCTAGGTGAGAGCTGATGGTTTAATATTCTTTCCTTGAACAGAAACAAGCTTGATAGTATATGATTTGCTCAACACTAGCTATTATTCTGTTTAATTCCTTTTCTCCAGAGCGTGAGAAGGGTAAATCGATGCGCAGTCTATCTAGTCAAACATTTTCATGACCACACCGAAGAAACTTCATTGTCAAATTAGATCACATAGTATGTACTTCGTTTGATCATCCATCGCTTTATTCTTACTGTCTTTCAGTTGTTGCTTCTGCACAAGATTTTACATAGGCATGTAATGTTTAGTTCTGATTAACTGAAAAGGAAACTCAGTGGCTGCCGTGAATTCCGATGGTCCTTCCTTTGCAATTTTTCAACTAAGAGATGTCTTCTTAAATCCCAGTAGGAGAATTTTTTCAAGAGTCTACCGATAAATGATGATATCTTTGTTAAAGTAAATCAGAATGGAAAGAATGTTCAGCTTCTTGTTATATGTGTGCAAACCCTAATGAACTGCTTTCTTTGAGGATTCAACCTTTATGCTCTCAACACGGTGTCTCTATGATACGGTTCAAAACGACGACCGCCTCTGGACCAAACCCTCCGAAGAGTTTTCAGCGTTCCAGCGAATGTAAGGTAGCTTTACTTTATGCGAAGACGGTGGATTACAGGCCCCAAATACTACTGTAACGAAATATTTTTGACATGCGGGTGTGCGGTGCATCATTGCCCCGGATTATCATCTTTGCATCAGGAAGGTCCTTTAAATCTGCGAGGGATCAACAAGCAGTCGTTTTGAGTCGCACGCGTTGCACTGTTCAAAATCCCAACAAACAGAAAAATGTGACCTCTTTTCACTCCCTACCCCCATACTGGTCCTGTCAGGACTTCTTACAAGTGTCTCTGATTTCGTTCTAAGTGCACTCGTATGGGAAATTGTACCATTTCTCCGACAAAAGTTCTACTCGTCCAAAAGACTCACATGAAGGCAATGAATTTTATTTCAAAAGTATTTTTACAGGCGAAATGCGCTCTGACGCGTGGTCAGATAATGGCTATAGCTACAACTCAGAGGTTTCTCATACCATGTCTTCTGCTATTACTAATAAATGTAAGATCTAACTGGTTTGTTTCCACTGATTGTAGATGATGAGAGCCCGACTGAGCTGTCTGTAAAGGCTATAACTATATTTTTCTCCTAGAAAAAAGTTTCTTCCCTTTTCAAAAAACTGTTTGCTGTGGAATACTTTCCGAATCCCATGCCACTTGATGCCGACATATCGGTTTCAGAGAGCGGTCTTTGTAGAAAACCTCGAAGCTCGATCCTTGAATTTACGGTCCAACTGAGTCTTGAAGATGTTGAATTCGCTAGGCATTTCTAAAGAACACAACACAGTGAAGTAGAAGAAAAATTCCTTCGCTATGAAGTCTTTCAACACCACACGCCCTTCTATATCATTTCCTAATCGGTCGACCAGATTGTTTATAAACAAATAAGAGTGTTTCTTTTTTGTCCCATATGCCCATCTTTCGCATGTAAGCGGCATAGCACAAGGCGAAGGAAAGACTCAATCAGTGGCTTGGTTGGAAGACCAAGGGTTTCCTACGTTGTTCCTTGTACCCGACGTTCCTTTTTGAAGATTGTTGTTAATTGTAAATGAAGATTAAGGAATTGACGTTTTTAATCTTTTTTTTCACAGTGTTGTAGTGTTCCAAGCATGTCCAAGAAAGTGAGGCCAAAACTCAATCTCACACGGTAGGTGAACCAATGTTTCACCCACACCAGGAGAACGATTTACCAAAACATCATCGCTGCTCCACTTCGCCACCACTCATTCTTCAGCAATTTGCTATCATGGCTATGAGCAACCAACCCGTTAAAAGATCAGGTCCCGTTAACGCACATTGCTTCATTAACTCAGTCAAGCCGAAGAAAATATGCTTATATAGCTCTCATGATTTTTTGTATTTTTGTTGATTGTTTTTACTGTTCTAACTGTTTCTTTTTAAGACGTTACGATTATTCATATAATCTTCTGTTGCTCTGTATAGTCCGTTCAGATTAATTAGCAGCAGTGACTTCACCACACCCAGCGTTCGTTGTGAAGTGCACTTTCTCGTTCCCTTCCAAGAATAAGGGATTTTTCTCTTTGTTATCGCTTGCAAAAGACCTCATCTTTGGTGAGCTGAAAAAAGAAAAAAGATGGTCTGTCAACACGTGTCCTTTCTCCTCCAACCATACTTCTAGTTGCGCTGTTGAACAATTCTGACGATCTTGTATCGCCTTGTTTCATTTTTTTGATAGTCAGATAGTCGGTGGCCAGCTAGTAAACACTGTTCTTGTCATGCAATGTTGAACGCGTCGATACTCCGTTGGAGAAGGTGGACTGGACTGAACAGAGCACCAGTCCACATTCTTTAACTGAGGTATCGGATATCGCTTTGTTTATATCTTTCCATTCCAGTTCGTCGTTCTTCCTCTCTCCCTCCTATGGACAATTCGCACTCATTCACTTCTCTCTACTTCTGGAAAGTGTGAATCCTGAGTTACGAAATTTTCTGGATGTCTGAGTTTCACAAAGGTACTTAAAGACTATTGCTGATAACTTTCAAGAAATGTCGCTTTGCCACCTTCGAGACAGATTTTGTTCGGAGGACAGCCGTCTTCTGGTCAGGTGGGCATGACAACGTTTTTATAGATCTGTAAGCACTTATTTGTTAAACGGCAGCAAATGAATAGCCAATCTCATTCGCTGAACAGGAGCTATTCATAGGAGTGTCAATAATCAACCAATAACTTAGATTTCTAACTGGACCCCCATGTAGCTGGTTTTTTTAGAAGTTGTAAAATCTGAAATCAAAATATGTTTCACACTGCCCACGTGTTTTTTCCTATCTCTCTTATATATAGCTGAACGAAACTTCTTCAGCGTACTAATACTCATTCGATAGCACAAGTTTCGACTATCTATGAATAATTTTCATTGCATTGTGTTGTTTGGAACTTGGTATTAGTTATTTCGTCGGATCTTACTCCTATTATAGCACTTTTTTAGTTCACTTGTGGTCACAGATAGACCCGTTGCTCTGTCGATCATTATTCCACCTTCCAAAACATCGAGAGAACGTGCTTGTTCCGTTTTTGAACTCTATTATGTGAGTTTACTTCCAAGCTTATTTGAAGCACTTACACAATAGATCAAAGAAGTACAACATTTGCCTGTGAGTTCTGAAATTTAGTTACCCTCAGAGACAACTTTGGTAGGCACTTTTTGCCATAGAATCCCTTCATTGAATCAACCTTTTGGGTACTGCTGGTGATGGGAAGTGGCGCCGCGTTCAGTTGTCCGTGGCATCGGCACAATCGACTTGCAGATGGAGTATAGTTTTGTGATAAAATTAACCGCTTTATAGTAAATAGGGCGATTTTTGGTTACTATATGGTAAAATACGATAGGAGAGACTCCTGTAAGGCTTCTTGTAGATGAAACAGGGAGGAATATTTACAAAATATTAATTTGTTTTTTCAAAAGTAATACCGCACCTTTTCCAGAGACCAAGTTTACTTTCAAAATTAGCATTTCAAACTGTCGAGCAAGAACAGAAACATAAATCAGAAAACAAAGTGTTATGAACAGCTAGTAATGCGTTCCTCTGTGGAATAGTATTGTTATCCATTGCAAACATAATAGATTTTTGTATAAGTAGCATTCTTCTTGCTAGAACTATCCTTACAGAAATCCCTTATGCGATAATCCATTAATTAGTGACGTTAAATCTTTTCAGAATCTCAATCCACCTAATAAATTCATATTACACTGCGATAGGCACCAATGTGATTTCGAGAAAGAGACGCAGCGCCGCCATTACGGTAGCTGAGCGAGGCCCGAAGCTGCACTGCATATTACAAAATGTAGCACGTGATACTCAGAGATTTGGCCACTCAACGTCATTTAAGGGTGGCTTCAAAAGCTGTCGACTGTCCTCTCGGGAAAGAAATGGCAGAGGCTGAGCAGAATAGAGCCTAAAAGGAGATTTGGACACGAGGACAGGAGAAAAAAAAACATTTGTGTTCCACACCTCGCAGGAAAGAGCTCTTTCTCTGCACTATTAATAATCATTCAATAGCGTAAGTTTGAATGATTACAGCGCTGCGATTACTTTCTGGAGAGACCATTTCAATGAGTGAGGGAAAGTGTGACAAAGATAAATAAGATCGGCCTTCGCATACTCGGTGAGCTTGTTTACCGGCCAACCCACGAGCTATGGAGCTGAGCGATCGATCGATGGTTGGACGAGTTAGAGATGTGGGGTGTAACTTGTTATACTATTGCGAATTTTTCTTTCTCTCTGAAAGGAACTCCACACAAAACGATTGACTAAGATAGTGCGAGATTTTCTTTACACGTTCATGTGCTTTTCTTGCTTCCAGTGATTTATACAAGTGATAAGAATGCAGGTGCCTGGTCGTTGAGCAACGTGATTTAATTTTAAATTTTATGGCGATATGAAAGCGTGTTTTGAAGAACCGGCTACGTGCGACTCCAGTCTGAGATTCAAGCTTTTGAATAATTGCGAATACTCCTATAAAACTTCGTGTAAAGCAAACGAATGCGATGATTCATTTCTTCCCTTCTAACCGAAAGGCATCACTTTTCATTTGGCACGTCTATTTATCACAGTTCATCAGCAGATCTCCGCTGATCTTACACTTGACTGCTTTCCTCGCGTTTATTCCACATAATGGTCTCTGGAGATTTTACATATTGATTCGGCTGCTGCTCAACGACTGTGTCTTCCTTATGAGTGTCAAAAAATGCTGGTCGATACGATTTACCTTGCACTTTCGCAGGTAGTCGAGCTGAGACGTTCTCTAGGCGCTCGTTGATTGACTGCAAAAGAGAGTTAGGGGAACACCAACTTTGAAAAACCTAGTAGACCCTGTTATCCTATTGGTTACCGACTATTCAAAGCAGGTGTCAGTGAATCTAGCATCATCTCATTTTGCTGGCCCGTCAATGTTGTGTGGGGTCATCTCAGTTTACAATGACAACACTATATCGGAGCTTTTATTAGGTAAAAATTTTCTTAGAAAAATGAGCTCTTCTGAAGTCGAGGAAGTGGAATTCTTTTTTTTTTAATGAGAGAATAGCTTACTGTAAAGTACACAATGCCTTGCACTCTGGAGCATGACTCTGAACAATCTACCCCCAATAATCGAGTGACCTGATTGTAGCCTTTTCCAAGGGTTAAGGTGCATAGTACGGTCTACAGATAGTTCATTAAATCAACTACCATTCTCCTCTCCCTAGTTTACTGTAAAGTAGGAGAATAATTTGATAGAAGTTGGTCGTCGCAGCAAAAAAAGGTGGGTCCATCCTTTGAATCTGCATTTACCTGAGTGAAGGCACGAATCGTTGTTTGGCCCTCTATTCAAATTTTCGAGAAACAGGCGGTCCTCACATAAGTGGCGACAGTTGCTCGATCAGCAGAGATCATACTTCGTATGTCTATAGAAAAATCTTATTTTCGCATAAATCGCATTAACATATTTGCGCAATGTAATTCAGAATCAAAACTCAGACAGAACAAAAGCTTTGTATAGTTTGAAGACTTGACTCAAAATTTCCAGTGTAACAACTGCAACTCAGAACATAAATTAATCATTACGAAACATGCCACTTCATTGTATTAACTCGGCTTGTTTGAGTACCCATGTGTTCGACAACAAGTTTCTTCAGCAAAAAAAAAAATAGTGCGAATAAAAGAAGTTTTAGTGGCTCGAAAGAACCAAAGTTTTGGCCTAAGACAGCGATAGGACAAATGTATCGTTCAGGCAAGAAACTTCGGTATTTGATAGTTTTTCATTATAATCCATGAGCTGACTGTAAACCGAGAACTTCGAATGGACTTTGCAAGCAGCCGTTATCTGCACACCGCATGACTCCTATAGAGGCCACGTAATGACGCATTGTTTGGCACTTGGAGACATCCCAGTGTGGCCTCGTGACTCCTATCTACTCGAGGTTATGTAGTATACAGTGCTATTTGGAGATTTTGCCATACGCTGCGGTATGTTTGTTTCTACAGCATGACAAGGATTCTTCCTTTCGTACGTTTTCAGGCTCTTATTTGAGATGGTGCAACAATATCTAAAGATCCATGTTATTTTGGACTCATGCAATAGATTTTTCAAATATTTTGATAGTCCACAACTTGAGACTCATCCATATCTCGTTTTTTTTCATTGGCCCTAATAGATTGCTTATCCCTGCCTTGACACTATTTATTTTACTCTCTTTACTGCAATCACTCGCAGCTTTGATAGAAATAATTAACACATATGGTAATATACATTACCCAAATGCTACACATATGTCAAGTTGCAGAAAAAGCTCTATACTTTTGAGTTTTCAAGGAATGGAAAGCTTTAGTACGTTTTACGAACCTCGGTGATCAGTGCACTGATAAAACGCATATTTTTCACAAAAACTGGTGATTGTTTCAATAATTCCAGAGGTACTCCTATCTATTCATGTCAACTTAATCCATCGGTTGAATCAACTTGCTGAATGTCTTCAAACAGTCAGCCGATTAATGACAGGATTTGTTAACGTCACAAGTGTCGACGCCATCTTAGGGGGCTGAGAAACCTAAGGCAGACAATTTATATGCTATTTAGGAATGACTAGCTACTGCTTAGAATAGCGACTTGAAAACACTTCGAGTACAGCTATCTCGTGGCTATCCTGAGAAAATTGAGGTCGACCAACCGTAGTGATCACGTTGATGATAGAAAAACTGAAGCAGGAACCAAATTTGCATATACGAGTCTGATCACCTCTTTGAATGGCGGCTGCTTAGGATAACGAAAGGAATAGAAGTGCTGGGATTCGTATAACATTTGAACACGGGTAATCTAAGCTCCTAGATAGTATCCCCTTGCTTATCAGCTGGTTACTAAATACGACCTTGATATTAAGGCTCAAAATGATTAATAAAGTTGAGATTGAAGTAGTCGTATTATTTCTTTGAGATTTCCAAACTATTTTGTTTTCATTGGTCGAACCACTCCACCTCCCATACATTGGAGCAATATTAACTTTTTACTCTGTCCCAGCTCCTGTCGATTTACAACCACCGAAACCAAGCTCTCACATGCTTCGAAATTCCTCAGATTGCGATTTAACATGAAAGACACTACAGATGCTGATCTGACCACTGACTGCTAATCTGACCTTGCCTGAGGCAATACGCTGCCACGTGAGGCATGACAAATTCAAGACGGAAGTGGAACAAACTAGACTGTACGTATGTGCTGCTGAGAATTCAATTTTTTGTTCTTCACACTTTTTTTGCTATTTAACTTTACAAGACCCGTCACCATGTTTTGATTCCTACCGTTCCCAGGCGTTTGATTAATAGAATGCAAGAGTGCTGGACGAGCGGATCGAGCCATCGTTTTGGTTCCCCCTTTCCTCCTGATACACTACCACTAATTATTGCCCAATGCCACTCGTTATTCACATAGGTAAGCCTATTCAGACACTCCTTAACGAATTATCGTGATCATAAAATACACTCCATAATGGGTGTGGAAATGAGTATCAAATCCATATTCGTACTACTATCATTCAGGGTGCGGGTAACAAAGAATAGTATCGCCGATCATCGTGTGGACGGTTTTGGTTCGAGCACTCACCGCACTCCCTAAGCTCCTCATTTCTCCAAAGTCGAGGAAATGCTAGCAGTCTTTTTGTATAGAGGACGTTCGTCGAGCTCGAAAGGATAACGTTCTTCCTCAGATATCTGAGGACTCAAGGGAGGTTAGATGGACACGACCGGCATTCCACGGCATCTACAAAAGAAGACGGCAATCTCCAAGCAGTGGAACGAAAGCGACCCACGAAAAGTCCGCCGATTACCTTCGAGGATGATGGTGCATGCAAGAAAAGGAAGCGAATGCACGAGGTGCTTGGGGATCCGTACAGTGTGCGTGAGGACGGGATAAAGCTCCAAAGTCCCTGAAGAGTGCGACATGCATTTATCTTCATCCAGCATTATATGAGGGATCAAATGAATATGTGGCCGTAACAATGATCGCGCATGCCTTCCAATGTTCGAATTAGTGCTGTTATCTCGACAGACGAGTTTGGTACCACATTACTGACCTCCGAGTAGACGGAAGGTTTGGTGAGCTTCAGCGCGGGATCGACTCTTGACTAATGATTGATCGAGCAGCTGTTGCCGCAGAGCACTTCTAACCACTGCACCACATCTGCCTTTGTGAAGACGGGTACTATGTAGAACAAAACTAAGGAAGCCAATCTAGATGGGCATTGAAACAGACGGAATCATGAAAGTAATGACCATCGCCCATACTTGCATCATGGCCCCTCGTGAGTTGCAGCCGTCGCATTATCGCTGCGAGACCCACTTTCGTTGGGTGCAGTTTGAATTCCGACTTTTCCAGCTTCAGCCAGCTTGGTGCATAATTGGAAAAATCGTACCGACGCCAAGTTGTTGCCGTAATCCTCCGCTTTTTTTATTTCATATTTCTCCGTAATTTGACGATTTCCAATATTTCGTGGTGTTAATGATTGGTTTTGTCTGACTATTTTAGTGTTTGTAGGGTTCGTGATGTTTTTCATGTTTTGAAATATTCAAGAGAAATGTGAAAAACCTGATTTTGTTCCATTTACACCACCCGTCATCACAATTTTTATTGTGCGGATCTCAATACTTCTAACATTCGATTCGTTTTTGCTCTTCTTCTTGAATGATGTCGAATACTGGCCGAAAGAATGACATTGCAATCTTGAGAATAGCCTGGCTATGGCGTTCCATGGGGTGTTAACTGATGAGTATCGGAGAGCGTAGGGGATAGAACTCGACTCTTAACGCGCCGCAGCGAGCATCACAACCACTGGGCCACAGGGCTCGACATGTGAAAAAGAAATAAAATTAGAAGATAAAGTTGCCTAGAAAATATGAATGTTAAACGATTGAAGTAAAATATTGTGCAGAGGTAATTACAATATAAAATAGTGATACAATATCTATGAGAAATTGGAATCAAAGATATCATTGGTAAAGCTATCTTATAAGGGTATTACCACTAAAGTACACAGATGATCCTACTTTGTAAATTTGAGAGTATTTCATATCAAGTTAAGTAACATTGAGTAAAGGAGCGCATGTAGCGCAGCGGTCAGAGGTGCTACGCGTCGCTCACGGGTTCGATGGTTCTTTCTCGAGCTTATGGCTCATCAAGCATAGTAAAGTGAAAGCGAATGTTGAGCGATATGCAGGATTCAAAGCTCGGCAGGTAGATGAACGATCCAGACCTCGTTTTACTGAAGAAGTGTCAGGAGAACAGAAATTTCTCCCTCCAGTAGTCCAATAGGTCAGCCCTTGGAGAAGGTGGAGTGCGAGTTCGATCGCCGCTTGAGGTTCAAGGTTTTGCAAGTTGCTCAACAATCACCTGTATCACCTGTCGTCCCGTTGATCGTCGAGTGATTCGAGCGGGTACCAGCAACTCTTCCATTTTTCCCTATCGCGTGCAAGAGTAGCCCAGTAGTGCTCAACAATATTAGATGAAAAATCTGTTTATTGAAAAGTGCGTGTTTGTTAGATATCTATCAGATCTACTTACTTTGATGAAAAAAATCGGATTGTGAGCCTTAGACTCATTCGCTTCAGGAGAGCTGCGACAAGTGGCCCATCGAAGAAGTTGTCCCGGAGGGCTGTACTCGGCGTGTCGATCCCCAATACATGGTACGGTTTCAGTCAGAGCATCTATCAGCCACCTGTAGATATCATCTACTAAGTGTGTCAATGGAACTTAGTCGCTATGTCAGAAGTCTCTAATCATTGTTTTAGCGATATTTTGACGACTATAAAATCGACACTGATTGAAGTCGATCTCGACTTCCAGAGCATTTTTTTGTTCCAGCCGTGAAATTCTGAAGTTCACACCAGCTGAAGCCGGTGTAGAAGCCAATCAGCTGTCAAAATTCTCATTATGTCTTCTCGGACAACTCGTATATGGCGTTAATGTCATCTTTGGCAGACAGATGACGATCTTCAAGTGTGAGTCTTATAAGAATTTTTTGACGAATATCGTCTGGTTTAATATATCCTACTACTCCTTTGTGGACGTCCGTATGGCGTACGATAGCTGTATGAACCTAACGGTGGAAGTCAGTGATAATTCAGTTTCAGACGGGTGTGTTTTCAATTTGTTAATTTTCTCGATACTTATGTGATAGACGGCGATAAATTTTTAGGCCACTCTCATTCTCTGGACAGGATTTTTTTAATGGGAATGTTAGGTAATCGAAAGCTTAACTCTCTGGTTACAAGTACACGTCGCCGGGTTTATAAAGCACCCTTTTATAACGCTGTAACATCCAGTGCAAAATTTTGCTTTCCACTCGCTTTTTGCCTTAATTTTCACAGCGAGTATAAATATTTGGAAGCACGAAAAGTATATCAACGTGTAGATATTTTTCCGTACTATCAGAACCATACCATTTTACCAACGTTTTTGTCTATGCTGTAAAAAAACCCCTATCAAAATAGCAATAGTCTCCGCCGTCTTAAGCACTATGCGATAGATCATCATCGAGCTACGTGGTAGATCAGGCGATTGCCTTACCTACAATTCGTCGCTGTGGTTTCCCTTTATATTTTGCTCAGCTATGTGCCCTTTCGGCAACTTTGTTTAGCGGCCAACTCTGAGCGAGGGGCGGGCAAGGACGGGACGATCGATCGCGTTTGGAGTAATGTTATTCAAATGGGTATTTTTTCATCGCATTGACAGAAACTTTAGATGAAGACGTAAATTCTGAGACTACGGAAAATCCTCTACACGCTGTTATGCTTTTCGGACCCACACCGAGTTATGCGCGTAAAAAAGAAAGCGAAAAGCAAGTGTGATAAAAAATTTACTCTGCATTTTGAATCGTTACAAAATTGCTTTTTGGAAAAACGGTGAGAAGAAATTGTAGTCAGATATTTGAACTTTCGAATGGTAACTAACATTCCTAAAAAAAATTCCTGTTCAGCCAATCAGATAGGAATAAAATTCATCGCCGTCTAACATATAAGAGCCCCTTTCTCTCACTTGAGGATGATCTGGATTTTGTCAGATCTCTGCTATTTATAACGTTATAGTTGTAAGAAAAATGTTTCAGTGACGTTGTCAATGCTAGAAAGAACGTAAGCGCTGTTCGAAATTGGAGGTTGCGTTGGAGAAAAATGCTCGAATTGACATCGACGAAAATCCGGTAAGGCTTAAATCTCAAGAGTTTCAGAAGCAGATAGCTTATGTGGTTGGCTCTCGTTTCCCTCACCAGAGCACATAACCATCATCTCTTCCTTCGAAAACCAATTATTAGAGTAATTTATGTGATTTTCAGAATTTCTACTGCTTTCTAGTAGTAGTGTGATGTTTCGGATTCAGTCTAAGATTATTGATTGGTACGCAAAATTTCGAAGTTAGTTGAGAGTTGAACCCGCAGTTTTCCCTTACACGGCTTGTGATACCACTACACCTCCAAGGCCGCAGCTTTGCTACCACCCTTTCTTCGACATGAACTATTGCTCTCTGCGACCAAAACTCTGCGTGTTCCATGGGGTAAGAGCATATCGGTATTAATCCCAAGTGAGCTGACACCGTCTCCTTTACAGCATAAAAAATAGAGAACCCATTTTGATAATAAACAGAGAAATGCTCAAAGACAGGTTCGATAATTCATATCGAAAAGAATGGTAGCAAACCGACAACCTCGATTGAGCAGTGGTAGCATGCGCTGGTAAGGGTGCAACGCAGGTTCAACTTCGAATTGAGTGGAATTTTTGTGTTACGCATGAGGTACATCTGCAAAGAATAGCATGGATTTTGCTCTCACTGACAAGATATACATCGATATCTTGGGCAGATTCTAGAACTACATGACAGCACATTTCAGTAAATAGTGACAGCAGTCATGATCAAGAGCCTTTTACTAGATCAGTTTTATAAATATCGATACATCATATACTTAGGAGACCAGATTCGTCCATCTTGCACGTCGCTCTGACATCACAATGTTCGATAGTGAGCCGGTGATTTGGCAGCGACCAGACGTTTTTCACGAAGACGGAGAGCAGCCCCCAATTGATCTAAGCAAGGAGCATTTGTGAGTGATTTTTGAAACGATGCTGGGAATGCTGTATGTTCAAATCCTATCATCAAAGTCTATTTTCAACTCGCTGGAGGCGAGGCCCTTTTCTCTTTTTCAGGTTTTTCGTGATCATTCTATAGCTTGATTCTCGATGCATTCCACACTGGACTTAATTTCTGGAAAGACCTTCGTAAAGCGCTATAGCAACGAATTCAAGATTACATTTAGCACTTGACTCGTAATGTTTTACTCGCCTGAAATCTTTGGATGGGCCTTCAATAGACATTTCGTAGATATCTGTGAGCATAAATTTTCAAATCCTGTAGCCAGATTTGGTTTTCGAAAAGATCTTCAGAGACTATCAGAAGACGCGTAAGGATATTACGCCTCGCACTCCTCGGCTTAGGCTAAGACCTCATAGGAGGTTTATTTCGAAATTCAAACGAAACTGAAAGCTTAAGTTCAAAAAAAATTATCCACTACATAACCAAGTATTGCTCGCTTTTAAGGAACTCTGAGTGTGCTGCGCTGGTGCGACTGAAGATACGCGATAATGTTTGCCGAGTGTGAAACACAATCTAATTTCTAGTGCTACAGCACACTCCGAAGACTTTTTCGAAACAAAATAGAGCATTAAAGTTGTAGAGATTCAAGCTACCGAATAACTAATAAAAGGCTGAAGATAAAGCAAGAACGCCTTTTTTCCCAGACAATTTGAACATAGATTGAGACAATGAAAAAGTATTCGTTATCTAACAATCGTGTGATATAAATCATACTGTATTCATTTTAGTACCAATTAGACCGATCAGTTGTCCATCGAGAGCTCTAAATTATGTCAACTTTGCAGATAAATGAAGGGGTATGATCAAAATCAACGATTCGGCCTTCCGTTTGTATTGAAATTGGTATGTTTGAAGGTTTTCGTGCTGAATCCTAATCTTCTCGATGAGGAGCTGCCACCTCTTCCACCTCCAGGAGCGTTTTTGAATATGGATCGCGATACTTTCTTGTCGGTATTGTGAGAGATGCTGCTTTGATATTCAGCAGTTCTTTTGAGAAGATATCTCTACCATCAACTATTTCGGCTATCTCCATCACAATATGCGTAGATCCCTGGCCTCTTCTTTGCGTCATCGTGACCCGCTTGCACAGAACTCACTATTTGGTGGTACGGAATGCGCACAAATTGGAGATTCCTTGATATACCCTGCGTGACATTCTCCATATTGCTTTGCAATGGATGTGATATTGTCGCTGGCACCCGTCTCGATAAGTGTAACGTCCCATTAGCTGTTTTATGGAGGACAGATGTAGTCGGATCACGTCGCGCGTGATTTATTATGAAATTCACGAAAAAATGACGTAGTGAGTTAAAGTGCATCATTGAGAGATAGTTGAGAGATCTGCGCATCTCATTGGGCCGCTCAACGCTTGAAGCTGAGAGGGTTTGTGAACACTTCGTGAATATATTAGATGATCTCGATTAGATGGGTCCTCTAGCCGTCTTTGACGGTAGTTCAATGCTGCGCGCTCGCGATTTTCTTTAGATAGAGTTTTTTTTTCTCCATTTTGAAAGAAATTTAAGGTTACCTGAGTTACTTTGATATTTCATATTTTCTATGAAACTCTGTCATCTTTTCGGTGCATATATGAAAGGTGATTTTTTTTGTAAGCGCGAAAAGCCATTTTGAGCTATTGAGTGGCTTTTAAAATTTTAATGAAAGTTTTCAGCCTAACGAAGAAACCCCGGAAAAGCTAGTTCACCATTCTCGAAGCAATTGATTTTGAACCATTCCGCGCCAGTTGCTGACAGCACACGGTTTCGCACTGGTCGCTCGCGCGGCATTCGGCGTGATGAATCTTGCGGATGGAGCACGACGTTTTCACAATATTGTAGCGCCGTCATAAATTCTTTTTCTATCCCTTTCATGTGGAACGCTGATAGCAAGCTGAGTAGCGCTGACTGCTCGAGCAACCTGGAAATGCTACCTGCTTGCCTTGGCCCGAAGCAGGGTTCCGCCATTGAATTAGCAGAGTGGGATGCGACATCACGCGCACTGGTACAAATTGTGCCATGCGGTACCTAGTATCGTCACTGAAGAAGATTTCGTCTGTAGTCATAGCAAATCAAAGAGAAGACCTCAACAAGGCTTTTCATAGTTAAACAATCACATACGAATGAAATGTTTGGCAAAAATGATAGCATATCGCATGTGATGCCCCTTCGTTGATAGTTCTCGAAAGTTCTTGCTTGTTAGTGTACTTTACTAGCCGTACCCCTGTAGAACAGCTTACTAATGAAAATAAGGTTCTGTTAATGATATAGCATGTTTTGAGTCGTTAAAGTCTAAGTGCTAGACAGAGCACTGTTTCGTACTACGTGGACTCCTCAGTAGCACAGTTCCTTGAGGCAGCCGATCCCTTGAGGCTCTCCTCCTCTATGAAAAATTCGACTCGGAATAATAAATCACCGTAAGCCACGTGATGGTTTCCACTTATACTGCAGGAACTAGCAGCTGAGATTGTGGCTGTTAAAATAAATCATACCTCTTCATTCGACTTCTTTCATGGACCATGCTCAAAACTATGGCACTCTGATAATGATGTGACATATTTTGAGCGGTTAAGATTTAAGTGCTAGACAGATACCTGTTTCGTCCTACGTGAACTTCATAGAAGCGCAGTCTCTACATTGTCAGGGGATTCCATCACCTGATTTTCGGTGATTTATTAGTCAGCGTTATTTGCTTCATAAAGGAGTATAGCCATACATGAACCGGGGGACTGTGATGCTAAGGAATTCAAGTAGTACAAAACAGGCGACTGTCTAGTTGTTGAACATTAACGGCTCAAAACATGCTATATTATTATGCGAGTATTATCGTTTTGAGCGGGGTCTCCAAAAAGCGGTCGAATGGAGCGAACATCAGATTTTTATCGTAGCGCGGAAGGTCTAGAAGGTTAAAATGTTGGCTCATCCAACCTTGCGACTAAAAACTCGTTCATGTCATTATTCGCGTGCCGTCCTAGATCATCACGTTTTCACGTTCGACTTTTCCTTCATTTTCATTATTCTTCTCTACTGAGGTCGTATGGGGATGTAATTGCTCTACTATTCGGAGCAGGTGGTTGAATAATTGAAAAGTTTTTTGCAACGGTTGATAATAGCAAGCGGCCTCGCGCTGGTAGCTCGCGCGATGACCTGGAGATGCTGCCTGTTTGCCTTGGCGCGAAAGAGGACTCAGCCATTACATTACCTGAGCGAGACGCGACGCGCGCGCTGGTACAAATTTTACCAAGAGGTGCCGAGGGTGTTATCGCGATTAAAGGAGATTGCCTCCTTGGTCAAAGCGGAATATGAACGAGGAAACCCCAGGAAAACTATTCATAGTTAAAACAATCACAAAACAATGTTTGTCAAAAGTGATAGCGCGCATCGCATGTGATGCATCTTCATCGATATCTCGAAATTTTTTGCTAGCTAGTCTACTTCACAAAAAGCATGTATCGTTCAGATTAGAAGCGAGACAATAAAAACCGATGCCATCCACCGGAGAGAGACTTTTCATAGGAGTATTAGTAACAATTTGAAAGCTGAGCCTTAATGCTACAGCCTTACGTTGCCGTTTTCTCAACACACCTAGCTGTAACGCTGTAATATTCGAAATAAAATGATGTTTCATGAAAGTGCGTGTTTTTTTTCTCTTACCTCGCTTGTATTTCGTTGGACAAAACTCTTTCCTTAGAGTGTTAATACTCAAATCATAGCACAAGCTCCAGAGAAATCAAAAACGTGCTTGCTATTTAAAAAGCTATTTGAACTTCTGGTCTACTCTGGTCTTTTGATTTGTGCTCTAGACCTCGCCAGGCAAAGCTTTTTCTTTAGACTATTGATAATCTCTGATAGCCTAATGTCTTCTGATTCTAGAGATGTGCTTTCTTTCTGGATGGGCTTAGCAGGGAAAATAGAATTGAGCTTTACATTCTTGTTGAGTTGTTTACCGGCTAATCGACGAGGCTATGGCCATTGCACAGGACATAGCAAGAGGCGGGCGAAGGCGGGCGATCTATATATTGTTATTCACATGGGAACTTTTTGCCCATTTTGAAAGAAGCCTCAGATAAAACGATTTACCAGGATCCTACGAAACAAAAAATTCTCTACACACTGATATCCTCTTCGGCTTCCAGCGAATTATACGCGTGATAAAAACAAAGGCGAAAGGGATGTATAAAACATAATTTTTTATGGATACTATAGCGTTATAAAGGGGCGTTTTGAAAAGCCGGCGACCTATGGCTGTACCTTCAAGTCTCAGCTTTCAATTGCTTACCAACACTCGTATGAAAAGTTCATCTTCAGAGAATGAAGTCGATTTTTCATTTGTTCCCTTATAGTCAGAAAAAACCTGCCGCACCACTATATAACAGTTTTCTAGTAAGAAACCAGATTTTTTTCCGTACCGCGAAAGGGTTAGAGGGTTAAAATGTTGACTCATCCGACTCTGCAAGGAAAACCCGTTGATATCGTTTTTTGCATGTAGATGTAGGTCACTGCGTTTCCAATTTTGACTTATCCTTTGTTTTCCGTATTCTTCTCTATTGAGATCTTATGGAGATGTGATTGCCGTACTGTTCAGGGCTGGTGTTCTAGCAGTTGATCAAATAGCGCTGCCAAGGCCATCGCTTGGGGTTCGTGAGAATGAGGTGAGTTTCCTTTTTGGCGTGGGCTTACTTTGTGAACATTCTCTCCATTAAGGCTTAGCTGTTTTATAGAAGGAATTGCAGTTGATAACTAGTCGGGAGCCGTCACCCAAAAGGCCCAAGACCGAACAGGACGCTGATGGACATCGAAGAACGGAACAGGCACAAGTCAGGGTGAACGTACCAGATGTTGCCCAGGTATTCGCTTACTACTACTGCCTAATTTGTTCTTATCCTGAGTTCTTTCTTTATACTACATAGGAAAGATGACCAGTATTGATATTAGGCTCCGGTGCTCTAACCATCTTTGGAGCTTAGCGCTTTGCATGAAGAGGATGGCGCAACAGATATGGGACCGATGCGATGAAAGCGAGTTGTTCCAATAAAGGGTACGGATGGCCTCACAATTTTATATGTATTCATCTTTCAAGTTCTATAGTCTTTTCATCTTTAGGGTAGTGAACTTGGCAGGAAATGGTTTCAGGTGTACGTGAAAGCACTGCAGCAGGACTATTCGTCTCTCCTAAAGACAAAGGAAGAACTATTTGTGAATGTCAGAGAGCTAAGACGCCTTACAGCTTTACAGTTTAGGGCAGCTTCTACTGCCTTATCCAGCATATGCTGGAAATAGTGGGTTATCTTCGGCTGACTGCTTCTTTCGCATGATTTGAAAGCCTTCCGACTACGACTCTTTCGACTTGTTTCCATTTTTGCTTTCATATGGTGCAGGATTGTTGCCGTTTAGCTGCTTTCTAGGGTTTCCCGTTGCGTGCAGAGAACTGTATCGATTCACAACCTTGACAAGTTGACCTACGAGCAGGCTATAGCGGAGACATCCTTGCACCAATAAATCGAGGTCCAGCTGATGAGTTATGGCGATATCAAAAAAGCAGCTCATCTTCTGTGGAAGCAGATTTTTTTTTCAAGGAGGCTATTCCCATAATCGACATGAGAATCAGTATACTGACCAACTTTCAGTTCATTGCAGAACTCGGAGGACGAGATTGTTGCTGGGATTCTATTTGTTTCTGAAATCCCCAATAGGTTAATTTGTTAAATTTTACGAGTATAGTAATCTTCTGATAAACAAAGCGAACTGTGGTGTAGACGTCTTTTACTTTCATCATTCGTGAATTTGACAGTTCTTACAGCTAAACGAATTCCTCTAACTTTTAGTGCCTTTTAGGAGTGATTTGATGTTATAAATAAATACCTAAAGCTAATGAGTGATATGCATGACATCCAGCATCAGGTGGGAGTTGAGCCCGCGTTTCACCCATATCGGGGGCGCGAGCTACCACTACATCACCGTTTAGCAATGATTACTCTTAGATATGTTCTTACACCTGCATCCTGAAATGAAGGAGTCGGAAACCACAAGGATCCTTAAGAAATATGAAAAATCAAATGCCTTTTTTTCATTAGTTCAATACGCATTATAACATTAACATCAATTTAATTAAGGTTTCGGCTAGATCTTCGTTACAGACCGTCTCCTACATCAACAGCACAGGCTTTGTACTTTAATGCTCACTTCAAACTGTTCTTTTCCAGACAATCTTTTTTGATGAATCCGGCTGGCTCTTGACATCTTTTGTCATGGGTGTGGGTGGTTGTATTGTCAAGATCCAGTGTTCCTGTCACTCCTTGACCTATTCCAACCCTAATTGTCGGTCCTCTCAGGTGGGGTCTCTTTACACTTGTTTGACTGATTTGATAATTACCTTTCCTTTAACGTTTGTAGATCTGCACAAAGTTCTATGCTGGTCGACCTGTGCTGAATACATTTGTATGGTTGTTATACTCCAAGAGTCGCCATGAAATTTGATATGAAGCCAAAAGAGGTCTCAATTTAAAATTCTGTGACGCATGAGTCAACGAAAGATTCAGTCAATCTCAGTGTTTGAAATTGACTGCAGTCTTCTAACTGTTGCGCCTGATCTCATTTCACTTGATCTTGTCTGATCCTTCCTCACTCTTGCGTCCATATTGGCCTTGTCAGGCCTCATTATCAGTTTTCTATGATTCACGTTCAATTATACTCGTATAGAAAAGTGTAGTGTTTGTTAACAAAGTCCTTCATGTAGAAAAGACCTTCATATAACCGGGGATTATTCCTGTAGAATTTTGTTCCCAGATAGCGCAACATACACTGACGCCTGGCCTGATAACAGCTACAGCTACGCTTCAAAGGTTTCTTGTGCGTTATGTTTTCATTGTTGCTGTGCAATGTAAGATCTATGTAGTCTAAGCCTCCTGGATCTCTAGCTGGTGAGGGAGCGATTGAGCTGTCTGTAAGGATCATAATGACTTTTTTGTTTAGAAGCAAGTTTCTTCAATTTTCAACGACTATCTGTTCTGATATACTTTCAGAACTTTATGCCACTTGATGCTTTGCCACGAGATGTCGATACGTCGCTTCCTGTGAAAGGTCGTTTCAGAGAGTCTCGGAGCTCGAATTTTGAGTTTGCGAGCCAAGTGAATCGTGGTACGAATGAATTTGGTATGATCTAAAAAATTCGTTCCATAGTGAAGCCAAGAATAATAATTCTTTTGCACTAAAACCCTCGACGATCATCGTACGACTTTGCAAAATCATTTTCCTGTCATTTAACATGTCACCTATATTTGTTATAAGTGATTTTTTTGTCTAAAATCTTCTAGATGTAAGTGACACAATACAAGGCTGGAAGCGCAGTTAATTTAGTGGCTTATTTGGAAAACCAACGTAGCCCAAGTTGGTCCCCCCCCCCATCCTACGCTCCTTTTTAAGGCGTTATCATTGATCATCTGGCACTCAGTTGTTATGGTAGGGTCCATTCAAATTGATTTGTGGCTGTGACTTTTTCAAAACCAGTCTTTTTTACCAGATAGGCCTTTTATTCCTTACATAGTGGATTTTTCTCTTTGTTATCGGTTGCAAGGAGCCTTATCTTTCGTAAACTGAGAATCGAAGAAGAATGGTTGTCAACACAAGTTCGTTTTTCTTCCGACTATACTTCTACCTGCTGCGTTGATCGACTCCGACGATCTTGTGTCGCTTCTTCTAATTCTTGTAACATTCGAAATAGTGGATAACTACCGAGTAAACACTATCCTTGTCAAGCACTGGTGAATGCGTCGATACCTCAACTGGGAATTGAAAAAAAAACGTACTGTACTTTACTGAGCTCTTCTGCATTTCATCAAATTCCTTTTTTTGTTAGCGAAGATGTAGCACTTGCGGTTGATCTGCTTGGTTTTTGGAATTTTTGATATCGTTACAGATTTGCTATTAATGTGGAGATAGTGTGGGAATCCTGGTCAGTTTGGTTGCGGAATTGGACCAATAAAATAAAGTTCGATGCAAAGCACTTCCAGTCATTACCAAATCAGCTGGTGATCATGTGATATCATTCTGTTTGAGTCTTGTCATTTCAGAACGTCGCCCTTCATCAGTTCAGCTTGTAGACCCACCGGTCCGTCCTATGGACAGCTCTCAGCAGTCACTTCCCTCTTCCTCTGGAAGGTGTGAAAATTGAGTTTCGAAATCCCTTAGGTATCTCAGTTCTAGAAAAGTAGATATAGAGTGCATATAATTAACCTTTTTAGAGGTGTGGCATTGTCACCTTATTCGAAGGAGAAATTTTGTTCCGAGGGTGGTCGTCTTCTCATCAAGTGGACATGAATTTCGAAGTTTTCATAAATCCGCAAATCTTTTCCTTTGCCCTATATCTCGTAGAACTTTATGTTTAGTATTTTATCAGTGCTTACTTTTTTATGAGCTTTTTTCCAGTGCAATTACGGGCACTGAAAGATTTGTTGCCCTGTCGAAAATACTCCCTCCTGTACCACATCGAGGAAGCGAGCAGCTGCGGCTTTTTCGACTCTTCTGAGTGAGTTTACTTCTAAACTTATTCAGTCAGCTTAATCAATGCATCAAAGAAGTATTACACTTGCTTGTTAGCTCTGCAGTCCTTTCTGGTATAGTCAATGATTGGAGGAAGCGGCGCCGGGTTAAGGCATCGTGCGCAGTTGGCACGATCGACCTACAGATAGAGCTCGTTATTTCATTGTGTTGTAGCATCGTGCCGAAATTTAGAGATTCATTATCAGTAGGGCAAATTATGGCTAGTGAATGGTGGAATATGACAGAAGAGACTTCAGTAAGGCTATTTGTATTTGAAACAAGACGAAAACGACCGTAAAACATTGACGTGATTGTCAGAGACGATATTGCACGTTTTCCGAAAGCAGAGTTTTTTCAAAACGGCATTTTTAAAGCTATCGAATGACTATAGAAACATTGATTTAAAAGAGGCAAATGTTATTTAACAGCTGTTAATATGTTTCTATTCGGAAGAATTTTGTTTTCTAGTCAAAACATGTTAGACTTTCGGACATGGCATTTTCTCCTAGAATTATCCTTACAAAAGTTGCTTCTGTGATATTCCATCAATCAGTGGTGATAAGATTTTTCAGAAGCTCAATTTACCTAATGTTCATGAATTTTATTGGAACAAAACGGTTGATAAATTTTTTTACTTCAATGCGCACGCGCAATACAAATTCGCGCGTGGGTGCACGCTGTCGTTACCGTAATTAGGCGAACATCACGCCGCGCGGCATGTTGCAAAATGTAGCACGTGGTAGCCAAAGGATTAAGCATTTATAATAATTCTTTATTACATGGCTTCAAAAACTGTTTAGGCCTTCTCGGAAAGGATGTGGTAGCGGCTGAACAAAGTGACGCGTGCGGCGAAGTCTGGATAAGAGGTTGCAATCCACAGAACACTTCTCTTGGCGAATCAGATAGTGGTAATTAGATATTTGATCTCCAGTGACTGTAAATTGAAAGCATGAAAATTCTGTTGGAATTGTTGCTCTATAGGTTTGTTCATTGTCGGTTACTTTTTTTGTTGTTAAATTACTGGAACTTCTTGTAAATAAATGTTTTTCTTCTGCGTGTTTGGCGAGTTTTTTAAAGATGATGTAGTTGGTTAACAAACGATCGTTGTGGGTATGGCAAACAAGGAGGTTTCATAGATCAGTTCTATCAACTCTACAAGACTGTTAGCTGCATGACAAATTCTGGTCATTGGTACGCACAGTACATCGGTTTGAGGTGCCCTTCAACCTACACATGGTCGTCGATGAATCTCGTACTCAATTCTTATCAAGCCTTCCATCCCTCCGTGGTCAGCAATTTCGGAACCAAACTATTCTGTGAGACAGCATCGATGTAGAATGGTATACCGTCGTTAGAGACAGGGACACAGGTTCGAAATGTTCGGTCTATCTTCGCGGAGCACCATTTCTACCTCGTACATGCTCAAGAAAAAGCACTCAATAATTGATCTATAGCAAGGGTAATGAAGAGTAGTACCAACTGAGCACTATTTCTGCACCACAGATTTCAGGGTCTCCGTTGTATTGCCTTCATTTTCCGAAGTGGTGACAATAGAAGATGCTACGGAGTCGATTATCGTTTCATTTACAATCGTTAGTATGAGTTATTATCACGTGACGTAAGTGGACTAGTATAGAAACGATGTACAAATTTCAAAGTATTTTGCGTGTTGCGATAAAACGGAACTATAAAGAGTCCAAAAGTTATGTGTCTAAACACCAGATGATGCTTTTTTTCGACAGATGTTGATAATTTCGAGATTTTTAATGAATTTGAAACGTTTCGAAGGTAGCAGATCTCGTGAAGAGACTTTGTTCTGTATCCTATTGTCTACAGAATGTGCATGATTTCACAGTAGAATGACTTAGAGTCATATGTTATACTAATATTAGTGCTTGCCTGGCACATTTTCCTTTCGTTTTTTCTTTGTTCAGTCGTCTATCACGGTAATGATCTGTTCGAATATGGTGACGTCCACGAGACATATTCCGTAAGATTTGGATTGTTCTCATCTACGATTACAGTTGACCTACGCTGAACCTTTTATTTAGATAGTCGCCGAGAAGCGAATGCTCACATCCCTTTGAAGTCCACTCCATCGTTTTTCGCCCATTTTCTATCCGCTCTGATTCTAAACCTCTCCCAGCTGTGGTATTACCGGCCCAATCACTACTGTTCGGACATATCTCCATAGGCTGAGAACGATTGAATGAGGGTGAAACGAAAGGAGAATGTGCTAACCAAGCTCTAGTATCAATAGAGCATAGAAGGTAAGTTCTTTAGAAGCAGAACGATGTGTATCTTGCAGACATAAGGTTATAGAACAAAGTCTGTTCTAGGAACCTAGCTACGTTAGGAATGGTTTACACACATCCAATGATAAAGAGAGTGGAGATTTGTCAGTGGAGAGTGCTTTAATTGATTTAGTTTACTTGGTTAGTTAGGTTTTATCGCCTATTGTGACTGGCGTGATTGTGTTCCGTAAGGGTCACTCTATTGTCTCAATTACTCCTGCTATGGGGGTCTTTTACTATTCACTTGAATGAGTGACAGTTTGATCTTGAGACCAATGAACCATATTCTTCGCCGTAGCGAACAACCTATAGCAAATAACATTTACAACATAACTGCAATTGAGGAAACAACAATCATACATGTAATACAATGACAACAGTTCATGATGATGCATTAGATGTGAGCCTAGGTGTAAGATGCCCCAAACAACAGATTCCTGGAAGAGAGGAGCTACACATTTTAAGAAGCAGTAATACTTACATAGACACTATACAACAACATGAATTACAGTATGCTATGACCAGGATCATCTAGAGCAAGCGAGGTGGAAGTTACAACCGAGCTCCAAGTAGCGTCTGTAAACGAATGGAACTGCTATGGGAGTGACTCTTTGACAGTCGCTCGAAAGTTTTTTCGTTCGCCCTATGTCTGCAAATCGTTCGAAATGCCAGCTCCAAGAAAAAAAACTGTTCATTCCGCCGGTTCTAGTCGCTAACCGTCGCTAAACCTCATTGCCTGACATTCTCCGTCATCTACAATTAGAATATTAATTATTTGATGCTATGCCATAGAAATAAGCTTAGACAAGAAAGGGAAGTAGCAGTTATTCGAGGGAATAATTGCTACAAAGAGTTCCTTCTTCATTCTGTGTCCGATGACGGAAAAGAAGCGATAACGTTCAATGCATTAAGAGTTTGAATCAAGTGAAAACTACAGACGTGAATAGGTGTAGATTTGTCAAATACAATGAGATGAAATGTTTTTTCCACAGGCAGTGTTTTCGTGCTCCCGGTAAACGTCCGATTAAATCTGCGGAAAACAAAAACAACTCAAAACCTCATTAGCCAGGACGTGGAATCTCGTCGAGTTAGAGTCCCATGTACATAGCAAAGCACCATAGCAGCTGCTCACACACCTCATCAAAGACAAAGACATAAAAATAAAGACTAGGGGGATGAGGATATGAAAATATGCAGACCATTTCATTGATTGTCGTGGCTTAACCACGAGCCGTAACTTAAACTCAATTTTTTGCTTTTGTTGTCATACTACATCGCCTATTCGAGCCCAACTTTAGTACCTAAATCCGGCGTTGTTGTCTTTTAGTGACGGCATGAATTCGCAACTGATTACTTTCATCGGAATTTTCTCTTTGACTTTTCAGCGGATGTTGGTCAACCGCATGCAGCCAACGGACGAGCCATACGTTCTAATTTTGGTCATGTTAACCCTGCTGGCAAGGATGTTTCGATGCGGCTATTACCACTAACCAGAAACGATTTTGAGCTGCTCGGAACGCAGCCATCATCGATAGCATCGCTGCGCAAGAATAGTAGTGCTAGTTCTAACAATCGGCAAGATTTTGAGATGAAAATCTCTTTGCTGAAGAAACGGCACAAACGATTAATGGGTAGACATAGACGACAACAGTTTCTCAGTTGCCAGAGATAATATTGAAGTGGAGATGTGTGAACATGAACAAGAAGAAACATTGAAGAAACACAAGATGGAAGTTGGAGCATCGGAAGCTCTGTGTCGATGTTAAACGTTGCCTTAGTAGGCACTTTTGAAATCGACAAGTAATTTAGTAAGGAGATGTTTACTCTTCCAAATTACTTCTTAGCGGGATTGATCAGTTCTACCTGATTACCACGGGTGATAAGAAAGATCAATTTTCTGCGCTTTCTGATGTACTCACACTGCAGAAGCATTTTGTAAAGCGCAAAAACCATGGTTCCAGGATGTGTGTAAGGTATTCTAGAAAGACTCGTTTCGTTTAGTTCATGAGGGACATTATGCTTGTGTTCTACAAGAAAGTGGTTATATGTCTTCATGTCGTACCGATATCTTTCAGAAATTTGTGTATTGTGACGACTGTCACAAACAACTCGCGTCAAGATTCAAAGTTCGAAAATACATTTTTATTGACCATTTGTGGGTACTCATGCTTTTTGAAATTTTTGACGTTTTCTACATTAGAGGTTATTTCCGTAATGTGCGCAAATATGCTTGTGAGGAATGTGCTCAAAAGGTTACTAGCAGTAAAGGTGAGCGCTATTCTGACATACCTTTGGCATTTTTTACACGCTTTTCTATGGCTTAACATTTCATTTAATTAAATGAAGGTGTTCAGTTTCGAGTAAGCAACAGTCTTTCTCCCGCTTCATTCATACCGGAAACCCACATGATGGGTGGCGTTTCGATCGCAGTATTCATAGCAGCAGCTATCCTATTCCTGATGAAAATTTGTTACAGAAACAATATTTCTTAATTCAAAAGATTCTTGCACTTATAGGACGGCGAAACTATGGACTAGTGAATGGAAATTGGCTCTACATGTATCCGTACAATTTGTGTGATTATTCTGGATACAGAAGTAAAGGGGTAATTTTTATTGCCATACAACAAGAAGAAAACTCTAAATTTATGCACGATTTTTGTTCACCTTGTCTGCTGTCAGTATCTACTCAATTCTCCTCCATAGAAAGGATTTGTTGACAAATGGACAGATGTACTCCTCACTATAAAAAATACATGCCAGATAATAGGACTACAAAGAAGAATTAAGAAGCTAGTACTTGAAAAAAATTTACTGTAATAAATTCCTGTCAAGATAATTATAATATTCTGAACTATCCACTGCGCGTGTGTGTGTTTCATATGCCAGTGATTGTATATGGTAGAGCAGTGAGATCGGTTGCTATCGAAACTCGATCGGAATCGCCTCCAAAGCGCCACCTCGACCATTCGTATAATCAGATGCTAGCGTAGTAATATAATTCGCGTACACCTCCCAAAAATACGACGGCGCCTCATTCTCAGGTTTTTTTTGCAAGAGGACGTACTCATTCCCACCTGTCTGAGGCGCACAGAGCTTCAATAAGTGAGTTTAGTTTTACAGTTTTGAATTCGGCTTCTGTGTCGAAAAGTCTCATTGTTGTTCTCGTGTGTATCGATAATCTCACTTTTGTCCTCCGATTTATCGATGTGAATGTTCGCTAGTGATGGAGTAATGTAAAGAATCATCCCAAATGTCGACTGATCTGCGAACTCGTCCAATTCAACTTTATTCATGGAGTGATTTCGCACTTGAGGAAGTTGCAGGATTGCTAACAAAATTCACCTGATAAGAAGCGATTGTTTCTTGTTTACAAACTGTTCTAGATGCTGACGTTCCTTTCATACCACAGATCAACAGTTTGATACTTATAACTCAGATGTCGACCATGTTGACTAAGTTTTTCCAAATCTCTACTTTTGGCACTTTATTGATCAGTCTTCGCAGTGTTTTTTTATTGTGGCGATCTCAGCACTTTGAGCGTTCAGTTCGTTCATTCGTCTTCTTGAGCGTCGGAGAATACTGACAGAGCACGTCTCCTTGGAATATCGAAGTCTGGCTGTGGCATTCTATAGGACGTTTGTAGTTGACTGCCGGAAGTGTGCTGGAAGGAATTTATCTTGCGCGGACCACGACGAGCATCGCAGCCACTCGGATGCGGCGCCTTCAAATGTCTCGAACCTCTGCAGTTTGCGAAATTTTCATTCGGCTTGTTCTCTTTGTTCCTCTTCCTTTCCTTCTCTTGTATAGTATTCAATAATCATACAGCTGTAGTCTTAGATGCCATTAGTTTCACTCAAATTACATCAGTAAACCATGGAATTGAACATTGTAGCAATCTCTTCACCTACATAATCGTTCTCAAACACCGCTAATGTCGCTTCCGTGATCGCTAAAATTAGTATTGTGTCGTCAATAGAGCGAAACTCTGTAATAAGGCTAAACCTACGTTCTCATGACAACATTCTTTTTCCGATTTGAAGATCGCTAGAAAACATAACTGATGATTCCAAGAAAACGAAACGTCTTTGCAGTTGATGACGTCAGCCTACATGTACTTCTCAAAAGATGAACGGAATCATACCTACAGAAAAAAAATCTTGAAAAAATGGAGGATTTTAAGTACTGTTGTCTTCCCTAAGATGAGTGACAAAACGAGGCTTCATCATTGCCGTCCAATATACTTGTTGAGCGTGCTCTACAAACTTTCTACCAAATCTGCCCTCCTACCTAAATCGAAGACCTTAAATAAGGCACAGGCACTTGAGCAGTTGAAATCGGGAAGGGGATTTGCTACATGAACCACATCCAAGCCATGTCACGAGTCGTTGGAGTACGTCGTTAGTACCATACACACATCGATCTAACTTTCACAGCTAAGGAAAAGCACTTAGCAAGGTCGCAAAATGCAGCCCTTTCAGGGCTGGTCGATCAAGGTATAGGGGCATCCTTTATAAGAAGTTTAGCAAACTGCTACTGAACTGCAGCACATAGACACGGCTTTTTCTTTAACACCTCACCTTGCACATTAGACGAGGATTCGTGATTATCCTCAAAGCCGTTTACGGCTTCATTGCAATGGATAATGAAGTCGCTCAATCAGGACGAGAAAGGCATACATATTGATTAGGAATTTCCATCAGACCTTCCTGAACTGAGCATGGCGGAAAGAAAGAAGTCTATGTTTAGGCACAATGAGACTCAATTCGTGGGGTATACATGGTTCGCGTCGTGATAAATTCAACTGGATGATTCTTTTAGTAAAAAGGACACTGCAGTTACACGGTGAGTGGTTTTTCCTAAAACAGTTGTGCCTTATTAATGCCATTAATTTTCAATTTTTCCACAATAGCAATAACGTTACAATGAATAACACGATTAGGCTCTGAAGAAGACGTAATTGCTGAAATGTCAGCCACAAAGAATCATCAAAAATCATCGATGAGCAAGAAGAACAATCGATCGAAGAAAAAAGATAACAATTTTGTGAAGCTTAGAGTGAAGATTTGATTTTTTAGCTGTTCTTTTCTTTTATAGAGTTACATAATATTGACATGCCGTGTGATTCAAGGAAAGTCGGTCTTTTTGAAAATGAAGGAGAGTTCAAAGAAAAGAATGAGGGCACATGGGCCGCATAAGCGCTCTCCAAGGAAGCCGCCGACCAAATAGTGGAAACTGAGCACTTTTCTCACCTTTTCAATTCAGCAATCTTTCCGTTCTTCAGTTCTTCTGCTATGCAGCTATGGCGTGGAATGGTACATTCAGGTCAAAGCAAGAGTATTTGAAACTCCTGAGTATGAATTATAAATTATTGTTACTAAGGTCAAGCACATCTTTATCAGCCGAATAGGAAAGTCACAGTCAGCACACATAAACAGCTTCGTTTTTTCCTGAAGCATAAAGATTACCGTCAGAGGTTCGACAAACTTTGCAAAGCACTTTATGCATCTTGTTGGATATGGAAGCGTTTTTTCCTGCAAAAAGTTGTGGAGATGTTCAAAGAACTATTACTAGGCGGCACAAGGGAATCCAAAATACTGCAGTGGATCTGACCTACAGCACCCACACACCGTGACCTTAGTTTTTGGTGCACGTTCGGCTTTGGGAAGTGCATTGAGCCTTCGCGGTTCAACCACTGATCTGATCGTCGTCAGTTCAAGAATCTTCACTTTCCGGTTTCACGTCGCATTGTTGTCGAGAATTGGTTCGAGTTTTTGCGTAGAATAAGCGAAGACAATGCTTCAAGACGACTTAATTTCCGATGAGTTTATGAGGCAGCCACTTATCGAGTTTTCCACCTTTTCAACGTCGACTTTAAGTCTTGCAACATCTCGTGGTTTTAAGACCATGAATAACTGATTACTCTTTGTCGATCATTGTCAACTTTCCAAGGCCGGCCACAACATTATTCATCTTCAAGGGCCCTCATATCCTTTCGAGACATCCTGAGCCAATATTGAACTGTACGATCGTTAGCATTCTTCACCTAAATAAATTGTTAATGATACGAATTGCTAGTGTTTTATGATCCATTCTTACTTTAATGAGAGATTTGCTCGAATTTACTTTATGTATGACATACTTTTCATAGCCTGTAATGAATAATAATAAATAACATGTCAAACATAACGAGTAACAACACATATGGCGAAAAATGCTCATTAAAATAATGTTTAGCATGACCACCTTTGATGAAATATTTGTTCGGATATCAAACAGCAAATCTGAACAATGCATAAACCTCCAACACTCTTGTACCAGCCTAATACGACCATGACGAGAAATCCCTCCATCACTCACAAGACACTTAAACGAAGTCTTCCAAACTCTACGTCATCTCACAGCGCCTAGCCGGTTTCCACAACTCAGATCTTTCTAAACATTCCTTACCCCTACATTGTGAAATATTTATATCGAAAAC
The DNA here is from genome assembly GCA_019055375.1 of Parelaphostrongylus tenuis. Taxonomy (NCBI): domain Eukaryota; kingdom Metazoa; phylum Nematoda; class Chromadorea; order Rhabditida; family Metastrongylidae; genus Parelaphostrongylus; species Parelaphostrongylus tenuis. Next base: position 29,667 of record JAHQIW010003575.1, read on the forward strand.
AAAACACAAATGGATCGATCACGTAATAAGAAAAACAGATGTTAGATGGACGCAAAAACAATGGAGTGGTCTCCAAAAGAATGCGAGTGTCCTCTTGGAAGACTACTCATACGACGAGCAGACGTGTTGGTGGTGGTGCATCCGTAGGTGATAACGAGCACAGGACCAAGGTGTAAACCTCGTGTGCGTGACAGAGCCCTAACTAAACTACCACCTTGGACGATACTCGCAAGAGAAGAAAGGAAAGAACTATTCTGATTTTCGCACTATCAGTGAAAACGGACCGCTCAAGCATTTGATAAGTAAGAATGATGTCTGATGAGACGTTTAACGATATAAATGGGACAAAGTTGTTGGCCTTTAGTGGTGAAGTGTCTATAAAGACTGACAGCGGCCACATAGGTTCTCTTCACGAATTTTGGATTCCCCTCACTATGCAGTTACGAATTTGGCAGCGAAACTAGCACAAAACAGGAAGGCTTAACAAATACTAATGCTAATATGAAATTCTTGAATTTGAAAGATCGTTTATGTTTAATTAGTCAGAGGACATGAAAATCACTCTCCTTACGCTGCAGATGTTCACTCCTATTATACTCTTGAACAGCCAATTGCAAGAATACTTTCAACTCATTTTCCTCCTATTTGATGAATGCGATGCTTCGCATCTGGATTCGCTTTTGCATCTGCATAAGGGGTCCCATTTCGACCGTTACCATGTTCGAAAGAGGCACGATCATGGACGACGACTGAACGAGAAAGACTAGGTCAAGATTTGCTTGGCCACATGGCGTAGAGTCTCACGTCACCTACCGGGCACCTCCTTTCATCATTTTGGTGACAGGTGTGATTATTTAATTGCGGCTCTAATCTCAAGCGACCTGCCAAAATTTGTACATGGCATGGCAGATACAAACTTTCTTGTAAACCTAGTGTTTTTGGCGTTTGTAAACGTCCCAGGATAAGTATAGGCAAATCAGTCAAGTGCTGTATTCTGCGCCGGTGCTAGACATTTAAAAGTCTCATAAGACTCATAGAAGAATTCATAAGACTTACAAGAATCTCTCCTCTTCGTAGATATTTCGAAAACATGCTAATCCAGCAATCTGAGGGGATGAGCAGTTCTTCTTCAGGAGTTGCTTTACGTTGTTTGATTTTCAATAACGATCACCTTTTCCTTTTCGCGCTTGTTTACTGACTGTCAATCGAGTTTATTTGCCTGCCTCCAAATAAAAAGTTATCAACATTTATTATCTTCTCATCATAGCATTTGCTTGCAATATCCCTTAATTTTTGTCTTATTCTTCTTTTTAGTTTGATAAAATGTATAGTTTATAGTTTGATATGATGTTTCTTCCATGCAACATGTGAGGCTACAAGCACTTTTGTATCAGCTAATGGCATACGAAACTAAATGTGGGGCTCACGAAGGAAGCGTGAATGTTGTCATAGACTTTCAGTCTACTGCGTTATGTTTTTGCTTTAGGGGTATTATGGACAACGCTTGGAATGTTTGCATACCAAGACAACAACGGGTGCATTTCCAAGTCATCTTAATTCGATTGCGCTATCGGTTGCGCTCTATAAATGACAATATTTCGGCCAGCTTGTTCTGGAACTAAGATGACCGAACCATTCGAACCCGGGCAAACGATTATCATGAAGAGAGAGACTGGCGACGATTCGATCCCTTATGGTCAGACCTTACCATTTACCAGCATAACATAGATTCAACGTTATTGTCTCAATCGTAATGGGAGAATTGAAAGGAAAAAGTTCAAGCTAATTCAAGCAGAATAATATGTCTGATAGTTTCTCAAAGTAATCCGCTCCATTTGGTGGCGTATCATATTTACTACGGAGTACAAAACATTGCGTTGTTCCATAAGTTTTAGCATTAGAGCAATAAACACTAAATTTATTAGTCGGACGTAACTAAAATTGCAGATTTGTGGCACGGTTAAATTGTTCATCTTTTTTGTGAAAATTTTAGTTCACAACTTATACATACTTGCTTTAGGATGAAGTTGTCGTGGGAACAAACTCGCTTGCGACTGATGACAAATAGCGCGTAGGGGAAAATGTTAATGAGGCGGTGCGTAAAATTACAGAGCTTGGGACGATGATACGATTGCACAAAGGGCGGCTAGGAAGTGGTTCGCGATGTTTAGAGCTATAGAAAACAGCCTGGAGGATCAGCCGTGTTTGGGCCGTCCGCAGGCAGCTCCGTTAATCGTGCGTACCGCATCACTAGCATATTCCCCTTCGCCCCATTTGTGCATGAGTAGCAAGAAAGTTTGTACTCACGACAGCTTTATCTCAAAGCAAGTAAGATCGGAGGATGCGAAAATCATGCTGTAGCCGCCCGTGCATATAGAATGCTATTCTATCATTTGCCACGCCAGACTTTCGTTTATAGTCGCAGATCAAACCTCAAACTTGTCTAATTAAACCGGTATACTAACATTATAGAATGAGAATAAGGAGGCAGCGATGTCGATAGGCTTACAGAAAACTTAGGTAAGTACTACGGGGTCAGTAGATGGACATCTTAAAGATAAACGATCCTATGAGTAATGTTGAGCAGGCTCTTGAGCGGTAGATGTAAAGTATAGTGAGGAACAAGCTTTTGTACTAAACTTGTGAAGTGTAATGAGGAGCCAGTTTTTATATTATACATGTGAAGTATTGAGGAGCTAGCTTTTATTAGGGAGATGAGGCACATTATGTGTCCGTGCCGCCTTACTTTCGATAGCCTGTTATGCAGAACGGAATTTTTGATTTTGGATTGCTGATATATGTCAGAACTTTGAACCCTTTCTCTCATTTCCGTCATAGAAGATATTTCCAGCATCGACTTCTGGGCTGCGCCAACTAGTAACCCCAGGTGAAATTTCATCCTGCCTACGTAGTGACCAAATTTCTGATGCATAGATTAAGGCTGAGATAACCACTAAGTTAAGAGATCGCCACGGAGCTTGAAGTTCTTCGTTCTCTTCACTACTTCCTCGATGCTCTTAAACGCTCCCCAAGCCGCTCATTTCCTCCTGTTCATCTCTGGAGCTAGGTTGTTCATCATGTTGATTTCACAACCTAGATAGAGGTAGCGGGAGCATTCGAAGGTTATTTTTTCCAGTAACCGTGAGTGGGGTTAACATAAGCCATCCGTTCCTCGCAAGCATGGTGAAAAAGATTAATGTCTTGGAGGTAGATAAATGTACATCTGTCAGTTACAATTGGATAGAACGTTCTTTTCCTAACCGAAATTTTGACACTCTAAGACAGTCCTGGCTAGATTTCCGACGACTAAGGAATAAGAGAGCTTGTTGATCACATCGTGAGAAAGAGCCGAGATGTGATTCCGTGTAGATCACGCGGAAGCTCTAGCAACCGCTTTACACACACCATCAAAGATGAAAGTATGAGGATAAGGATTAGGAGCATAAGGATATGAAAACATTCAGATAATGTATTAAGACGTTTTGAGTCATTTGTGAAGTCTTGTATAACGCATATACGGTGCTGGAAGGGTCTTTTTGCCTTTCCAGGCTCATGAGTAGTACGGTGCTTTGCGGTTGAGCCAGTCTCAGAGGAATACATCCCTACAAGTAGAAGAAATCAACTCCGAATAACAAGCCACCACAAGTAGGTGATAAAATCCCCTGAAAAATGCAAAGGTATGGTCTATTTTATCAGACACCACCTCGTCTATTGGTCATCGCAATGCCGAATCTGACTGTCACCTGACTCGTGGTGATTTGATATTCGGCGTCGATTCCTTCATAAGTAAGAGCATGTTCTCCTGTGATCGGTTGAATCGAAGGATATCGTACTACCAATGAGCTTACAGAGGCGAAACAGACCTGTTTAGTAGTGTTTAAGTACTATATCATATCTCGCAAATGGCTCAGTGCACGTTATCATGTTATCAGTTTATAGTTGTTTTGGAGAAATGTCTATAAAAACCGACGAATGACGAAGTAACATTCAGACCGTTTCATTACATCTGGTGGTTCGTACACGAGCGGATACTCGAGTTTATACTGAAGAAGAAGCGATGGACGGAGGACAAGGCCTTGAAAGCCCTGTGTCGGCGTTGGAATCTAATTATACAGCGAGTTCTGATTCCCAGAAGCAAAGTAGTTTGGAAATGGTATGCTTGGCTACTACTGCTCTTTCCAATTAATTTTGATAAAGAATAACCAGTTCTGCCTGACTACTGGAGCAATAAGACTTCTTTTTCCAGACTTATAAATCTCCTCACGCACAGAGATACATTTAAAAAATTTCAGAAAGTCATATGTCTGGGTAGGTTCAAATTAATATATCTCTCAGTTCTCACTCTTTATTTTGGCATTTTAATAATAAGTATAGTAGGGGGACTTGTTTTGCTTGGTTCATAAGGGTTCATTTCGTTTTTGTTTACTACAAAATGGTTAGCATATTTTCATTGCAAAACTGATCTCTTTCAGAAAACTGTCTATTGTGACGACTGTGACAAGCCATTTGCGTCGAAACACAAGCTTCGTAAACACATTGCCGTCCACCATCTGTGGGTAATCATGAGAGAATTTTTGAAGTTTTCTACTTGGAAGTTATTTCAGGAATGAACGCAAATATTCTTGTGAAAAATGTGAGAAAAAGTTTGCTAGCCGAGGTGGTGAGTATTCAGCTCATCCTCACTTATATTTGGCATATTTTATAAGCTTCTTTCTTGAGGCTTAGCACTTCGTTTGAGTGAATACAGGGTACACGAGACTGAGTAAAGAACAGTCTATCACCCGCTCCACTCTTACCTCATCTTCAACATAATGCGCGGCGCTTTTGGCAAAAGCTAACTGTAGCAAGAGCTATCCTATTCTCGATAAAATTTTTTTGCAAGAAACAATAATTTTTGGAACTCAAAGGATTCTTGCACTTTTGAGGACGGAGAGAACATACACTAGTAGTCCATGAAAACTTCCTCTACACATGTTATTATAAAGGATGTCATCAACATGGATACAGGAGTTATAAGGTAATATTTTTTGATATAATCTAAAAAGAAAATGTGTTGAGATTGCGTGCAATTTTTGTTTCTCTTCCTTACTGCCATTAATTATTCAATTCTCCTGCATGCATTGACGAACGTCTTGACGAATGGACATATATTTTCCTCACTATAAAAAATACTGATGAGCTAAAATATGCAAGATAGCAAAATTACAAATTAAAAGCTGAGGACTGATGCAGAAAACACTGATGAATTCGAGCTCAGGGCTCCTCAAATACTCTAAAATTATTTGCAACGCATATGTGTATGCTTTTTTATGCCAGTGGTTGTTTATGGTAGCGCAGTGAAGTCAGTCAATATTAATTATCATTTGGAATTGCCCCCAAGCAACCACCTGCATTTTCCGTGTTATGGCATGCAAGCATGCTAACACATATAGGATAGAGATCCCGAAAATGCGGCACCGACTATCTTTGCGATTTTCCTTACGAGAAGGCACAGTTATCCCGAGCAGTCTTTGTAAACTTTGTTTGATGGACGCTGCAAATGTTATCCGTTACATCTCAAAAGCGCTGCTATCGCGTGGATTTAGTCGGATATCATACGTATCAGCTACCGTATTGAAAAATATCACTTTTAATTTCATATGTATAGATAATCTCGCTTTATCGTCGCATGTATAAATAGCTTTCCTCGTTGATGGCTAAGTCCTCTAGGAAATAACTCCATTTGTATATTCATCGACTGACATACAGAGTCCAAATTTTTTGCTGTGGCAAAGATTTTCCGCTCTAGAAAGATAGTAGATTTTTAGATCACGTTACTACAAAGATTCGTAGTCTTTTGTTTCGAATCGGTCTTCCTGCTTGTTGTTTCCTGTGGGAGATCGCATGAATTTGGCGCGACCAACGGCCTCGAAACGGTGCTATAGGTACGAAACAAGAAGCAGTGACCATGGCGTGTCAAAGCTGATTTCTCGTTGAACCCGAGATTTTATCGCTTCTCTCCGGTCGCCTCACCGTTCAACGCCCCACGCGGGAACACCACTGTGTGGAGCACTGAGACAGAAATTTTCCTGCTTGTTTAACTGTTTCTGCTTCCTGAACCCCGAGGTTAGCCCAAGCAGGACCATGCCCGTGTCATCACCAGATCAGGCTGTCTCCTGCTGATGTGTGTCAGAGAGAGATCACCACCTTGCGACAAAAGCTAACAAGACGGCAGTGATATCTAGTAGGATTTAACCTCAGCTGGGCTTTATAGGTGGAAATGTCGGGCTATCCGTCACCTTCAGAGGCACTGCTGGGAGGGTAAACCCCCTATAATCATGTCAGTCGAGCTCACAGAAACACTTTGCAGCCAGGATGAAAAGGCAAACGATTTTCGCGAGACGGCTTGTAGCACCGATTGCACGAGTTCTGCTTGTTAATTTTAGTTTGTTCTTTCGAGTCATTCATTCATTTCAATCCTAAGATCTGTCACGTGGAGGTGATGGCTGTGTATGATGGCAAAATTTGATATTTAGATGGTGGTGGGCTTTTAAGCTGATAGTTCGGATTTCCACTTGCGAATTCAACTAATTGTAAACCATTAAAAAAGAATTGACAATGTTGCTGTGACAAAGTAGATCCCAGCTAGATTATTTTTCTCCAATCCAAAGGACCGCCTTCTGCTCTTGGCCATAATAATTGAGAACACCTTTGCATTAAAGTCATGGAGAAACACAGAACAGTACCATGGAAAATAAGGGTCTCCGCAACCGATGACAAATGATCATTTCATGGGTTGCACAAGATATCAACTAAAATGAATGCGCCTGTGGAAATGTGTGGATGTTTTCTCTTGTTGCGCAATCACACAAGCTGCCCCTCAATCCATCTGAAACATCATCCTTTGTCCTATGTCGAACCGCATATCACCGTGACTTTGACATGATCGCCTCTCAAGAAAAGAAATCCGTGAAAGCGCTTCATGAACTTAAATGAGACTTTTCTTGTGATCATTTGCTCTCGCGAGAAAGGACACCTTTAGGTGTCAAATTCTCTGCGGTTGTTTGTTGTAGTGAAAAGGAGTTTTTTTCCTAAAAATTTTTGCAAAAATTTGGTAGCTCATCCAGTACAGATGGTTTGGGTACGATGGTGGGCACGGCCATGGGAAGAGGTATCCTATAAAAGTTTGTCATTTTTTTTGATGAAAGACTATAGCTGTCGAAGATGGTGCGTGGACAATGAAGAGGCGCAAAAATGAGCACTGTGCATCATCAATGACAATCGAATTGTTCCTTTCCAATTTTCCATCGCTATAATGACTATTTCGTCAGAGTTTGGATGGGAGAATATCAGAGCTTCAAGGTGAACGTCGTATTATTTCTTGTACTAGTTACCTAGCTCAATCAAGTACTGAGAGCATGCGATTGCATAGTGGGCGAGCGTCTTTTCTTCACTTATGCGATTATATGTGCTACAGCCTTCGGAGGGTTGTAAAAGTGCATGAAGTACACATGGGATAAGTGAAGCAGAACTATATGGAATGGCATTTGTAGCGAAAGGGAGGAGGCTCGTTAAAAACAGCTATTGTGGTTGGTATGACATCCATTAGTGTCACAGTGACCACAACAAGAAATTTGACGACGTATACTCCGTAGCAAAACCAAAATCAGACACTGTAGCGAAAGTGTTCAAATAAAAGGTTGAAATTTTCTAATTGTTCTTACTACTACTTTTCTGTATTTTGAGACGTTAATTAATACTCCTTTTATGTCGCAAAGTTAAGAGCGTCTGAACGATCTCTATTGAAACCCTTTGGTACATGCGCTATCGACGCCATTTGTGCACTCAATCTCTTCGAAAATGTTCCCACTTCGAGAATCACGGATATTTATATACTTTGGGAGTGAAATACATATGAACAGATCATTCACGTAGAGGACTCGATCGCAGATGACGAGAAGAACAATATGCCGAAGTTGAGGAGAACGAAAGTACATCTCTTTGAACTACTGTAGCCGATTACGAAATCAACGGCAAAGGCAGCTGCAAGTGCTTCAAGTGTCACGGAGTACTACTCGTTCATGTCATTTTTTTGAAAGAGGTCAATACAGTAAGAGCCCATAACCAGCGAACTCATGCTGAGTGTGCAACAATAAAATTGAGTTCATTTAAACGGCCTAGACAATTCTAGAGATAAAGCAAGACAAGATGTACGGCATTAATCATTAACTAAAGGATCCTCTATCGCTTGGTCTTTATTAAAAATTATTGGAGGTGATCAAGTGCAAATACGGCCTTTAGAATATCTACCGACGTATTAGTTGAGTGCTGCCGCTGCCTCCATGTTTTTCGTGCGTCATCACTTAAACTGAACATGAAACAACCTAGATATGTCAAATTTCATTCTTCATCGATTTGTTAAGGGATTACTTGCACACATTCGTTCGGCTCACACAAACAGTCGACCAATATGAGGCCTGCGGAGATTCATTCCTTCGTCAGAGAAAGTTGAGGAAATACAGCGAAACGCACAGCTCAAATACGCAGCTTCGTGAGTATCTCACATTCTTAGAAATCCTTGTCAATCTATCAGATATTTTTTGACACGAAAATGTTATGAAGCGAATAGCAACAGAATGTTGTCTTCATCTGCAACAAAGTGGCTCGCATACCTTGAAAGAATCGAGATATAGTTGCTGCGAAAGTATGGCGGCATCAGCTTCGTGAATTCGAAATCGTGATAATTAAGATCAAAAGCATCTTTTGCAATCGAAGTAAGAATCATCGCAACGAAGACATTTTTGTCAACGAGAAATGAGTTTGTTTATCACTGTAGTCGTAAATCGGTGTGTCTAGATTTGGCGAGCTCTCGGAAAACTTCCTCTTCGTGTTAATTGTGGGATGTATTCCTCGCAAGAAGTTGTCGAGATGCCTGTAGAAATGGTGTCGATGGACGCAAGGTCCGGCAATAATGGAGGATGAAGCAAAACTTTGTAGCTTATTTCGTTAGATTTTTAAACGTTCGTTGTGCGCCATGTGACTGTCGAGTGGCTGTAAGTAACCGCTATTACTTTTGCACCAACCTTCGCGTCCTGGAAATTTGCTCCAAATGGTGGACAAGATTAGCCTGATCAACGACAAGTTTTTTGGAGCATGTCACATAGTCTTAAAATGTCAGCTTTAATTACTGCGCTTCTCATGACTCTGACTCTGGTGAGGTTTGTAAAAAGATAGCTGATGTTCATTCCGTGTTGAAATGCGTCTACTTCACGAATCTTTTTGAACCACCGCTGCACTGTATGTTCTTCAGCAGTTTCTGGGCCAATGCGCCGTTGATACGAAGCTCTGCTGCCTTATGACCGATTCTGCATTTGGAACGGCCATAACCACTGCATCAACCAACTCCCTTTCCATAGTCTAAAAATAATATAAACAAACATCAACGGCACTAGGAACAAAACGAAGTGCGAAAAATGCGCATTGATGTGATGTTTTCATTTCAAAACTATCTCGATCGAATTTCACATTTCAACAATGCTCAAATAGCAGTAATTTTTGCGCCAACCAGATAAGAACTTGGCTATCAATTCAATCAGTAATGTGATAACTTATTTTAAGCCTTTCATGGGATCTGTTATAGGTACCTATGTAGTGCTAGACGTACGTTTCGGCCTTTCGGCCTCTTCAGCGGCACTGTGCCTCTCGGTTTAGTGAGTTTTTTGTAAAAATGATAAACCCCTAGATATTAAGGAATCAGCATCGGGTGATATCATTACTTTAAGGTCAGTGTATTCGGCATCGGCTCTTTCGTATGTAGGAGATATATCCCATTATAAGAAACTGACTGGGCGCAAATGCAGTGCCTACTGATGAGACCGAGAATCCGAAACGTACGTCTAGCTCGATATAAGTGCCATATTAGAACTCATTCAGAGCCTGGAATATGTTGTGAGAGTCGAAAAAAAGGCATCTTGATTGGTTATCTTAACCGCTAGTGGACATGTGTGCAATATTGTACACTCGATGTTGCAGTTCTAACAACAGAATAAAGTAAATTTTGGCAAAAGAAGAACATTCATTTTCTCCTATTTTCAGCTGTAAATGCTGTAGATATTCAAAGAATTGAGCGCCCTGAAAAGGCATGAGCGCTTATGTCTATTGATGAAGTGCACCGGAGTGACAGCGCTGAACAACTGGAGGAGGCGAACGAAGTTTTCTACAGTTTAGATGACCGTAAATCCTGAATTCACTTTCACTCCGAGTATGTTGTATAGCGTTCGTCAGTGTTGGCTATCCAACGGGATTCTTGAGCAACCCGCTCCTGTTAGAGAATGTACAATTGCAGTATTTATATTGTGATCTCTTTTGTTTTCAATCACTGTTTTGCCATCATTCGTATGTAATTTTAATTTAATTTTTTTTCATTTAGTTTTATGAGGAATATACAACGTCTATCATTTGCTCATGTTAAGTCGTCATGATGATACAAAGTAAAAAGTTTATCACAGTTTTATAATATGCTTTATTCCGCTTATACTCATTCTTTCTAATAATTTTTCTTATCAAGGAGTCTCTGTGAGTCTGGTCCAGCTCCAGATGTCCAACCTGGCCCTTTCGTTTGTTCGTGTTGTAGCAGATCCTTATAGAAAGTTCTTTGAACTGACTGTAAATTTGATATATGACATAAGTGATGAAATATTCTAATGCTTATACAGTATTTGAGTACTTGTCGATATGCCTTTTTAGTGGATATTACTGAAATGAACGTTTTACACATATCGCCGTTGACAAAAAACTCCTTTTCCTTGTGGTGGTAAAAAAAATTGTCAATTGATGGCAGTCTTTGATTGTATATCAAGAAAGAAAATGGAAAATCATGGTTCACAATTCGCTAGCAATTGCCATTTCTTCGCGTTTAGTCAAAGGTGGCCTATCATGTCGCACGACGTTTCGGTTACTGCTTGAGCATCTCACCTTCTTCATGAAAGTCGTTTAATACTAGTAAGATCAAATATTTCTGCATTCTCAAAAGCCAAGCCAAGGCGTTCCTGATGAGACGAAAGACTTTTCGCTAAAGGATCAAAACGCTTCCTTCTTGGTAGCTTCCCAAAAACCAGAGTTACCAACTACACGACCACCGCCCCCCTCCCCCTTGGGAAGAAACCGTTCACAATCATGAACTGCTCAAGCATGCACCGCGATACTGTGAGATATAAACGCCCAAGTGGTCTTGTTGAAGAAATTATTGCGCAACACCGGCAAGACACCTAAGAAATGATAGAGAGAATAGACTGTTGTACTTTAAAACGTGCAGGAAGTGCATTAAGTCAAATAGAAATTCTGCCGATAATGAAGTCAGCGATCAATTTAATGCTCAATAGAACTATTAAAAACTAGTCATCTCTATAAAGGAAAATCTAAGTAGTTGAATGCTATAGCTTTAGACGGCGTACTCGAGGTACTGCAATACAATACCTGTGCTACAGCTAATGTCTAGGCAAGAACTGATGAGTTGAGTTCTTCTTTTGAACAGAAACGAATTTGATAGTATAAGATTTGCTTAACACTAGCTATTGTTCTGTTTGTTTCCTCATTTCCAGAGCGTGGAAAGGATAAATCGATACGAAGCCTATTTATTCCAACATTTTCATGACCACACCGAAGAAACTCCATTGTCAAATAGATCACATAGTAAGTACTTTGTTTGATCATCCATCGCTTTATTCTTACTGTCTTTCAATTGTTGCTTCTGCACAGTATTTAGGCATGTAATGTTCTGTTCTGATTAACTGAAAAGGAAACTCAGTGGCTGCCGTATATTCCTGTAGTCCTTCCTTTGCAATTTTCCAACTAAGAGATGTTTTCTTACCTCCCAGTGAAAGAATTTTTCTAACAATCTTCGAGAAATGATGAGATTTTTTTAAAGTAAATCAGAGTAAAAGAACGTTTAGCTTTTTGTTATATGTGTACAAACCTTAATAAACTGTTTTCCTTTTTCAACCTTTATGCTCTCAACACGGTGTCTCTGCAAATGACAGATCGCATCTGAACCAAACCCTCCGAAGAGTTTCCAGCGTTCCAGAGATTGTAAGGGAGCTTTGCTTTATGCGAAGACGGTGAATTACAGGCTCCAGATGCCACTGTAACGAAGTACTTTTGATATGCGGCTGTGCGGTGCATCACTGCCCCGGATTATCATCTTTGCATCAGTGAAGGTCCTTTGAATCTGCGAGTGATCAACGAGTAGTCGCTTTGAGTCGCACGCGTTACACAATTAAAAATCCCAACAAATAGGAAAACCTGACTTCTTTTCACTCTCACTTCCATACTGGTCCTGTCAGGTTTCCTTAAAAATGTCTCTGATTTAGTTTTAAGTGCGCTTGTATGGGAAATTGTACCATATCTCCGACAAAAGTTCTACGCGTCAAAAGCACTCTCATGAAGCCAGTAAAATTTTATTCCAAAAGTATTTTTAGAGACGAAATGCGCTCTTACGCGTGGTCAGATAATGGCTATAGCTACACCTCGCAAGTTTCTTTTAACTTGTCTTTTGCTATTACTAATTAATGTAAGATCTAACCTGTTTGTTTCCACTGACTGTAGCTGATGAGAGGCTGTCTGAGCTGTCTGTAAAGGCTATAAATATATTTTTCTTCTAGAAACAAGTTTACTCCCTGTCCGAAAAACTGTCTGCTGTGGGCTGCTATCCGAATACCATGCCACTTGATGTCGACAGATCGCTTTCACAGAGCGGTCCTTGTAGCAAACCTCGAAGCTCGATACTTAATTTTACGGTCCAACTGAGTCTTGGAGCTGTTAAATTCGCTAGGCATTTCTAAAGAGTTCACAGCATAGTCAAATAGAAGAAAAATTCCTTCGCTATGAAGACCTTCAACACCACACGCCATTCTATATCAATTCCTAATCGGTCGAGAAGATTGTTTATAAACAAATAAGAGTATTTCTTTTTTGCCCCATATGCTCATCTTTCGCATGTAACTGGCATAGCACAAAGCGAAGGAAAGATTTAATTAGTGACTTGGTTGAAAGACCAAAGGTTTCCCGAGTCGTTTTTTGTACCCGACATTCCTTTTTGGAGATTGTTGTTGATTGTGAATGAAATTGAAGAATTGATGTTTTTATCCTTTTTTCGCAGTGTTGTAGTGTTCCGAATATATCCAAGAAAGTGAGTGGTAAGCGAAAACTCAACTTCACACGGTAGGTGAACCAGTGTTTCACACACACCAAGGGCTCGATCTACCAAGACATCGGGGCTCCACTTCGCCACCACTCATTCTTCGACAATTTGCTTTCGTGGCTATAAGCAACCATGCCGTTAACAGGTCAGGTCCCGTTAGCACACATTGCTTCATAAACCCGTCAAGCTGAAGAAAAATTTGTTTATATAATTCCCATGATTTGTTGTATTTCTATTGATTGTTTTTACTGTTTTTACTGTTTGTTTCTGAGGCGTTAGATTATTCATGTAATCTTCTGTTGTTATGTCGGGTCCGCTCAGATTGATTAGCAACAGTGACTTCATCACACCTAGCTTTCATTGTGAAGTCACTTTCATGTTTCCTTTCAGGAATAGGGGATTTTTCTCGTTCTTATCGCTTGAATAGAACCGCATTTTTGGCGAACTAAAGAAAAAGGAAAAGGATGGTCTGTCGAAACGTATCCTTTCTCCTCCACCCACACTTCTAGTTGCGCCGTTGAATAACTCTGACGATCTTGTATCGCCTTGTTCTCTTCTTTTGATAGACAGATGGTCGAAGGCCAGCTAGTAAACACTGTCCTTGTCATGCAATGTTGGACGCGTCGATACTCCGCTGAAGAAGGTGGACTGGACTGAACGGAGCATCAATCCACATTCTTTAACTGAAGTATCGCATACCGCTTTGTTTATATCTTTCCATTCCAGCACGTCGTTCTTTCTCTGTCCTTCCTATGGACAATTCGCGGCATTCACTTCTCTCTACTTCTGGAAGGTGTGATTTTGAGTTACGAAACTCTCTGGATGTCTGAGTTTCACAAAGTTACTCAAAGACTATTAATGATAACTTCTTAAGAGATGTCGCTTTGACACTTTCGAGACAGATTTTGTTCGGAGTACAGCCGTCTTCTGGACAGGTGAGCATAAATTTCAACGTTTTTATAGATCTGTGGGTACTTATATGTTAAGCGGCAGCAAATAAAAACCGATCTCATTCGCTGAACAGTAACTATTCATAGCAGTTTCAATAATCAATCAAAAGCTTAGAATTCTAACTAGCGCCCCACATGTCTGGTTTTTTTAGAAGTTGTAAAATCCGAAGTAAAAATATGTTTCACACTGCCCACGTGTTTTTTTTCCTATCTGCTTATATATCGCTGAACGAAACTTCTTCAGTGTACTAGTACTCATTCGATAGCACAAGTTTCGACTATCTATGAATCTATTCATTGCATTATGCTGTTTAGAACTTGAGTTAGTCACTTCGTCGATGCTTACTTCTATTATAGCACTTTTTCTGTTCACTTAAGATCACAGATAGTCCAAAACATCGAGAGAGTGTGCTTTTTTCGTTTTTCGACTCTAATAGGCGAGTTTACTTCCAGGTTTATTTGGAACACTTACACAATAGATCGAAAAAGTACAACCTTTGCTTGTAAGTTTTGAAATCGAGTTACCCTCAGGGACAACTTTGGTAGGCACTTTTGCCTAAGAATCCCTTCACTAAATAAACCTTTTGGGTACTGCTGGTGACAGGAAGTGGCGCGGCGTTCAATGTCCGTGGCATCGGGGCGATCGATCTGCAGATGGAGTATAGTTTTGTGAAATATTCCACCGCTTTATCGTGAATAGGACGATTTATGGTTAGTATATGCTAAAACATGATCGGAGAGACTCCTGTAAGGCTTCTTGTAGATGAAACAGGGCAAAATATTCACAAAATATTAATTTGTTTGTCAAAAGTATTACTGCACATTTTTAGCAAACCAAGTTTACTTTCAAAGTGGCATTTCTCAAGCTGCCGAACAAGAACAAAAACATAAATGAAAAAACCAAGTGTTATGAATGGCTCGTAATGCGTTCCTTTGTGGATTAATACTGTTTTCTAAAGAAAACGTAACAAATTTTTGTATAAGTAGTATTCTTCTTGCTGGAACTATCCTAACAGAAATCCCTTATGTGATATCCCATCATTTAACGACGATAAATCCTTTCAGAATCTCAATCTACCCAATAAATTGATATTACACTACGATAAGCGCCATTGTGTTTTCGAGAGGAAACGCGGCCCCGCCATTACAGTAGCTGAGCGAGGCCCGAAGCTGCGCTGCATGTTACAAAATGTAGCACGTGGTACTCAATAATTTAGCCATTCAAAGTCTTTTGAGGTGGCTTCAAAAGCTGTCGACGGTCCTCTCGGAAAAGATATAGTAGAGGCTGAGCAGAGTGGAGCCTAAAAGGAGATTTGAACACAAGGTTGCTGTCAACAAAGCATTTCCCATGTCAAGTATAGATGTGTTGGATCTACGATAACCTTTTGATAATAAACACCGAACTTTGTAGATTTCGTTGTTTTTTCATGAGTTTACTCGCTTGCTACTTTTATGCATTCGTTGTTGATGACTTTTTCTCTTGTCTGAAAGTAGAACTTCTCACCGATAAATGGTTTAAGCTGTTTGTATCATGATTTCAATCTGATCCCACACTCGCACTTTTGCTCTCACAGATTTTGGATTTTACAGCGCTATGAAAGCGTGTTTTGAACAACCGGCTACGAGCGACTTCAGCTAAAGATTCAAGTTTTCGAATGATTGCGAACACTCCTATGAAATTTTGTATAAAGCGAATGAGTGCGATGATTTATTTGTTCCCTTATAGCCGAAAAGCATCACTTTTTCAGATGTCCCTTCATCAAAGTTTAATAGCAGATCTCAGCTGATCTTACACTTGACTCCTTTCCTCGTATTTGATCCACATAAAGGTCTATGAAGTTTTCACATGTTGCTTCGGCTGCTGCTCAAAGACTGCGTCTTCCTCATGAGTGTCAAAAAATGCTAGTCGATACGATCTTCCTTGCATTTTTCGCAGGTAGTCGAGTTAAGGCGTTCTCACGGCTCTCGTTGATTGACTGCAAAAGAGAGTTAGGGGAACAGCAACTTTGAAAAACCTAGTAGACCCTGTTATCCTATTAGTTACCGCTTATTCAAAGCAGGTGTCAGTGAATCTAACATCATCTCAGTTTTTGCTGGCCCGTCAATGTTGTGGGCTCATCTCAGTTTACACCGACAGTTCTATATCGGAAGTTCTATAAGGTAAAAATTTTCTTTGAATTTTAGCTCTTCTGAAGTTGAGGACGTTGAATTCTTCTTTTTTAAATGAGAGAATAGCTTACTGTAAAGTAGGCAATGACTTGCACTTTGGAGCATGACTCTGAACAGTCTACAACCAATATTCGAGTGACCTGATTGTAGCCTTTTCCACAGATAAGGTGCATAATACGGCCCACTCATAGCTCACTAAACTGACCACCATTCCGCCTCCCAGTTTACTGTAAAGTAGCAGAATAATTTGATAGAAGTTGGCTGTCACAGCAGAAAAAGGCGAGTCCATCCTTTAAATCTGCATTTACCTGACTGAAGGCACGAATCGCTGTTTGGCCCTCTTTAAAATTTTCGCGACAAAGCTACTCCTCACATAAGTGGCGATGATTGCTAATTGCTCGATCAGTAGAGACCAGACTTCGTCATGACTATAGAAAGTTCTGCTTTGTCGCATAAATCGCATAATCATAATTGCGCAATGTCATTCCAAATTTAAACCCAGACAGAATAAGCTTTTCATAGTTTGAAGAATATTCTCGAAATTTCTAGTGTAACATCTGCAGCTCCAAATATAAACTATTCATTACAAAACATATCATCTCATCGGATTAACTCGGCTTATTTGAGCACCTCTGTGTTTTATAACAGGTTTTTTCAGCAAAAAAATAGTGCGAATAGAAGAAGTCCTGGGGCTCGAAGCACCAGAGTTTTATCCTAAGACAGAGATAAGACAGCATCGTTCAGGCAAGGAACTTCAGTATTTGATAGTGTTCATTGTAATCCATGAACTGAGTGTAAACCGAGATACTTCGGATGGAATTTGCAAGCAGCCGCTATCTGCACACAGCATGACTCCTTTAGAGGTCACGTCGTGGCGCATTGTTTGGCACTTGGAGACAGCCCAGTGTGGCCTCGTGACTCCTATCTACTCGAGGTTATGTAGTATACAGTGGTATCTTAAGATTTCGCCGTACGCTGCGGTGTGTTTGTTTCTATAGCATGACAAGGATTCTTCCTTTCGTAGGTTTTCAGGCTCTTATTTGAGATGGTGCAACAATATCCAAATATTCATGTTGTTTTGGACTCTTACAATAGATTTTTCAAATATTTTGATAATCAACAACCTGAGACTCATCTATGTTTCTTTTTCTCCATTGACCCTAATAGATTCTTAGCCCCGCTTTGACACTACTTATTTTACTCTACTGCAATCACTCGCAGCTCTGATAGCAAAAAATCAATAAATATGGCAATATACATTACCCAAAATGCCACACATATGTCAAGTTGCAAAAAAAGCTCTATAATTTTGAGTTTTCAAGGAATGGAAAACTTTAGTACGTTTTACGGGTCTCGGTGATCAGTCCACTGATTAACCGCATATTTTTCACAAAAACTGGTGATTGTTTCAGTAATTCCAGAGATTTTCCTATCTATTCATGTTAACTTATTCCATCGGTTGAATTAACTTGCTGAATCTCTTCGAACAGTCAGCCGATTAATGACAAGATTCGTTAACGTCATAAGTGTCGGTGCCACCTTAGGGCGCTGAGAAACCTAGGGCAGGGAATTTATATGTCATTTACAATAACCAGCAACTGCTAAGAATAACGATCTGAAAACACTTTGAGTACAGCCATCCCGTGGCTATCCAGAGAAAGTTGAAGTCGACCAACAGCAGTGATCATGTTGATGATAGAAAAACTGAAATGGAAATCAAATCTGCATATACGAGCCTGGTCACCTCTTTGGTTGACAGCTGAAATAACGGAGGAAATAGAAGTGCTGGGATCCGTATAACATTTCAACACGGGTGACCTAAGCTTCTAGATAGTATCCCCTTGCCTATCAGCTGATAATTAGATACGACCTTGATATTAAGGCTCAAAATGATTAATAAAGTTGAGGTTGAGGTACTAGTATTATCTCCTTGACATTTCCAAACTATTTTGTTCTTATTGGTCGAACCACTCCATCTCCCATACATTGGATCAATACTGACTTTTCATTATGTCCCAGCTATTCTCCTTTCGATTTACAACCACCGAAACCAAGCTCGCACATGCTTCGAACTTCCTCAGATTGCGATTTAGCATGCAAGACACCACAAATACTGCTCTGACCACTGAATGCTAATCTGACCTTGCCTGAGACAATACGTTGTTAGGTATGACAAATTCAAAACGGAAGTCAAACCAACTAGACTGTATGTATGTGCTGATGAGAATTCAATTCTTTGTTCTTCACACTTTTTTTTATTATTTTACTTCACACGACCCGACACCACGATCTATCGTGAGGATCCCAGCACTTTTTGTGTTCGATTCTACCGTTCCTAGGCTTTTGATTAATAGACTGCAAGAGTGCTAGAAGAGCGATTCGAGCTATCGTTTTGGTTATCACTTTTCCTCCTAATACAATATCACTAACCAATGCGCTATGCTACTCGCTATTCACACAAGTAAGCCTATTGAGGAACTTTCTAACGAATTATAGTGATCACAAAATGCACTCCATAATGGATGTGGAAATGAGTATCAAATTCATATTCGTACTACTATCATACAGGGTGCGGGTAGCGGAGAATTAGTATCTCCGGTCATCGCGAGGACGCTTTGGTTCGAGCACTCACCGCACTCCCAAAGCTCCTCATTTCTCCAAAGTCGAGGAAATGCTAGCAGTCTTTTTAGATAGAGGACGTTCATCGAGCTCGAAATGGTAACGTTCTTCCTCAGATATCTGAGAACTCAAGGGAGGTTAGATGGACTCGACCGGCATTCCACGGCATCTACAAAAGAAGACGGCAATCTCCAAGCAGTGGAACGAAAGCGACCCACGAAAAGTCCGACGACTACCTTCGAGGATGATGGTGCATGCGAGAAACGGAAGCGAATGCACGAGGTGCTTGGGGATCCGTACAGTGTGCGTGAGGACGGGATAAAGCTCCAAGTCCCTGAAGAGTGCGACATGCATTTATCTTCATCCAGCATTATTTGAGGGATCAAATGAATATGTGGCCGTAACAATGATCGCGCAGGCCTTCCAATGTTCGATTAGTGCTGTTATCTCGACAACGAGTTTGGTACCACTTACTGACCTCCGAGTAGACGGAAGGTTTGGTGAGCTTCAGCGCGGGATCGAACTCTTGACTATTGATTGATCGAGCAGCTGTTGCGCGCAGAGCACTTCTAACCACTGCGCCACATCTGCCTTTGTGAAGACGGGTACTATGTAGAACAAAACTAAGGAAGCCAATCTAGATGGGCATGAAACAGACGGAATCATGAAAGTAATGACCATCGCCCATACTTGCATCATGGCCCCTCGTGAGTTGCAGCCGTCGCATTATCGCTGCGAGACCCACTTTCGTTGGGTGCAGTTTGAATTCCGACTTTTCCCGCTTCAGCCAGCTTGGTGCATAATTGGAAAAATCGTACCGACGCCAAGTTGTTGCCGTAATCCTCCGCTTTTTTTATTTCATATTGCTCCGTAATTTGACGATTTCCAATATTTCGTGGTGTTAATGATTGGTTTTGTCTGACTATTTTAGTGTGTTCGTGATGTTCTTCCCAACAAATTTCCTCGTCGGCAGCAATGCGAAGTTTTCTCTCGTTCGGTGGGTGTTTTCTATCTTTCTTTAATTCGCTATTCTCTTCACTTTCTTGAAATATCTAAGAGAAAGGTGAAAAACCTAATTTTGTTCCCTTCACACCACTCGCCATCACAATTTCTATTGCGCGGATCCCAATACTTCCAGTATTCAATTCGTTTTTGCTCTTCTTCATGAATGACGTCGAATACTGGCCGAAAAAGTGACATTGTGATCTTGAGAATCGCCTCGCCGCGGCGTTCCATGGGGCGTTGACTGTTGACTATCGGAGAACGTTGGGGGATAGAACTCGACTCCAAACGCGCCGCAGCGAGCATCACAACCACAGGGCCACGGGCTCGACATGTGAAAAAGAAATAAAATTAGAAAATAAACTTGCAACTAGAAAATATGAATGTTGAACGATTGAAGTGACAATATTGTACAGAGGTAATTACAATATAAAATAATCATACAATCACCTGTATCACCTGTCGTCCCGTTGATCGTCGAGTGACTCGAGCGGGTACCAGCAACTCTTCCATTTTTCCCTATCGCGTGCAAGAGTAGCCCAGTGTGTCCTCCTCGCTCCAGGAATTCGCTGAGCATCATATCTTTTTTCTATCGCTTTCGTGAAGAAGTCGTACCAGCGGGTCAGTGGTCTTCCTTTAGAGCGCTTGAAGTCCCGAGGAATCCAATCGGTAACGGCTCTCATCCATCGGCTGTCGTTGAAGCGCATCATGTGTCCGGCCCACCTTATTTTCGATATCCTGGCGTGTAGAACGGCGTCTCTGATTTTCAATCGTTGACGTAGGTCGGAACTTCGGATCCTTTCTCTCATTTGCGAAATACGGGATACTCCTAGCATCGACCATTCGACTGCGCGTTCGATAACGCCAAGTGATCTTTCATACTGCTTGCGTGGCGACCAGGTTGCTGCTGCATACGTCAGGGCAGGGATAATTGTCGAGTCGAAAAAGTGGGCGCAGAGTCGTATGTTCTTTGTCCTCTTCACTACATCTTCTGATGCTCTTAAACGTTCCCCAAACCCCTCGTTTCCTCCTGCTTAACTCTGGAGCTAGGTCGTTCATCATGTTGATTTCATGACCTAGATAGACGTAACTGGAGCATTCGGAAATTGTCTTTCCGTTGAGCGTGAATGGGCCATTAGAAACCCGTCCGTTCCTCATGAACATTGTTTTCGTTAGATTCAGTTGAAGACCAATCTTTCCACAGGCGTTATCGAAATCAGTCAACATTCGTTCCGCTTGGCTGACGTTTGGTGTTATGAGAACGATATCTTCAGTAAAGCGAAGATGGTTTAATTGCCGGCCGTCAAGTTTCACTCCCATTTCGTCCCATTCTAATGTTCGCATGACGTTTTGGAGGATGACAGTGAATAGTTTTGGCGAAATTGTATCGCCTTGTCGAACCCCTCTTCTTATGTCAACGGTGATATTGTTATAGAATGGAGATATTTTGGTCGTGAAATCTTTATATAGCTCACGAAGGATCATTATGTACCGAGTAGGGACGCCCTGGTTATCCAGAGCCTCTATAACCGCTTCTGTTTCCACTGAATCAAAGGCTTTCTTCGGATCGATGAAAGTGAGACAGAGTGGTTGTTTGTACTCTCGTGAAACTTCAATGAGTCTTGTAATTGTGTGGATGTGGTCCATGGTACTAAATCCTTTTCGGAACCCTGCTTGTTCGCATGGCTGTTCTTCGTCCAGTGTTCTGTCAATCCTGTTTAGGATGACTCGAGTAAAGAGTTTATAGACAACGGACAGCAAGCAGATTGGGCGATATTTGCCTATGTCGTGAAGGTCTCTCTTTTTGAACAACAATATGGCCTTGGTGGTTTTGCATTGAATGCTGACCTTGCATTCTGACAGGTAGCGAGTGAAGAGCAGAGCCAGGGTGTTGATGAGAACTGGCGGCAGATCTTTCAGGTGTTCTGGTCTAATCCTGTCTGGACCGGGTGTTGTTCTGTTCTTCATCAACGATACAGCAGGTCCGATTTCGGAAGGGAGGAGCGGTGGGAAGACATATCCGTCCTGTTTCAATTTATATGACGGTAAGAGGACATGGCTAGCGAAGAGATCCGAGTAGTATTGATGGATGATTTTCTCCATAGCCCTTCTCAAAGCTGTAAGTGTCCCGTCAGTGTTCGGAGTGCAATCATCTTGGTCTTATGATTGGCGAAGCCTCGCTGGGCTTTGCGAATGCTCTTCCCAGCTTCTGCAGCTTCTCCCATAACTGCTGCTCTTCTCTCTTTGAGGTCTTCCTTTATCGCTTCTCTGCAGCGTTTCGCAAGTTCGGACGTAAGGTTTCGGTTTCCTGCAGATCGTGCGATTTCATGTTGACGTATCAGCTCGAGTGTTTGCGGAGACAAGCTTCTCTTCGTGACCTTAGGACTCTCGGCTTTTATAGCGCTAACGTGAAGATATTCAACATGTTGATCGTATTCTTTGTCGATGTTGTCGACAACGGTATCTTTCCAGGAGCTGACTAATGATTTGAATACATCCCAGTTTATGGTAGTTCTGGACTTCGTTGTTTGAATTTAGCGGCTTTCTCTCCTCTCCTCGAAAACCGGAATGTTGCGCAAAGGAGGCGATGGTCTGATCCCGTGTAGAACTTAGGAACAACAGCGACATCGGTCAGGCAAAACCTTCGATTTACTATGATGTGATCTATTTCGTTATGGTACTCTCCATTGGGAGACTCCTACGTCCATCGCTGAGAAAGAGGCTTTTGGATTTGTGAGTTACCATGGATGGTTTGGGTCGTCATGATAAACTCAGATAGCCTCTCACCCTGTTCATTCCATTCTAGTCCGTGGGTCCCTATGTGACGTTCTTCAGACGTTCTTCTAGGTCCAATTTTTGCGTTAAAATCTCCGACAATGACCTTAAAGAATGTATGATGTTTTCTGAAGAATTTTTCGAGGTCCATATAGACAGCTTCGACTTCGTCTTCTTCATAGCTTGATGTTGGTGCATAAGCAACGAAGATGGTCGAAGTCGGCATAGAACCACATCGTTTCAACCGTAATCGTCCGATACGGGTTGTTAGTTGTCCAAACGAATCAATGCTCACGGTCAAATTCAATTTGACGATGGCGCCAACGCCACCGACACCTCTGCGATCGCATGTTCCAAGGAACAGTTCTTCATCGGTGTCATAGACAGCGTGAAAAGGATGGCGCCTTCGCGCCTCAGGCAGGTCAACGACGTCGCACCTTATTCTTCTTGCTTGAATCAACAATTACGCCATAATAGCCAAAAGAAGATTGGGTTTTGCAAACAATGTATCACTTCTGCTACCCTCTCTTAACTTCGATCCATTGGAAAAAACGCATTCTTTGATTGTTTTCAATGCTTTAATCAATCAATAGCTAAATCAAAGGAAATTGGATGTTATGTTTCACTTTTTAAAAGGGCCGTTATCATGCTAAAAGAGAAGAAATGACAACTTTGTTCCTCATACGAAATTTCTCGCTGACCAAGGCCTCCCTCTTAAAATTCTGAAAACCAAACGATGGATCAAATCCCAAAAAATCAAATAATGTTTTTGCTTTTTAAACGGACTTCTTAATGCTCCATGAAAACCAAGAAAAAACTGGGTTTCACATCCGGTGTTCAAATCTGTGAAGCAAACTCTTTTGGCTGTTGCAGCCTGATACGAGTTCGATATCCGAAACCAAATAAATCATTAGAATTCTTAGAATCAATTCTATCGCTTGATCATCAAAACTTCGAAGGGAATGCTTTGGTCAGCGAGAAATTCTCAAACCAGAAACAAAAATTTATTTTTGCTCCTTCAGTGACATAAGAATATCTCTTCGAAGATGAAATACACCAATGAAGTCACCATGATGTGAACTACCGAAAGGTTATTTGAACACTGAGAAAGACCAAAAAATACATTTTTTCCAAGGTATCGAATTGAGAAGCGGATAATAAAAGTGTTTTACGTCTATGAAACCCACTTTTCTATTGGCTGTTGCAACGTTATTTGTGGTCCATTTTAATCTAATTAAATCAATGGAATTCTAGAGATTCGCTCTATCGACTCATTACTGAAACGTCGAAGGAAATGCTTCGGTCAGCGAGAAATCTTCAAATGAGAAACAAAATATTATTACCGTTCTTTCAGTGCAACAGCAAGTCCTTTTCAAAGTTGGAATATACCTTCAAAATTCCTTTGATTCATGCTATCGAAAGATTAGTCAATCTTCGAAAACAAGCGCAAAATAAGCTTTTTCTCAAAGGCCAAATTGGCGAGCAGATAAGAAATGTGCCGAAAAATGTTGAAGTATTGAGGTATTTTAGGAAATCTAGAAGTATTTTCAAACGAAGAAGAAAAACCATAATTAAACAAGAAACCGCTCGTCAGCGATTTTATCTCTGGTCCCGAAAATGACAATAATTGCTTCTGGCTAGAACACCCCCAATCCCCACCCACCCCCCACTCCACTCTAATAGTGCACAAGTATAGGAGAAGCGAGATATATACTGGCCTTTACCAAAATCAACTATCTTTATTTCACCTAATAATCCGGTAGGGCTGACAAGACAACCAGTAACGAGTTGCTAAAAATTAGCACAGCACTGAATACTTACCAGGTAGGCTGGCAAATCCTGGACCACATTCGTCACAAGTGTGCTCGAGTTCATGTCTGAAACAACTTCCAATGTACCTAATTTATAAAATTCTAATAAATATAGTTTCTCACTCATGCACAATAAAATTATGTGCTCGAAGTTCAAAGCTGAACGTAAACACTTCGCCGCACTTGACGCATTTTTTGAGTACCTATAAAACATCAGTATATCACCAAAACGTCCGAATTACTATTTAGTGGAACACAAGAGAACATAGTAAAATGAAGGAGGCATGTCGTTTCACTACACATGCTTCGCATAGTATCGAAATATCAGGTCCTTTCACAAGCAGAGCAATAAACACCAAAAATCAAAGAGAACAGATTTATATACAAGAAGTCACTGAACTTACTTAACAACACTATTCATGACAACAGTCATCGACCTAAACACATTTCTGCCGTCACTCGCGCAAGAAATCAATACCGTGCTCATAGAACTCGTCGTCAAACTCGGATTCATAGAAAGTCTCGACGCATATGACTGATATATGGAAACTTTGCTTAGGAAGTGCTTCAGTGACTGAAAGGCATGAGAGTCAGACGGCTATACGTCACGACTGTACGGCGGATGATCCAGTAACTTTGAACCCAAATCGGTCAACTTCCTCTTTGTCAGTTTGGCGGTATGCGGCCTTGCGTTGCCTCGAAGCAGGATGAGAGTTCGACGATGTCGACGTGACAGGGCTGGACTGCAGCAACGACGAGCACGGTCAAAATCAGCGGTCAACTGATGGATAGGCAAAGTAAAATCTCTTCGACTGCTTCGATGTCGACCTTTCGATCAACTTCGCATGGACGTACGAAGCGCAGCTGGTTCTTCAATTTGGTGCTGCTGGCGTCAAACTCAACAAAGAATTGAAGCAATGTTCGCCCGGACACAGGTCCTTGAGCCCTTGCACAGTTTATCTTTGAAGACGGTCCGTACATTGTGTTCCAGCTCGTACACGCAGAGCAGTAAATTGCGACAAGGACTTCGTTAAGCAACGATGATGATGGAAGTACGGACAATGTTAATACCGAAGGAAAGCTTAGAAAATTCTGCATAAAGTGGTGCAAAAAGGAAAACTTTCCTTCAGACTTTCCCATATCTTACTCTTGAGTCGAAACCTATGAGAAGACCTAATTAAGCGAGGAAACAGTTCAAAAATTAATAATACCCAACTCTACAGTTGACTTTTCATGTGTCTTTTTTAAATCCACATTGGCAGCTTGATTCGATTTGGTAACCTCAAAAGAGTGACCATCGTTCTCATTAGCAATAATCAAACAAAAGTGATCATTTCTGCTCCAATATTGAAATGAATAAATGGCAATTGTTGAACTTCATTGTTGCCTACTAGTTTCGTTCAAATTCATACCTGCCGGAAAAGACAAAATACAACTTCGATAGAGGGTTTTAATCACTCGGGCTCCATTCATAGCTTCCTCATTCACTTCACATTTCGCACCTCTTTTGCAATAAGCCTTTGACATTTGAAACTCTCGCGTAATCGACTCCACACGCCACTCTTTCTTTTCGTTCTTCAGCAGGAAGATTTTATTCTAAAATTTTGCTCTTGCGAGCACTCACGGTATTCTTGCCCATTGACGGTGTCGATAGTGGCTGCTTATCGAACGGCATTCTGATAACAGAAAGATAGATATGGAAACATTACATCCGGAAGAACAAACGCGACCAAAATGGTAAAGTGGGGCTCCTCTGGCCTCATGCGCCCCAAGCATCACTGGCTGGAAAATTAAAAGAAGACGGCGTGGCGACGAAACAGTTGTGAATACGTCGCGAAAAAATGACAGCAGGGATTCAAATACTACTGTTCTACTTGGATGTTTAAAAAATGTATCAACGAGAGCGTTAGAATATGAGTTTAAAATCTGTTTCACACGTAAATTATGAGAAACAGCTAGCTAGGGTTATTACTTTTCTTAATCTCGCCTGTCTCTGAGAAGTGTAACAGTGGCTGGAGGTGTTGCGCGATTGCCTTGGTTAACTAGACTTCCCATCCACCCTCATCTTGTCAGAAAATACAAACAGATTTGTTTAGGAGGACGGAAAACTTTTAAAAAAGAGCGCTCTGAATCGTCGTTCCGGCAGTTATGCATTTATTCATCTGTAGGGTTATAAACTTCAACGCATAAACCACCTTCGAACGACTGATCAAAGCCACATTTGTTTCTTTCCTTGCAAAATCAACGAAGTTTTTCCTGACTTGGGGTGTTCTAGGAAGAGTACAGTCAATTTATTCATTCTCACTCTATGCTAACTTTATTGATTTGCTAACATGGCTCCATCAAAGCATCTTGACCTTTTTTATGAAAATATTTCCTAATAAAAATTAATGCATTTATGCATTTAATGCATTACAATGAAAAGTGTGGCAGGAGAGCAGAAACTACGAGTTAACTTTGTCACAATCCATAACCGCCCGAACTAAAACGCAGAAATGGATGTCATTCAGTATGAGCCAACGAACAAAACTCCTACAATCTTCGTTACAACACCCGGAGGTGTCCTTCTGGCGACAACTTTGAAGTAGGAAGTTGAAGATATATGAAATTACCTCGTATGATTTTATACGTCAATCTCCTTGATTCTGTCTGTTCAAAGATGATTAGGTAGAATTTGACAAAATACGCAAATTGCGAAGAACCCGAAGGTTGATATTTGATGGGATTGGCCTGGTACAGATGTTGAAAATGAAGCTCTACATGGAGTACCATGAGCGTGTGCATCAACCTATTTTATGCAAACCATGAATTAATCGGCTGCTATCATTGTCGCATCCATTATTTCTGATTACGCTGATCAGGGTTCCCCCATAAGTTTATTGTAACGGCGCCTTGAAGTCATCGTTGCCAACAACCTCTTCGTGAAAGCCTCAGAGAAAGATCTCTACCTTGAAAATCGTCACCTTCATGTGATAAGGAATGAATTATTGATTCTTAGTTATCAAATTGGAATAAACAAATAGAAGAAATTTGTTTGCTATAGTAAACGATCTCCACGACCGACTTTATGTAAACAAGCAGGCTTTCGAAGACAAAAGTTAACAGGAAGTTCTCTAGAAAGCGAAGAGTATGTCTTCAAAAAGGAGTAGGAGTAAAAGGAGAAAAATGGCAGTAAGAAGCATGAGTAGAAAGCGAGTTTTTACCTACGACATCTCCATTTTAAAGCAACCGTATTGGCTTTCGTATGTCAAAGTGCGGGCAGGAAATAGCGCAATTGAACGCTATCAATATTAAGCTATTTCATTTACTCTCGGTTAATAAATCTGTAAACTAAAATTCACGCAAATGGCGTTTTCCCGGTGCAAAAGTCATCTTCAAGATTCCATGAATTCCGTCATATAAAATATTTTGCACGAAAAGAACACATAGATAAATAGCACCTTCAACACATTTTTGAACAAAAACGAATTTGCATATCGTTATTCTATTATTACTGCAAAAAAAAAAACGGCGCAGTTATTATTTTACACCTCATGAGATGAAGGAGGCATGTAGTCTCACTACGCACGTTCTCCGCAGTGTTAAAATAAAACGTGAACTGTATAAAAATAATTGGGCACACCTCTTTAGTTGTGTTTTCCTGCGTCTTCTGCAAAATCGCATCGACAGTATGAGGTGGCAGAGAAACATAAAGGGAGCACTAATCCTTTCCACTCACATTAATCAAACAGAAATGGTCATCTTGTTTGAATCTTCATTTGAATAGGTGGCAACTGTTAGACCACGATCCTGCCAACTAATTTCGTTTTTAAAATCAGAAGTGCCTTATAAGGCGAGATAGAATTTTGATAGATGTTTCGATCATTTGATCTCCACTGAGAGCAGTCTCATTAACTTCTCCTTCGTACTTTCACACCTCTACCTCAACATCGCGTTTGACAATTGAGATCCTCGCGTGACTTTTCGACACGCCACTCTTCTTTTTTTGGTTGCTTAACAAGGAAGTTAGCAACATTTCGTCCTATGTGAGCACTTCCGGTTATTCTCCGCAATAAAGGTATCGATAGAGGCTTAGAACCGGAAAGCACGATTATTTCTCGATAAGAGGAACATTGGTGTAGAAACATCCTTTCCGAAAGAATAGGTGTGAAGGTGAAGTTTCGCTCCGCCGGTTGCATGTGCCCCAAGCATCCGTTGGAGAATCAAAGGGAAGACATCGTTATGACTGAACAGCTGAGGATCCATGCCATCGCTTGAAGACAGCAGCACGGGTTGAAAATCTACTGTTCGACTAGTCTTGATGTCTAGAGGAAGGAGTGTATCGGAGTGGCTCGAGGTAATGTGAGACTACCTTGATTAACAAGCCTCGCATTTCGTCGTCGGCAGAAGATACAATCAGACTTATCTGAAAGGACAAGAAACTTACTTTGAATAGGACGCTTTGTTTAGTTACGTTGGGCACAAATATCATTAATCATTTGTGATTCTTCGAATAATCTTCAATACATGGGATATCTTTCAAAAACTGACCTAGGCTATCCTTTATCCTTTCTTGCAAAACTGAGGAAGTTCTTCCTGACCCCTGTGAAGCCCATACATTTGCGATGTATGAAAAGCAAACAGTCATTTTATGGCTGTTCACTTCCATATCAACCAATCGATTTGCTAATATAGCGCAATCCAAGCAGTTTAACCTTTTGTTGTATGGGAGTGTTTCGTAGCGAATTTATATTAATTTGTATTCATATGGCAAAAATTCAAAAAATCGACTTTCTATAATAAACCTCGCCATTATACTGATTTGTGGAAATTGAGAAATTCTGTTCTGATTAGCTGATCCTAGGTTGGTAAAGTGGTAGTAGTGGTGATTCGGTTGTCGTCTAGGCAATGCGCCTTCGTCAGAGGTTGGACGTGTGTGTTAGACTATTTAAATGAATCGGAGGATTCTTTTATTGTACTGCATAGGTAGAGCAAAAAAATCAAGCGAAGAAGGAACGCGAGGTCTTGTGTGATGGTGACGCATTCGTCGTTGGGGATTATTTTGGGTTCTGTGGTGTTTATCCAAAATGCCTCAAGAGTTTTGCGCACCAATGTTTTTGATTCCTGCGCTAGGATCATCAAAACTACATCAAAATCTTTACTGATGTGCTTTTGTGCCCTATATAAACCTAAAGGTTTGCTTTCATCGATTTCAAATTTGCAATCTAGATATGCTTTTGAGAGGTTCGAGGACCTTAGACAGAAAATGGTCCAAGTGGCGAGGGCGGCACCCAGCTGCCACCAACCTCAACAGGCAGTTTGATCGCCGGGCATCATCCGAACGGTCGTCTAACATCACCCGGACCACCTCACCTCAGTTCATTGTCGACTCATTATTGCGCTCCACATCGTCTCGTTATCATGTAAGTAATTGCTGTCATAAGGTTGAGTTCATACAACTGTCAGATGAACTCAATAAAATTGTGAGCGGAACATATCACTAACGTGGCGGAGCTACTCACTTGGGCTATGGTCGGCCCACCACTGCGGTTAAGGGATTCTGCCCATGTATAAGCAGTAGTGACCCCACTGCTAACACTATATACACCACCCACTGGATCCCGCCGCCGGTGCTTCTACTTGCGGGCGAACATAGCAATCCCAAACGGGCTCCGCCGCCTAGTCATGCTCGGTTGATAACAGCATTCTTGGTATCGTCACGCAACGATACATCTCATCAATTACATTTACTTATTCATATTATCGTCACAAGACGAAACATCCTATTCACAGACATATATTCACATAACGATATGACGCAACCGTATGTATATTGTTCTTATGATATTATTACAGCAGTGTATGTATAATATAGGTTGTTTAGTGCTACGACATTGTTTGGTAACACCACTGTTTTGTATAACCCATATAAAGGATTTGAACTTTGTGCTCTTGTTGATTACAAGAGACAAGTTGGCAGAAGACACGGTCATACAGACTAAAGTTCAGCCCGTAGCAACTTGAAAGTGCAACCAGCCACTTCAAAGGGCAAATGTCGCCGCAACCCGGAAGTTCGACGCGTGCAGCATAAAGGTCAGTGCGCCGCTAAAGACAATCTAACAATATTCAGATATCGATCGGGTCACTGCCTGAGATAAATCCAGAGGTCACACAGTAAAATCCAGTGAACCTCCACCACATTGGTGCATCGGCCGACTTTGTTCGAGTACGAGTCGCCAGCGAGACTTGCAGTCAAAGGATTCAGGTACCAAGTTACCTGCTCCGAATTTTAATTTCAAAAACCACTGAATCTCCATTACATTGGTGCATTAGCCGATTTAATCAAACTCGGATCTGTCACTGAACCCCCACCACATGCCAATCACTATCGCGATTACCTATCAAAGGACGGACATGATTGGTGGGAGCGGGGCAGAGGTGGGGCACATTACGATAGCGGGTCGGCTGGGGAGTCCGGTGATAGGCAACCGGTTAAATAACTATCACATAATTTTCAAGATCGCATCGTTTTGGGCACCCATCAATTGTACTACAGATTTCGTTTACTATAAAAGGCAGTTTGAAGGGGATCCCACTTAGGTGTGGAGCATTGCCCTTTTGGACTTAGTTCTGCTTTTTAAATTTTTCCGAGTGTCTGATGTTTTGTAGACATTGGAAATGGCTGTTTCTCGTGTCAAGTTCACCTATTCGTCCCGTTCCTTTCCTCCTGTGCACACATTTTTAGCCGTCTTAACCAGTTGGATGTCGAAATAACGGGTAAGCATCTTCAAAACGTTCCGCTCTATCGGCCATCTTCTGAGAAGAGATGCAAAAGCCAAAACCGAAATTTAAATCAAGAATATGTCAACACGGCAAACAGCGGATTTAGAAACTATACTCATCTCTCGACTTGAGAACGATAGTTCAATTTATCCAGTCTTAAACTTCTGATGAAAGCTCATAAACTAACATCTACTGATGATCTAGTGTCAACCGATAACTCAACATAAAAGGTTAGACCTATCATTAGTTGTCCAGGTGGTCCAACGAATAAAATAACGTGTTTTCTAATGATTTATAGCAACCCATCTACCCAATTCTCAAACGATTCTAGATCACCTACATTGTGCGCAAACGAACAACTCGTATGTATTGAAGTGTTATAATGTTATCTCACTTTATGCAGACGGATCAAATGACCCTCCATTGCAAGAGAATGAACTTCTCTCAGAAAATAAACAAAAAATAATTAAGTGTGGTTTTGCAGTTCAACCACTAATGACCCTCCTAAAACAACGTCTTAGTTGTTCAGTCCTCCTGTGCTCGGGAAAATACTTCACATCTCAGGGGGGTTAGCTATGGGTCAACGGTTGACACTTAGTCTTGCCGTCGCTTTTATGTACAAGTTGGATGCTCCAGTTCTTGTTCACTACCCATTGCTCCACTGTCGATATGCAAACAACTTTTTTTTTTTCAATGGTCTATTCTGTTCCATACAAGAAGAAATGGACAAATGTTTTGAAGTAGTGATCGGAGAGTCAGAGCATATGAAATTTACGTGAGAGAGTCTCAACGAGAGCTGGCTTCCATTCTTGAACATTCAAGTAAAGCTTCTAGATAGTGGCTATAGTACAATTGGTACCGAAAGCCAAATAACAAAAACATTTTAGTCAATAATCTCTCCTCTCACTCTTTACATATGAGGAAGTTGCTTATCAAAAACAAGTTTCAAACGGCTAAAAAGTGTGCACAGGAGAGAAAGGAACAAATCGCTAAACTTGGCACTAGCAGTAGTAAATTGCAATGGCTACAAAACATTCGCCACTCGCGAAAGTTCAAAAAGTAGAACTGAGCCCCAATAGAGCAGTATTGCACACCTCAATAGAATCCTCTTTAAACCGCAATTTATATCAAACAAAATTAGTATCACAGTTCAAAGGTGCCTGAAAAGACGCGGTTTTGAAAATTCTGTGGTAGTTATTTGAATTTCACCTCCCACCTTGTACTTTTACGATGATTGTGCAACACAGAGAACTGTATAATCCGTCCAGACGGAAAGGAAGGGGATTGCCTAAGATCGGCCACAATTCATTCCATTACATGTAAGACATGTGGGAAAAGCATTGAGGCGAAACGGGTGGACCACTCTTCATCAGCATAATAGAACATACATATAGTAATTTCAAAGTCGATAAAGCAAGCCTTTAAGTTCACATAGGGCACAAAAACGCAGCAATAAAGATCATGATGTCGCTATTACGATAATAGCGCAGGAATCAAAAACATCAACGTGCAAAACTCTTGAGACATTTTGGATAAACGCCAAAGATTCCAAAATGAACCGTGAGGACGAATGCGCCACCATTACACAAGACCTCGCTCCCATTATTCGTTTGATTTTTTGACCTAACCTAGGCGGTATATGGATAAGATCCTCCGAATTATTTGAACAGTCTAATAACACACACGTCCAGGCCCTGAAGAAGGCGGGTCGTCGGAACGTCAAGCGAATTACTATCACTGCCACTTGACCAACCTCGCGTCAGGTAATCAAGAGAGGTTTTCTCAATTTTTATATATTCTTGTGCACCACCAATAAGGGTATGAAGAGATAGCAGAAGTTATAAGTGATCTTGTCATATTCCATAACCGTACAAAGTTGAATTTGAGAGAAATGGACGCCACTTGGTAAAATTCAACAAACATATCTTGCGACCACAGCTTTTCAACAGAACTAAAGTTTTGTTAGCAAAATTTCTTGGCGAAAACCGAATTGGCACCAAGCCAAGACGGTCACTAAATGCTGTAGCCATAGATTCGAGCTCTCTCATGACTGCAAAAACCCCTACGTAAAGTTGTTGTCCAGCGAGATGAACCGTTTCTATGTCGCGTGCCGTCTAACGAAATAGTGAAGCTTGAGAAGAAAGGTTACTTTCACGTGAGTTTGTAATGATAGGGGAATGGGAATCCATGGAAAATCCAGAAATGCTAGGTGATATGTAGAACTCTGAACCTCAGACAAGAGTTCAATCTGCACTTCACCACTACCGCAGCGAGTGGTACCCTTGTACCTAAAAAAACGTTAGAACATACATGAACATACATGAAGTATACGCACAATGCTTACATTCAGGATGCAGCAAAAAATTCTGTCAGTTTTCTCAGATACTTCATCAATGAAAAAAATGTTGCATAAATAAGTAATTTCATTCGAATGAAGAAATAATTTCGTTCAATAGACCAACAACTATAACAATAAGCAAGAAATCTGATAATGTATGTTGAGCTTTCATAAGGTCTGTTGTGTGCAATTACTGAGCAGAACACGTGTTTCGACTTTCCAGCCTCGTAAGTTCCACTGTGCCTTTCCGTTCAGTCAGCTCTTCGACGATCTACCTCTCATCTTTATAGAAATAGTCAATTGCACTGATTGTTACATATACCCAATAGACGAGAAAGTTTATACGCATTCTCAAAACTGCCTCCTTTGATCTCAATAATTTGAGAAGATGTTTGCAAAAATTTGCAACGATTCTCGTACCGAATCCACCGTAATTTTGTCTCAATCATGTCCACGCTAGTGTAGCGAGCAACCGAGAGTGTTTCCTTCATTATGGACCACATAAACTTTCCATTGGGTTAAGCTTCGGCGAACTTTGTGGCCAAATGTCCTTGCCCTAAAAGTCTGAAAACACCTGATGAGAGATGACAAACATTGAGCGGTCCGAATGCTCAGGAGCCTAATCCAGTTCAAGCGTAATGCCGTCGGCGCCAAAGTGTCGAGCCGAAAATGACTAAATCCTATGGTTTTTACTACTGCGGACTTCTGCCGACCATTCTTGAGAAGTTATCGCCGTACTCTCGATGGTGGAGTGGTTCATCCGTCAATTTTCTCGCTTGTAAAAAGCATTCTCCTCAAAAGAGCAGCACCTATGAAACGAATCATTCGACGAAACTCTAAAAGCCGTTTTTCTGTCATCTTTTTGTCCAGAAAGTAAATAAGAGATCTTTTGAATAATGCTCGGATCCAGCTTATTTTGACAATGTTTTGGACGATCCACTCGCTGATCCCGAGCTTACCGAGCCATTCTGCGCAACGAACGCTCCGGATTTCGCTCAACTTTGCAGCGGATATTCTGAATGCTTTCAGGAGTAGACGAGGTGATTAGACTACAATTTCGAGAGCGATCATCAATCCGTCCATTCTCTTTCGAAAGTCTTACGGTTCTGTAGGCATTTGCAGGTTGGAAACCACTAGATTTTAACAACGTTGACCGTTTTCATTTTTTTCATTCCCGTCTTATTCAACTCCATCACTGCAAGCATTCATTTTTAGAATTCAAACTTGAGAAGACACGAGAATACACCAATGAATAAAAGGATAAAAAAGGATAAAACTCTCGGCGTTGATCAATCCCTGAAGGATGTGCCATGCATTCAACTTCAATTTTTAACTTCGTTTGAGGTGATTGAATGCATATCTGGCCTTTACAATGACTCGCGGTGGCCTCTTAATGAACCGAGTCAGTGCTGCTTATCCTCTCAAACAAATTTGAAACCTGTCTGGTACCAATTTACCGACCTTGGAGGGATGGATGGCTTGGTGAGCCCATGAGCGCGAGATGGAACCACTGACCTCGTGTGCGACGCAGAGCACCTCTAACCACTGCGCCGCATGTGCTCTCAGGCCAATGAATAAAGCATATTCTAAATCAAAACTGAACAAAGAATTCAACAAAATTATCAAAATAAATAAAAAATTTCATATCAATTCTAAAATCAATTACATACGAAATTGAGAGAACTTTTGCGGCACCCTGTATTTATTCGTATACGTGCATATATGTATTCCTATATACGTATACACGTATGTATCTATGAATATATGTAAATATAAGTATACGTGCTAAGTAATGAGGTAGCACAGTGTTGTGCAATGCATCACAAAGCAAGGTGATAAGCAATGCTAGGGTTCGACCCCTTCTTAACGCTTCCTGCAATTGATGTCTCCACCACCGGAACGCCTTAGTCCGGCCACCTTCGCGACCACATGAGAGATCGTCTCGATTTCATTTTACGATGTTCATATATAAGAGAAAAATCTTAAGCAGGGGTGACACATGAGATGTTAAGACTTTCAAAGAGAATGAATGGAGAAAATGAACCGAATGTGAGAAGTGCTAGGGGGTGCATTGTGGGAAAAATTGTATTAGTGGGTCATTTAATAATTGAAAAGTAACAAAAAAGAATGAATGAACGAGTAGATGAACAAATGTATACAAGAAGATCATACAAAATCCGCTGGAGCTGGACGGATACGGGAAGTACGAGGATGCATCAAATAAGAAAGCGATAATTTCGTGAAGCTAGCACGATGGCCTTCATTCGAGGTTCTACTGATTGTGGGTACAAATCTCCGTGGCCAGTGAAACTATTCGTCAGTGACAAGTTGCTCCGATTAGAACGAAATCTCCCACTGCCTACTGACGACCGCCAATGGATGCTCCGGCCGAACGACGTAGGGGCAGCGACCCAGAAGCAGAGTGCGCCAGTGGGCCGGTGCGTCGCCAATGATTGTGAAAAGCAAAACTTATGTGGAAATATCAATAACGAGAGAATCAATAATGTGATCGATGGAAGCGACATTGACGATGATTCACATGTGAATAGAAGGATTCCAATGGGAGGCCGCTGGCCGAGTTACTGGTGACGCTCTCTGCGCCTCGACGCGGGACCGATACCCCGCTCCAATTCGCTCCGGCCATCAATAACGATTGCCTCACAGAACGTCTCAGCTCGGCTACTCAGTAGAATCACTGGGACCCCCGCACAGTGGTGAAAAAAGGAAAAAAACCGTGATACGGATTAAATAAGTGCAGAGTGAAAGTGATAGCTTCGCTAGTGATGAATACGTGATCTTCGAAAAGGCTGATTATGGGGGAGTTGTGTGAACAAAGAAGTACATAAAAATGAGACCATAGTAAAGAGTTATGAGAGAGAAATTAATAGGTTGGAAAAAAAGTTCTGAGAAAACGCTTGTAACTTTTTTGGGTGTCGGCCTTTTCTTTGTGTTTCTATACTCAATTGAAAACCCGTCTTCTCCCACGTTGATTAGTGTATGATTTATCTACTAATTTCAATATGGAGTCGACATGCGAGCAAATTAGGTTGTTGATGAAGCACGAATGGCTGTTGGGTTCAAATGCGACGGTGGCAAGTGAACGCATTAATCTGGCTTGGGGCGAAGACACAGTTGTCAATTTCTTTACTTTCTTCGCCTTCGTCAAAGTTTTTGAACCATCTGTACACCGCACTTTTGCCATTTTGTGTCTTCGCGGAGTCAGAATGTTGAGTTCACTTGCCGCTGTTGCAACGTTGCAACTGAACCCAACAGCCATTCGTGCAACATAAGCAACGTAATTGCTCGCTTATATATATATATATATAATAATATATATATATATATATATATATATATATATAATATATATATCTCTATATAAGCCTTTACAATGACTCGCGGTGGCCTCCGCCTGAACCGAGTCAGTGCTGCTTATCCTCCCCACACACGTCTGAACCTGGTCTAGCACCAAGTTTACCGACCTTTGGAGGGATGGATGGCTTGGGGCGATGCCTATTTGAGCGTCGTAGATTCGTCTGAATCATGTGTCCTCGTTGCGACGAAGAGCACCTCTAACCACTCGTCGCGTCAATTTGTCTCTTATCATATAGGCGCGATGCTTGTTTGAACAAATTAGTTTTGAATCCACTGAAAAACCGCGCGCGCGATCTTCGTATTGCGTCCCATAATGCTTATCTTGTTCTGTAGATTCAAGCTTCTGGCTTCCGTCGCTGGTTGACGGCGCCTGCCCAATTTCAAACTACGGCGCGAGGTATCTAGCTCGTTTTGGCGGAGACCCTAGGCTCGCAGCGGCTACCCACCCTAGCCCTCTGCCCCAGTCCGTTTGCCTTCACCACACTGTTTCTATACCTCCCCTGACAAGAAATTTTGAGTTCAGTGCCCGTCAAGCATACGGTCTGTGCCTTTTTCAGATCACCTGTCTTCGCCTTTCTGTGTCCTAACGTTAGGAAAAAGTTCTGAGAAAACGCTTGTAACTTTTTTGGGTGTCGGCCTTTTCTTTGTGTTTCTATACTCAATTGAAAACCGTCTTCTCCCACGTTGATTAGTGTATGATTTATCTACTAATTTCAATATGGAGTCGACATGCGAGCAAATTAGGTTGTTGATGAAGCACGAATGGCTGTTGGGTTCAAATGCGACGGTGGCAAGTGAACGCATTAATCTGGCTTGGGGCGAAGACACAGTTGTCAATTTCTTTACTTTCTTCGCCTTCGTCAAAGTTTTTGAACCATCTGTACACCGCACTTTTGCCATTTGTGTCTTCGCGGAGTCAGAATGTTGAGTTCACTTGCCGCTGTTGCAACGTTGCAACTGAACCCAACAGCCATTCGTGCAACATAAGCAACGTAATTGCTCGCTTGTTAATTATATCTTAAGATAAGTAGATAAATTATATAGCGCGGGAGAAGACGAGCTTTCAAATGAGCCTGAAAACGCAAAAAAATGGCCGACACCAAAAAGTTACAAGCATTTTCTCAGAACTTTTTCCTAACTGTTAATGGACACAGAAAGGCGACAGACAGGTGATCTGAAAAGCACAGACCGTTCTGGACGGGCACTGAACTCAAATTTGTCAGGGTAGTAGAACAGTGGTGAAGGCAAACGGAATGGGGCAGAGGGCTAGGGTGGGTAGCCGCTGCGAGCCTAGGCTCAGCCAAAACGACTAGATACCCCGCGTAGTTTGAAATTTGGAGCGCCGTCAACAGCGACGGAAGCCAGAACTGAATCTCAGAAACAGTAAGCATTATGGACGCATACGAGATCGCGCTCGGTTTCAGTGGATTCAAAACTAATTTTTCAACAGCATCGCCTATATGATAAGAGCACATATGACGCAGTGGTTAGAGGTGCTCTTCATCGCACACGAGGTCAATGATTCGATCTCGCGCTCATGGCTCGCCAAGCCATCCATCCCTCCAAGGTCGGTAAATTGGTGCTAGACAGGTTCAGACTTGTGTGGGAGGATAAGCCGGCTTTGAATTGATATAGCGGAAGGCCACCGCGAGTCATTGTAAAGGCGTATATATATATATATAATATATATATATATATATATATTATATAATATAATATAATATAATATATATAATCGAGCAAATTGCGTTTGCTTGCTTTAGGTTGGCACGAATGCTTGTTGGGTCAGTTGCAACGTTGCAACAGCGGCAAGTGAACTCAACATTCTGACTCCGCGAAGACACAAAATGGCAAAAGTGCGGTGTACAGATGGTTCAAAAACTTTGACGAAGGCGAAGAAAGTAAAGAAATTTGACAACTGTGTCTTCGCCCCAAGCAGATTAATGCGTTCACTTGCCACCGTCGCATTTTGAACCCAACAGCCATTCGTGCTTCATCAACAACCTAATTTGCTCGCATGTCGACTCCATATTGAAATTAGTAGATAAATCATACACTAATCAACGTGGGAGAAGACGGGTTTTCAATTGAGTATAGAAACACAAAGAAAAGGCCGACACCCAAAAAGTTACAAGCGTTTTTCTCAGAACTTTTTTTCCAACCTATTAAATTTCTCTCTCATAACTCTTTACTATGGTCTCATTTTTATGTACTTCTTTGTTCACTACAACTCCCCCATAATCAGCCTTTTCGAAGATCACGTATTCATCACTAAGCGAATCTATCACTTTCACTCTGCCACTTATTTAATCCGTATCACGGTTTTTTTTCCTTTTTTCACCACTGTGGCGGGTCCCAGTGATTCTACTGAGTAGCCGAGCTGAGACGTTCTGTGAGGCAATCGTTATTGATGGCCGGAGCGAATTGGAGCGGGGTATCGGTCCCGCGTCGAGGCGCAGAGAGCGTCACCAGTAACTCGGCCAGCGGCCTCCCATTGGAATCCTTCTATTCACATGTGAATCATCGTCAATGTCGCTTCCATCGATCACATTATTGATTCTCTCGTTATTGATATTTCCACATAAGTTTTGCTTTTCACAATCATTGGCGACGCACCGGCCCACTGGCGCACTCTGCTTCTGGGTCGCTGCCCCTACGTCGTTCGGCCGGAGCATCCATTGGCGGTCGTCAGTTAGGCAGTGGGAGATTTCGTTCTAATCGGAGCACTTGTCACTGACGCATAGTTTCACTGGCCACGGAGATTTGTACCCACAATCAGTAAACCTCGAATGAAGGCCATCGTGCTAGCTTCACGAAATTATCGCTTTCTTATTTGATGCATCCTCGTACTTCCCGTATCCGTCCAGCTCCAGCGATTTTGTATGATCTTCTTGTATACATTTGTTCATCTACTCGTTTCACATTCATTCTTTTTTGTTACTTTTCTAATTATTAAATGACCCACTAATACAATTTTTCCCACATGCACCCCCTAGCACTTCTCACATTCGGTTCATTTTCTCCATTCATTCTCTTTGAAAGTC
Organism: Parelaphostrongylus tenuis; assembly: GCA_019055375.1. Classification (NCBI taxonomy): domain Eukaryota; kingdom Metazoa; phylum Nematoda; class Chromadorea; order Rhabditida; family Metastrongylidae; genus Parelaphostrongylus; species Parelaphostrongylus tenuis. The sequence continues at coordinate 69,689 of JAHQIW010003575.1, forward strand.
TTAACATCTCATGTGTCACCCCTGCTTAAGATTTTTTCTCTTATATATGAACATCGTAAAATGAAATCGAGACGATCTCTCATGTGGTCGCGAAGGTGGCCGGACTAAGGCGTTCCGGGGTGGAGACATCAATTTCAGGAAGCGTTAAGAAGGGGTCGAACCCTAGCATTGCTTATCACCTTGCTTTGGTGATGCATTGCACAACACTGTGCTACCTCATTACTTAGCACGTATACTTATATTTACATATATTCATAGATACATACGTGTATACGTATATAGGAATACATATATGCACGTATCACGAATAAATACAGGGTGCCGGCAAAAGTTCTCTTCAATTTCGTATGTAATTGATTTTAGAATTGATATGAAATTTTTTATTTATTTTGATAATTTTGTTGAATTCTTTGTTCAGTTTTTGATTTAGAATATGCTTTATTCATTGGCCTGAGAGCACATGCGGCGCAGTGGTTAGAGGTGCTCTGCGTCGCCACGAGTGTCAGTGGTTCGATCTCGCGCTCATGGGCTCACCAAGCCATCCATCCCTCCAAGTCGTAATTGGTACCAGACAGGTTTCAAATTTGTTTGAGAGATAAGCAGCACTGCCTCGGTTCATTAAGAGGCCACCGCGAGTCATCGTAACCCAGATGTGCATTCAATCACCTCAAACGAAGTTTAAAAATTGAAGTTTAATGCATGGCACATCCTTCAGGATTGATCAACGCGAGAGTTTTATCCTTTTTTATCCTTTTATTCATTGGTGTATTCTCGTGTCTTCTCAAGTTTGAATTCTAAAAATAATGCTTGCATGATGGAGTTGAATAAGACGGGAATGAAAAAAATGAAAACGTCAACGTTGTTAAAATCTAGTGGTTTCCAACCTGCAATGCCTACAGAACCGTAAGACTTTCGAAAGAGAATGGACGGATTGATGATCGCTCTCGAAATTGTAGTCTAATCACCTCGTCTACTCCTGAAAGCATTCAGAATATCCGCTGCAAAGTTGAGCGAAATCCGGAGCGTTTCGTTGCGCAGAATGGCTCGGTAAGCTCGGGATCAGCGAGTGGATCGTCCAAACATTGTCAAAATAAGCTGGATCCGAGCATTATTCAAAAGATCTCTTATTTACTTTCTGGACAAAAAGATGACAGAAAAACGGCTTTTAGAGTTTCGTCGAATGATTCGTTTCATAGGTGCTGCTCTTTTGAGGAGAATGCTTTTTACAAGCGAGAAAATTGACGGATGAACCACTCCACCATCGAGAAGTACGGCGATAACTTCTCAAGAATGGTCGGCAGAAGTCCGCAGTAGTAAAAACCATATGATTTAGTCATTTTCGGCTCGACCTTTGGCGCCGAACGGCATTACGCTTGAACTGGATTAGGCTCCTGAGCATTCGGACCGCTCAATGTTTGTCATCTCTCATCAGGTGTTTTCAGACTTTTAGGGCAAGGACATTTGGCCCACAAAGTTCGCCGAAGCTTAACCCAATGGAAAGTTTTATGTGGTCCATAATGAAGGAAACACTCTCGGTTGCTCGCTACACTAGCGTGGACATGATTGAGACAAAATTACGGTGGATTCGGTACGAGAATCGTTGCAAATTTTTGCAACATCTTCTCAAATTATTGAGATCAAAGGAGGCAAGTTTTTGAGAATGACGTATAAACTTTCCTCGTCTATTGGGTATATGTAACCAATCAGTGCATTGACTATTCTATAAAGATGAGAGGTAGATCGTCGAAGAGCTGACTGAACGGAAAGGCACAGTGGAACTTACGAGGCTGGAAGGTCGAAACACGTGTTCTGCTCAGTAATTGCACACAACAGACCTTATGAAAGCTCAACATACATTATCAGTATTTCTTGCTTATTGTTATAGTTGTTGGTCTATTGAACGAAATTATTTCTTCATTCGAATGAAATTACTTATTTATGCAACATTTTTTCATTGATGAAGTATCTGAGAAAACTGACAGAATTTTTGCTGCATCCTGCATGTAAGCATTGTGCGTATACTTCATGTATGTTCATGTATGTTCTACGTTTTTTTAGGTACAAGGGTACCACTCGCTGCGGTAGTGGTGAAGTGCAGATTGAACTCTTGTCTGAGGTTCAGAGTTCTACATATCACCTAGCAATTTCTGGATTTTCCATGGATTCCCATTCCCCTATCATTACAAACTCACGTTGAAAGTAACCTTTCTTCTCAAGCTTCACTATGTTCGTTAGACGGCACGCGACATATGAAACGGTTCATCTCGCTGACAACACTTTACGTAGGGGTTTTTGCAGTCATAGAGAGCTCGGAATCTATGGCTACAGCATTTAGTGACCGTCTTGGCTTGGTGCCAATTCGGTTTTTCGCCAAGAAATTTTGCTAACAAAAACTTTAGTAGTTCTGGTTGAAAAGCTGTGGTCGCAAGATATGTTTGTTGACTTTTACCAAGTGGCCGTCCATTTCTCTCTCAATTCAACTTTGTACGGTTATGGCAATATCAAGATCACTTATAACTTCTGCTATCTCTTCATACCCTCATTGGTTGTAGCCCAAGTATATATAGTAAGAATTGAGGAAACCTCTCTCTTGATTACCTGACGCGAGGTGTCAAGTTTTGGTTTGGGGTTCAAGTGGCAGTGATAAGTAATTCGCTTGACGTTCCGACGACACCGCCTTCCTGTCAGGGGCCTGGTACGTGGGTGGTGTTATTAGACTGTTCAAATAATTCGGGAGGATCTTATCCATATACCCCCCGCCTATGTTAGGTCAAAAAATCAAACGGACTAATGGGAGCCGAGGTCTTGTGTAATAGGGTGGCGCATTCGTTCCTCACGGTTCATTTTGGGAATCTTTGGCGTTTTTCCACAAATGTCTCACGAGCTTTGCACCTGTTGATGTTTTTTGATTCCAGGGGCTGCCCCTGCGCTATTATCGTAATAGCGACATCATGATCTTTATTGCTGCGTTTTGTGGCCCGTATGTGAACTTAAAGGCTTTGCTTTATCGACTTTGGAAATTACTATATGTATGTTTCTATTAATGCTGATTGAAGAGTTGGGTCCCCACAGCTTCGCCCTCAATGCTTTTTCCCCACTATGTCTTACCAGGGTAATGGACTGAATTGTGTGCCGATCTTAGGCAATCCCCTTCCTTTCCGTCTGGACGGATTATACAGTTCTCGTGTGTGCACAATCATCGTAAAAGTACAAGGTGGGAGGGTGAAATTCAAATAACTACCACAGAATTTTCAAAACCGCGTCTTTTTCAGCACCTGTTGAACTGTGATACTAATTTTGTTTGATATAAATTGCGGTTTAAAGAGGATTCTATTGAGGTGTGCAATATGCCTCTATTGGGGCTCAGTTCTACTTTTTGGAACTTTCGGCGCGAGTGGCGAATGTTTTGTAGTCCATTGGCAATTTACTACTGCTAGTGCCAAGTTTGGCGATTTGTTTCCTTTCTCGTCCTGTGCACACACTTTTTAGCCGTTTGAAACACGTTGTTTTGATAAGGCAACTTCCTCATATGTAAAGCGGGGTGGGGACTGGCGCTGTGGGGGGGGGGAGTGGACGAGAGATGTTGACTAAGAATGATTTTTGTTACATTTGGCTTTCGGTACCTATTGTACTTAGTAGGCCACTATCTAGAAGACTTTCACTTGGCATGTTCAATGACGATGGAATGCCAGCTCTCGTTGAGACTCTGCTCGCACGTGAGACATGTCTATATGCTCTGATCTCGTCCGACTCACTGATCTTTCAAAACATTTGTCCATTTCTTTCTTGTATGGGGAACAGAATAGACCATTGAAAAAAAAAAAGTTTGTTTGCTATATCGCGACAGTGAGCAATGCGGGTAGTGGAACCAGTGAAGCTGGAGCATCCACCCCTTGTACCTAAAAGCGTGAACGGCAATGACTAAGTGTCGAACACGTTGACCGCCCTAGCTAACCCCCCTGAGATGTGAAAGTTAGGTTTCCCGAGCACAGGGAGGACCTGAACAACCTAAGACGTTTTGTTTTAGGAGGGATCTATTAGTGGTTGAACTGCAAAACCACACTTAATTATTTTGTGTTTAATTTCTCGAGAGAAGGTTCATTCTCTTAGCAAAATGGAGGGTCTCCATATGATCCGTCTGCATAAGGGTCGATATACCATTATAACACTTGACAAATCACATGACGAGTTGTTTCGGGTCTTTGCGCGCAATGTAGGTGATCTAGGAATCGTTCGAGACTTTGGGCTTAGATGGGAGTTGCTCTACTAGATCATTAGAAAACACGTTTATTTTATTCGTTGGACCACCGGGGACAACTAAGTGCATAGTGCTACACCTTTTTATGTTGAGTTATCGGTTTGACACTAGATCCATCAGTCGAGTGGTTTAGCTCTTTGAGCTTTCAATGCAGAAGTTTACATAAGACTGGATAAATTTGAACTATCGTTCCTCAAGTCCGAGAGAATGAGAAAAAAAAAAAAAAACTATTGTTTTCTAATCCCCCTGCTTTGCCCGTGTTGCACATATGTCCTTGATTTAAATTGCCGGTTTTGGCTTTTGCGCTCTTCTCAGAACGAAATGGCCGCATAGAGCCGGTAACGTTTTGAAGATGCTCTTACCCGTTATTTCGACATCTCAACTGGTTCAAGACGGCTAAACATGTGGTGCACAGGAGGCGAGGAACGGGACGAATAGGTGAACTTGGACACGAGAAACAGCCACTTTCCAAGGTCTTACAAAACATTCAGACACTCGGAAAAATTCTCAAATAAAAGCAGAACTAAGTCCCAGAAAGGGCAATGCTCCACACCTAAGTGGGATCCCCTTCAAACTGCCTTTTATAGCTAACACGAAATCTGTAGGTACAGAGTCATGGGTGCCCAAACGATGCGATCTTGAAATTTAATGTGATACGTTATTTTAAGCCGGTTGCCTCTCACCGGGACAATCCCCAGCCGACCCGCTCGCGTGAATGTGGCCCCACCTCTGCCCCCGCTCCCACCATTCATGTCCGTTCCTTTGATAGTTGTAATTTGCGCGAAGGCATTATAAGGAAGTGATTGGCATGTGGTGGGGGTTCAGTGACAGATCCGAGTTCGATTACATCGGCTAATGCACCAATGTAGATATGGAGATTCAGTGGTTTTTCAAGTAAAATTCGTGAGCAGTAACTTGGTACCTGAATCCTTTGACCTCTGCAATGTCTCGCTGGCGACTCGTAACTCGAAACAGAGTCGGCCGATGCACCAATGTGGTGGAGGGTCACTATGGATTTTTACTGTGTGACACTCTGGATTCTATCTCAGGCAGGGAACCCGATCGATATCTGAGTATTGTTAGATTGATCTTTCAGTCGGCGCACTGTACCTTTATGCTGCACAGCGTCGAACTTTCCGTGGGTTGCGGTGGGAACGTGGGCGACACTTTGCCCTTTGCCGTGGCTGGTTGCGCTCTTTCCAAGTTGCTACGGGCTGAACTTCTCGTCTGTAATGAAACCGTGTCTTCTGCCAACTTGTCTCTTGTAATCAACACGAGCACAAAGTTCAAATCCTCTTAGTATGGTTATACAAACAACAGTGTGTGTACCAAACATGTCGTAGGGCACTAAACAACCTAATATTTACATACCCTGCTGTAATCATATCGATAAGAAACAACTATACATACGGTTGCGTCATCTCGTTATGTGAATATATGTCCTGTGATATGGATGTTTCGCTCTTGTGACGACTAAATATGAATAAGTAAATGTAATTGTATTGAGATGTATCGTTGCCTGTGGGACGATATCCATAGAATGCTGTTATCAACCGAGCATGACTAGGCGGCGGAGCCCGTTTGGGTATTGCCTTAATGTTCGCCCCGCAAGTCGATAGCACGCGGCGGTCGGGATCGCCGTGGGTGGTGTATATAGTGTATAAGCAGTGGGTTCACTAACGGCTTGGTACATGGGCAGTAATCCCTTGACTGTCGCTCAGTGGTGCTGGCCTGACCATAAGTGACAGCCCGAGTGAGTTAGCTCCGCCACGTTAGTGTTTGATAGTTGCCGCTCACAGTTTTTATTGAGTTTCATCTGACAGTTGTAATGAACTCAACCTTATGACCAGCAATTACTTACATGATAACGAGACGATGTGCGAGCGCAATAATGAGTTCGCACATGAACCTGAGGGTGAGGGGCTTTTTGGTCCGGGGTGATGTTTTATGACGACCGTATCGGATGATGCCCGGCGATCAAACTGCCCTGTTGCTGAGTTTGGTGGCAGCTGGGTGGCCGCCCTCGCCACTGTGGTACCATTTTCTGTCCTATAGGTGCCCTCGAAACCTCTCAAAAGCATATCTAGAGTTGCACACTTGAAACTCGATGACATAGAGCAAACCTTGTAGGTTTATATCAGGGCACCAACAGCACATCTAGTAAAGATTTTGATGTAGTTTTTGATGATCCTGCAGCGCTGCAGGAATCAAAAACATGGATATAGCGCACAACTCTTGAGGCATTTTGGATAAACACCACAGAACCCAAATATATCCCGAACGACGATGCGTCAACCATCACACAAGACCTCGCGTCTCTTCTTCGCTTGATTTTTTTGCTCCTACCTATGCAAGTACAATAAAAGAATCCTCCGATTCATTTAAATAGTCTAACACACACGTCCAACCTCTGACGAAGGCGCATTGCCTAGACACAACCGAATCACCCACTACTACCACTTTACCAACCTAGGATCAGCTATCAGAACAGAATTTCTCAATTTTCCTACAATCAGTATAATGGCGAGGTTTATTATAGAAAGTCGATTTTTTGAATTTTTGCCATATGAATACAAATTAATATAAATTCCCTACGAAACACTCCCATACAACAAAAGGTTAAACTGCTTGGATTGCGCTATATTAGCAAATCGATTGGTTGAATGGAAGTGAACAGCCATAAATGACTGTTTGCTTTTCATACATCGCAAATGTATGGGCTTCACAGGGGTCAGGAAGACTTCCCAGTTTTTTGCAAGAAAGGATAAAGGATAGCCTAGGTCAGTTTTTGAAAGATATCCATGTATTGAAGATTATTCGAAGAATCACAAATGATTAATGATATTTGTGCCCAAACGTAACTAAACAAAGCGTCCTATTCAAAGTAAGTTTCTTGTCCTTTCAGATAAGTCTGTGATTGTATCTTCTGCCGACGACGAATGCGAGGCTTGTTAATCAAGGTAGTCTCACATTACCTCGAGCCACTCCGTACACTCCTTCCTCTAGACATCAAGACTAGTCGAACAGTAGATTTTCAACCCGTGCTGCTGTCTTCCAAGCGATGGCATGGATCCTCAGCTGTTCAGTCATAAACGATGTCTTCCTTTGATTCTCCAACGGATGCTTGGGGCACATGCAACCGGCGGAGCGAACACTTCACCTTCACCACCATTCTTTCGAAAGGATGTTTCTACACCAATGTTCCTCTTATCGAGAAATAATCGTGCTTTCCGGTTCTAAGCTCTATCGATACCTTTATTGCGGAGAATAACCGGAAGTGCTCACATAGGACGCAATGTTGCTAACTTCCTTGTTAAGCAACAAAAAAAGAAGAGTGGCGTGTCGGAAAAGTCACGCGAGGATCTCAATTGTCCAAACGCGATGTTGAGGTAGAGTGTGAAAGTACGAAGGAGAAGTTAATGAGACTGCTCTCAGTGGAGATCAAATGATCGAAACATCTATCAAAATTCTATCTCGCCTTATAAGGCACTTCTGATTTTAAAACGAATTAGTTGGCAGGATCGTGGTCTAACAGTTGCCACCTATTCAATGAAGATTCAAACAAGATGACCATTTCTGTTTGATTAATGTGAGTGGAAAGGATTAGTGCTCCCTTTATGTTTCTCTGCCACCTCATACTGTCGATGCGATTTTGCAGAAGACGCAGAAAACACAACTAAAGAGGTGTGCCCAATTATTTTTATACAGTTCACGTTTTATTTTAACACTGCGGAGAACGTGCGTAGTGAGACTACATGCCATCCTTCATCTCAGTGAGGTGTGTAAAATAATAACTGCGCCGTTTTTTTTTTTTGCAGTAATAATAGAATAACGATATGCAAATTCGTTTTTGTTCAAAAATGTGTTGAAGGTGCTATTATCTATGTGTTCTTTCGTGCAAAATATTTTATATGACGGAATTCATGGAATCTTGAAGATGACTTTTGCACCGGGAAAACGCCATTTGCGTGAATTTTAGTTTACAGATTTATAAACCGAGAGTAAATGAAATAGCTTAATATTGATAGCGTTCAATTGCGCTATTTCCTGCCCGCACTTTGACATACGAAAGCCAATACGTTGCTTTAAAATGGAGAATGTCGTAGGTAAAAACTCGCTTTCTACTCATGCTTCTTACTCCATTTTTCTCCTTTTACTCCTACTCCTTTTTGAAGACATACTCTTCGCTTTCTAGAGAACTTCTGTTAACTTTTGTCTTCGAAAGCCTGCTTGTTTACATAAAGTCGTCGTGGAGATCGTTTACTATAGCAAACAAATTTCTTCTATTTGTTTATTCCAACTTGATAACTAAAATCAATATTCATTCCTTATCACATGAAGGTGAGCGATTTTCAAGGTAGAGATCTTTCTCTGAGGCTTTCACGAAGGTTGTTGGCAACGATGACTTCAAGGCGCCGTTACAATAAACTTATGGGGAACCCTGATCAGCGTAATCAGAAATAATGGATGCGACAATGATAGCAGCCGATTAATTCATGGTTTGCATAAAATAGGTTTATGCACACGCTCATGGTCTACTCCATGTAGAGCTTCATTTTCAACATCTGTACCAGGCCAATCCCATCAAATATCAACCTTCGGGTTCTTCGCAATTTGCGTATTTTGTCAAATTCTACCTAATCATCTCTTGAACAGACAGAATCAAGGAGATTGACGTATAAATCATACGAGGTAATTTCATATATCTTCAACTTCCTACTTCAAAGTTGTCCCAGAAGGACACCTCCGGGTGTTGTAACGAAGATTGTAGAGTTTTGTTTCGTTGGCTCATACTGAATGACATCCATGTTCTGCGTTTTAGTTCGGGCGGTTTATGGATTGTGACAAAGTTAACTCGTAGTTTCCTCTCCTGCCACACTTTTCATTGTAATAGCATTAATGCATAAAGCATTAATTTTTATTAGGAATTATTTCATAAAAAGGTCAAGATGCTTTGATGGAGTCCATGTTAGCAAATCAATAAGTTAGCATAGAGTGAGAATGAATAAATTGACTGTACTCTTCCTAGAACACACCCCAAGTCAGGAAAAACTTCGTTGATTTTGCAAGGCAAAGAAACACAATGTGGCTTTGATCAGTCGTTCGAAGGTGGTTTATGCGTTGAAGTTCTATAACCCTACAGATGAATAAATGCATAACTGCCGGAACGACGATTCAGAGCGCTCTTTTTTAAAAGTTTTCCGTCCTCCTCTGAAAACAAATCTGTTTGTATTTTCTAGACAAGATGAGGGTGGATGGGAAGTCTAGTTAACCAAGGCAATCGCGCGACACCTCCAGCCACTGTTACACTTCTCAGAGACAGGCGAGATTAAGAAAAGTAATAACCCTAGCTAGCTGTTTCTCATAATTTACGTGTGAAACAGATTTTAAAACTCATATTCTAACGCTCTCGTTGATACATTTTTTAAATCATCCAAGTAGAACAGTTAGTATTTGAATCCCTGCTGTCATTTTTTCGCGACGTATTCACAACTGTTTCGTCGCCACGCCGTCTTCTTTTAATTTTCCAGCCAGTGATGCTTGGGGCGCATGAGGCCAGAGGAGCCCCACTTTACCATTTTGGTCGCGTTTGTTCTTCCGGATGTAATGTTTCCATATCTATCTTTCTGTTATCAGAATGCCGTTCGATAAGCAGCCACTATCGACACCGTCAATGGGCAAGAATACCGTGAGTGCTCGCAAGAGCAAAATTTTAGAATAAATCTTCCTGCTGAAGAACGAAAAGAAAGAGTGGCGTGTGGAGTCGATTACGCGAGAGTTTCAAATGTCAAAGGCTTATTGCAAAAGAGGTGCGAAATGTGAAGTGAAATGAGGAAGCTATGAATGGAGCCCGAGTGATTTAAAACACCTCTATCGAAGTTGTATTTTGTCTTTTCCGGCAGGTATGAATTTGAACGAAACTAGTAGCGCAACAATGAAGTTCAACAATTGCCATTTATTCATTTCAATATTGGAGCAGAAATGATCACTTTTGTTTGATTATTGCTAATGAGAACGATGGTCACTCTTTGAGGTTACCAAATCGAATCAAGCTGCCAATGTGGATTTAAAAAAGACACATGAAAAGTCAACTGTAGAGTTGGGTATTTATTAATTTTTGAACTGTTTCCTCGCTTAATTAGGTCTTCTCATAGGTTTCGACTCAAGAGTAAGATATGGGAAAGTCTGAAGGAAAGTTTTCCTTTTTGCACCACTTTTATGCAGAATTTTCTAAGCTTTCCTTCGGTATTAACATTGTCCGTACTTCCATCATCATCGTTGCTTAACGAAGTCCTTGTCGCAATTTACTGCTTCTGCGTGTACGAGCTGGAACACACAATGTACGGACCGTCTTCAAGATAAACTGTGCAAGGGCTCAAGGACCTGTGTCCGGCGCGAACATTGCTTCAATTCTTTGTTGAGTTTGACGCCAGCAGCACCAAATTGAAGAACCAGCTGCGCTTCGTACGTCCATGCGAAGTTGATCGAAAGGTCGACATCGAAGCAGTCGAAGAGATTTTACTTTGCCTATCCATCAGTTGACCGCTGATTTTGACCGTGCTCGTCGTTGCTGCAGTCCAGCCCTGTCACGTCGACATCGTCGAACTCTCATCCTGCTTCGAGGCAACGCAAGGCCGCATACCGCCAAACTGACAAAGAGGAAGTTGACCGATTTGGGTTCAAAGTTACTGGATCATCCGCCGTACAGTCGTGACGTATAGCCGTCTGACTCTCATGCCTTTCAGTCACTGAAGCACTTCCTAAGCAAAGTTTCCATATATCAGTCATATGCGTCGAGACTTTCTATGAATCCGAGTTTGACGACGAGTTCTATGAGCACGGTATTGATTTCTTGCGCGAGTGACGGCAGAAATGTGTTTTAGGTCGATGGACTGTTGTCATGAATAGTGTTGTTAAGTAAGTTCAGTGACTTCTTTGTATATAAATCTGTTCTCTTTGATTTTTGGTGTTTATTGCTCTGCTTGTGAAAGGACCTGATATTTCGATACTATGCGAAGCATGTGTAGTGAAACGACATGCCTCCTTCATTTTACTATGTTCTCTTGTGTTCCACTAAATAGTAATTCGGACGTTTTGGTGTATATACTGATGTTTTATAGGTACTCAAAAAATGCGTCAAGTGCGGCGAAGTGTTTACGTTCAGCTTTGAACTTCGAGCACATAATTTTATTGTGCATGAGTGAGAAACTATATTTATTAGAATTTTATAAATTAGGTACATTGGAAGTTGTTTCAGACATGAACTCGAGCACACTTGTGACGAATGTGGTCCAGGATTTGCCAGCCTACCTGGTAAGTATTCAGTGCTGTGCTAATTTTTAGCAACTCGTTACTGGTTGTCTTGTCAGCCCTACCGGATTATTAGGTGAAATAAAGATAGTTGATTTTGGTAAAGGCCAGTATATATCTCGCTTCTCCTAACTTGTGCACTATTAGAGTGGAGTGTGGGGTGGGTGGGGATTGGGGGTGTTCTAGCCAGAAGCAATTATTGTCATTTTCGGGACCAGAGATAAAATCGCTGACGAGCGGTTTCTTGTTTAATTATGGTTTTTTCTTCTTCGTTTGAAAATACTTCTAGATTTCCTAAAATACCTCAATACTTCAACATTTTTTCGGCACATTTCTTATCTGCTCGCCAATTTGGCCTTTGAGAGAAAAGCTTATTTTGCGCTTGTTTTCGAAGATTGACTAATCTTTCGATAGCATGAATCAAAGGAATTTTGAAGGTATATTCCAACTTTGAAAAGGACTTGCTGTTGCACTGAAAGAACGGTAATAATATTTTGTTTCTCATTTGAAGATTTCTCGCTGACCGAAGCATTTCCTTCGACGTTTCAGTAATGAGTCGATAGAGCGAATCTCTAGAATTCCATTGATTTAATTAGATTAAAATGGACCACAAATAACGTTGCAACAGCCAATAGAAAAGTGGGTTTCATAGACGTAAAACCACTTGTATTATCCGCTTCTCAATTCGATACCTTGGAAAAAAGTATTTTTTGGTCTTTCTCAGTGTTCAAAAACCTTTCGGTAGTTACATCTGGTACTTCATTGGTGTATTTCATCTTCGAAGAGATATTCTTATGTCACTGAAGGAGCAAAATAAATTTTTGTTTCTGGTTTGAGAATTTCTCGCTGACCAAAGCATTCCCTTCGAAGTTTTGATGATCAAGCGATAGAATTGATTCTAAGAATTCTAATGATTTATTTGGTTTCGGATATCGAACTCGTATCAGGCTGCAACAGCCAAAAAGAGTTTGCTTCACAGATTTGAACACCGGATGTGAAACCCAGTTTTTTCTTGGTTTTCATGGAGCATTAAGAAGTCCGTTTAAAAAGCAAAAACATTATTTGATTTTTTGGGATTTGATCCATCGTTTGGTTTTCAGAATTTTAAGAGGGAGGCCTTGGTCAGCGAGAAATTTCGTATGAGGAACAAAGTTGTCATTTCTTCTCTTTTAGCATGATAACGGCCCTTTTAAAAAGTGAAACATAACATCCAATTTCCTTTGATTTAGCTATTGATTGATTAAAGCATTGAAAACAATCAAAGAATGCGTTTTTCCCAATGGATCGAAGTTAAGAGAGGGTAGCAGAAGTGATACATTGTTTGCAAAACCCAATCTTCTTTTGGCTATTATGGCGTAATATTATGATCTTCATAAAAACAAAATAAATTATTAGAATTCTCTAGATGTGATTTATCGATTGATTACTAAAACCCCATAGAAGAAGCTTATCCTAGCGAGTAATCTTCCAATGAGTAACAAATCATTATTTTTGCACTCTCGGCTGAACAAAAAAAACTTTTTTGAAGATAAAATATACCACTCAAATTCTTTTGATTTGCGCTATTGAACATTGAAAAAGACTAAGAAGTACGTTTTTTACACAGGGTCGAAGTGGCGAGCAGAAAACGGAAAAGCTCCGATTGTTCTATATGTCCGTACGATCTTGGTGAAAATATAAAACTTATGAGCAAATAAAAAGCTCGCTATCTTTACAAAATAATGGTGCCGTTAGCATTCCGTTAAGTGTGATAAGTTGTACAAAAATATCGTAACACAGTGAGCAGTTCGTTTGAAAATGATACTGCCATAGTGCGTGCGATGCTAGTTTATCGATAACTTTCACTATAACTGAGTGTGATAGTTTTCCGTTATCGACAGCGACAATAATCATTTGAATGCTCAGATTTCGAAAAATTCAAAATCGTTCTTGTTTTCTAGAATGGGCATCTTATAGCACTGTAGCATTGAAAATAAGATTCTGTCTAGTCGCGCATTATCACGCTTGTATTTTCGCACTTGATATGAACTGATGATAGTGGGCTCTAATAGACTCGCTGCGACTGCGTATTGAAAGTCACCTCGACCAGGCTTTTTTTATGAAATGTTATGTGTTTTGATTTCCATCTTCACACCAATTAGATGAAAATGCGTTGCTTCCCTATTAATGTGGCCTTCGTACTGATAGGAATTACTGAGAGATGGAGGCAATCCTTTTCCTTCCTCTTCGTTGCTACAACTCACTAGAAGATCCTTTATGAAAATTAAGCATAGTATTAGAACTGCAAGCGTGTACCATTCATGGCACAGTGGTCCCGAAGGGATACTCATAGCTATCACACCTCTTGTCAATAATTTTTTCCGAAAGTGGAATATTTTTATGAGATATATTCATCCGTGCATCTTTTAGGGTTGTACCATCATCAGCGAGCGACTCATGATAACCACCCTTACGAGTGTTCTCACAAAGATTGTGGCTATCCCAGGTTCAAAAGCAGTCAGGTATTATCACATGTTTAGTTCAGTAAGAATTTTGTTCAAGAACTCTTCACCCTTCCTTTTGTCATTACCTTTCTCAGTAATTTCTATGCAAAGAATATGTTGATGAGTGAGAACATATATTATTTGTAGTAAAAAAAATTTGAAATGAATTATCTTATAAACGCAATGCAAAAAACTTTAAAACGTTATTTAAGGAAGTGGTGCTGTATGAAGTTTACTTTTATGAATTCCGGTCAAATAGATAGCGAAATTCCCTAAACTTGACCACGATTTATTTGTATATGGTTCATCTTTCTGTAATAGTACAACAAAATTTTGCAGTTTGAATAGAGTAGTACCATGATGCGTGTTGTCTTACGGTTTCACAGTACACAGAGATTTTAGCTGATTCATAAATGAAATGCAGTGGTTAGAACGTTTTCATCGTGTTACATATCGCATTTTCCCTAATCGTGTCCTCGTTGGAGATTGTGAGGCCGACCATGTACATTGTCTTGGGACTTTGATATGTTGCTCACTCTTTGTCTTTCATGCCATGTTAAAGTGGCAAACGGATTGGAGTACTCCAATATTATACACTAAATGCTTCTCATGTAGGCTCTCAATCTCCACCTGTAAACTTCTCAGAAAATTTTCTGACACCTTTTTGTTTTTTCTAGTTTGTTATGTTTGAATCAATTCTTCCGTTTCGAGTGTTTTCTTAAGACCACTGCTCAAATTTGAAAATGCCTGATAATCACTATTTGAGCCACGCATGTCAGTGGTCTGTCAAACAGGGCCGACTTATAGAGCCCGATACACGTGTGTCGATCTTGCAATCTCGTCAGTCGGGCAGTTACCCTTTCGCGCCTTTTGCTAATCTCTGTGGGAGCTCCAGTCCCCACACTATGAGTTAGCGACGACAAACGTTTTACACTCTATGTCCAGTGAAAATCTCCCCGAACATAAAGTGTTGTAAACTCGATTCCTCTTGGCTGGTATATTCAATAAATCATATCTTCCGTTTCGACTGTTTCCTTAAGGCCACTGCTCAATGCAATATGCCTGTAATCACTATTTGAGCCACTCATGTCAGTGGTCTGTCAAACAGGGATGACTTATAGAGCCCGACACACGTATTTCGATCTTGCGGTCTCGTCTGTCGGGCAGTTACCCTTTCGCGTCTTTTGTTAATCTCTGTGGGACCTTCAGTCCCCACACTAAGAGTTGTGCATTAAAAAACTCTTAGTACACTAAAAACTCTTAGTGTGGGGATTGGAGCCCCCACAGAGATTAGCAAAAGACGAGAAAGGGTAACTGCCCGACTGACGAGATCGCAAGATCGAAACACGTGTATCGGGCTCCATAAGTCAGCCCTGTTTGACAGACCACTGACATGTGTGGCTCAATTAGTTTGAATCAATTATTCTTTCCAACTCGAAGGTATACCACATGAAGGCGATGAGTTCCAAGGTAGAACATTTTTTTAGTGGCAGTGAAAAAGAGCGGTTCTTGACAACGATGACTTAAGAACGACACTGCATCAAACTCCTATAGAAGTATCTATCAGAGTGATAAGAGCAGATAGATATGAGGACCGGTAATGGAGATTGATTTTTAGTTCACGCAAAAGGACTGAAAGCAGTGCGCTCATGGCACCCCTTGAAGTATTTGTAGGCAAGTCATTTGAGGAGAAGATTCAATGACTGATGATGAGGAGGACGGTGTAGTGAACACGAGAAGAGCGATAGTATTTTTTTCGACAGAGCCCGTGCAACAAAAGACAAAACCATTTGTATTCTCAGGCGGAATTGGATAATGTACTATGGTGTGGTACTCACTGATGTCACAGTGCCTGAAAAGCCATCATAATGAAAGGCGGTCGCAGGAGAGCTTCTCAAGCAAAGAAGTTATCAGTCCGATCGGAATCATTAAACGCGATAGGCAAATTAAATAAATAAATGGGAATAGATCGTTCGCTGTTAACCAGTTTCTAAAGAATGGTCCATTCTCTCATTTGTGGCCACCATCTTTCGAGGTGGTCGAATGCATATCTGACAAGTGCAATGACTTGCGACTGCCTAGCGATCTGTCAGATACGTGCTACTATCTTCGCACACCAATATGATATCATTCTGGCAACCCCGAAATGATGGGATGTTAGGTGAGTTAGGGGTGCGGCCGAGAACCAGCCAATAAGTCTGTGTTGTAGTGCACCTTTCACGACTACATATGTTCATAGAGAAACATCAAATAAATGACTACAGGTCAGCATCTACGTTTCCATGTATCAGCTTTCAGTATCGACTGTAATCACAGTGTAACTCAGAGATTATTTTAATTTTACTGCGCATCTGTTTGTTAAGGCGTTCGCTGAGCATATTCGTTCGGTTCACCCAAACCTTCGACCATATGTATGTAAGACGTGTGAGAGAAACGTTTGTGACGGGGTATTATTTGAAAAGGCACAGTTCGACGCACTCCTCTGAGGGCAAATTTCAGTAAGTACCTTATTACATTGCTGAATTCTCTGTAAATTCATTAAGGAGTTCAATTTACAAAAAATCTGATAAACAGACAACAGTAGACTGTTGTCTTTACATTGGAGTCCGAATCAAGAAGCCCTAAGAGAACTCAGAGACTAAAGCTTCACATTTACTAGGTACATTAACGACAAACGAACATTAGTGTAATCGAGTAGACTTGATCTTGTGACTCAAATCAGATTTAATTTCGGAATAATGGTTTTATTTTCTATCAATTTCAGGTGTAAATGCGTCAAGTATCGCCGAAAGATTAGCCTTGACAATCATCAACGGTTGTGTCTTTTGCACTAGAGTGAATCACTTCATGGCTCGTAACGATAACTCGGTAAAATCTAAACAATCCATTACCGTTAGATCTGGTGTATCATCACGGTGTTGATTTTGTCTTCTCTTTTGCCTTTCACCACTATGAGTATCATGATTCACGCCCAATTTTTAGTATTGTTGCTTCGTTTGTTTTGCTAACAATTTACATCATGTATCATCATCTCATGTCCTTAATTATAATGACTGTGAAGAATTTCATCACAATTTTTGAACATGTTTCGTTCTACTTATTGACTCAATCTGTGTTGTGATTTTACTTGTCAAGGAGTTTCTGCGATTGTTCTGTCCAGACCTTGATTGATGTGGTGCTATCGTTTGTCCGCGTGTTTTAGGTCGTACTGAGAACTTTCGTGAACTGGATTTGTTAATAGAGTATCAGTGTGAATCGATAGACATTTTTATACGCATACAACTACCAAATTCTAATCAGTTGAAATTAGTTAGGGATTGTAGACACTGCTGAAATTGGCTTAGTACTCAGCCTGTCACTACGCAATTTCAAAAGATTTCAAAATGAGGAGTTGTTGGCTATAAATAGTCTTTGAAATGTCATGGAAGAAAATGTGGAATTCCTTCAATCGATAATGGATCGTGGGGTCTAATCCATACAGATGGGTTTTACGTTGAGTGACTTTGCTGCGATAGAATTTCTACCAATATGAAGGAATGGGTGCACAGACGGTAGGGACGACACGGCAAAAACCGATGTGGATGGTAAGTAGAATCCAGAGAATATCGTTACATTGAATCACTTCATAGACATTATGTTGGTAGAAAACCAATGAGAATTCTCGAACTAATCTGGCACATTTATGCAGTGGTTAGGAGACGTGCAAATGGTCCCGTCGAAAAGATTTCCTACACTATTTCGGAAAACGTCAAAGATTGTGAGATGAATGCACTGCTGTGCTTGGTAATTTTCGTCTTTTCAAAAGTAGGAGAAAGTCAAATTGACACTTGTTTACCCCGCAGAACATCTTCACGACCACAGCAAAACAGTCACTTCTTGAATTTTGTTGGAATGCTTTTGTACACTCATCGCTTTGTTCTTTGTAAGACATCCAGTTATTGCTGCCATAAAGCGTTTCTACACATTAGATCCCCTACTATGCTTCCGAACTTGATCCAAAAAATTGAAAAATTGCTTTTCATTAGTTGAAGTATTCTCCGTCTGCCTGGATGAAATTTTGCCAACACGCCGGAAACATCAATTTCGCGCTCATAAAACTCGTTATTCTTCGATGCAAACCAACCAGCCAATTCTCGACGCAAATGAGTGATGTCTCGAAACTTCTTCTTGTCCAAACAGTCTTCAACGATCTGAAAAGATGGAAATTATGGAAATCGGACAGAGACAGATCCGGCAAATACTGTAGACAATCTAATTGTTCAGCCCAGATCGGTCAACTTTTCTTGGTTTTTGTTTTTTCAAAACGTGTGGCTTGGCAAAGGCGGTGATGTAGTACTGCTTGATTACTGCTGCCCAATTTCTAACAATATCGTTCACGTTGATGGTCTGATTGGCTTGCAACAAGTCGGCCCACTTCAGTCCCAGTAAACAATCAACATTGCTTTTAGCAAAGATGGATTTGGTCTCGGTGTTGATGTTCCTTGCTGACCTGATGACAACCACTGATTCGGACAACGCTAGCTCTTGAAGAAGAGCCCCTTCTCACTAATGGTGATAGTTCTGCTCAAAACGAAAGAGCGGCGATGACGACGAAGAAAATTTTGCGCAGTTTGTTTTCTCTTGTTCTCTTCAGCTTGTGTAAGATCGTGGGAATGGTGATGATTGTTGGACAAGTATGTGCAATAATACAATATGAACGTGGAATTGATTTATTGCCGGAGCGTTGGCAGAATTGCATCAAGGCAGACGGAGAATATTTCAGTTGATGTTATTTGATGCTTTCGATTAGTTGGAAAAATAAATTTTTGAAATTTCAAGTCAAGTTCAGAAACTTTGTAGAGACCTAATAAAGTTCAACAAGAATGCAAAATGAGGAAGAAGTTATGGGACAACCCATTAGGACGAACACTCATTCAACAGTACTGAATGCATGTACGAGGGCGCATTGGCGAGAGTATCACTTTCAGAAGTGAACGATCACTTGAGAAACGATAAGATCTCTACAATTAACCGATGTTTGATAATCTTCTTCCTATTCCTTCCGTGTAAAACGGTGACATTGTCTTATTGTTCTGCTTCTAGAATAAGGCACAGAATGAAGTTGGAAACGTATAAAACTAAGCTTTTTCTTCCCAATGAAGTCGGCCACAACCGGCTTGTGATCCGTTTGCCCAACTTCAGAAGACTGTCTTATCGCCTATTCCAGTAAATCTGAAGGAACAAGACAGTGATGGTAGGATTTCGGTGACATAACGAGACTTTTTTTTGCAATCCCGGATCATCCCTTTTCCAATATCCTCAATCGACAGCAGGCAATTACGGGTTCTTGTGAATTGTTGGCAAACCTGCCACCTTGCAACCTTATTGCTTCTAAGACAATTACATTTTCTGATGTAGGTTTAATCCTGAACACGTAGGTGCGGTAATTATGATCCTTCAAAGCCAATTAAGGTTTTTTAAACTCCTTTTTCTTATTTTTTAAGCCGAACACTATGACCGTCATATCGATAAACCAGTTCGTAATGTCGAAACTGACTGTTTATCACCAAATCAGTTCTGATTTCAAAGCGATAATGAGACTGGACCAGGTGTTATGGGTTGTTTTGAACGATTTTGCTGTCGAATGTCCTCTTGTTTCTCACATCAGAATCTACTTTCTTTATGGTAGCTAACTATGAAAATAGTAAAAATTTCAGAAAAAAAATTCCTCTGCTTTTTATAAATCTGCTACATTCGCTAAGTTAACAACTAATGTTCGGTGTTGCTTTACTGTTTGCGTAAGAAAAAAAAGCTTCCTGAAAATTCACAAAGGAAGTCTGAAAACATATAAGGCACCCTCTTCTTTGGCAGATGCGAGCGAACATATGTCGAAAGTAAGTATCTGCCCTAGAAGAGACGTATAATAATTGAGAACGTTTCTGTGCTGGTAGTTCTATCCAACGTCTTTGTCGATATTCTCCCTGAAATATGATAACGCTGCTTTTTGTTATACACAATCATTCATTCACTATATCTAAAGGAGATTGATGGCTAAGTAAGCATTATTCTTACTCTGTATTTCTAATGGGAGATGAGTTTTCGATAGTCTACTTCATTACTCATACTCAACTGAAGTACTACCTGTTTTCAAAACGATATTACTCGTGGATTCATGTGCTACAAAGCTTGGATCTGTTGCTTTGAATGCAGACAATCGCGTGTCGACGAGATCTACTCGGAAGTCAAAAAGCAAAGTCCCGACGCCAAAGAAACTGATTGAGAGCGTAAGAGACACAACAGCTTTTCCTTGAACCAAGCATGAATACCTTGCAAGGTGTAGACTGCTACCAAGTATTACCATGAAAAGGCCGCAATGGTGTTATTTGACGCTCTAGTGATTAACGGCGCGAGTCGATCAATACGCATATTATGAACGATACTGCATTACGGTTGGGACGAAGACTTGAATTGAAGCTAGTTCCTTGTTCTGAGAATGGTGGGCTAAATAGCAGTATTTTGATTACAAAACCTCTTTTCAGTGCAGTTTCGTTGAAAACCACTTTGTTACATCAAAGACCCGCCTTTGAAAAAAAAAATTGTGCAATAAAATAAAATCCTCTCTAACTTGTTCATAATTGATGATCAGAACTTTCTCTGGAGCCTCAGGAGACACTTGTGCTGACATCCTCAGTTATCGCAGACACTGCCAGCAGCTTTGCCAACCAAATCAAGGTATACTCAACGATATTGAGTGATGGGCAAAACTTTGATGTCAGTTGGGAATCGAACCCGCATTTTATCCTTTCCAGGGAGGGTTCAATTCCTACGTCAATGTTTTTGAACATCACTCAATATTTGGGAATATTTGTAGCATCATACCACCGCTGTGAATCGATTATATTAGAAAAATTTTTGTTAATTACAAATTAGAATGCATTGATGCTGAAGAGTTCAGCTATGTATTGCTTTATAAAGAAATTTTCTAGAACTCACACATTTTGTTATTTAGCCTTGAATTTCAGATTTCTTCTTATGATCACTTTTGCAAAGTTCAATCCGAGTACATATGTTTCATCTAGACTGCATTTATTGTCTATATTGAATTTTCGATAAAGTCGCATGAATCGCAGTACTTTAGAAATGAAGAGCCAATTTTTTTGAATTTATCAAATCATGACATTTAGTTAACTTTACTCACTATGACAGAGCCACGAAATTTTTCTAGGGAATGCGTTAAATCTTTGAAATGCAATATAAAAGTGTTAGAAAACGTTTTTTTTTCTGAAAGATTAAATGATGAGACCATAAACGACTGACTAGGAAAATTTCTGTCATTTTTTGTAGTCATTTAGCTTACATCACGAGTTTTAAGTGAAGAATTTTGGAGACGGAGTCATTGCTACGCATAAAGAATAAATCATGGAGTCACCCACATTTTTTTGTTTTTTTTTTCAAAGAAGAGAATATTAACAAGAATTTGGAACCTAACAGTACGTTTTTTTAGCAAAAATACTAGTTGTACCATAGTCTCCGATGAGCAATCACGAATATAATCCAGACATGTTCCTCTACGACTGGAATCATGTAGTGTTGCACGAGGATCCGGACTACTATGACACCTCGTACGTTGATGGATGCACTAAACCTCGTTTGTTTGCTCTATTTGGACTTTCAATCTTTCCACATCTAACGTTCATAGAACTGTTGGGCCGTGTCGAAATATTGTTTTCATAAAGCTATCGATCGTTCTGAACATATGAACTCACACGTGAAGATAATATTACATCGTGTTGTGACTCTTGTAAAAAACTAGAAATGTAGAAGTTTTCTTTTGGACAAAAAAGTTTGAGTAGGAATCACTTTTATTTTTGCCACTTCTTCATGTATGCTATGCTCAGAGCAATATATTTTGGCTCCAGCACCTTTCGACGGCGTCACTCAAACGCACTTCTGTCGCATGCTGAATCAAATTCGTCCAGACTCCGTTGTAATAATGGATTCTCAGGGCAGTCAGGACATGAAGTAAGCTTCTTCTCTTCACCTTAGAAGATCAAACATCATGGAGTGTTTTCTGGAATTTTTTAAAAATTTTTGTCTTGATGTTGATAAAATTGCAATATCTGATCCATCCCACCTGTCAGCTGTCCGTCTCATTTTTTGATTGTCCTTATGAATTAACCATATAACCTTTTTTCTAAAAGCTAATTATCTGTCGATTAGGTTTGTTCTACCGGATAAATATGAAAACCAAGCGATTTCTGTGAATAACGATGATGAACAGAAATGTAAGTGATGTTTCAGACTTTGTACTTAGTTTTGAAGAATCGATACTTAGCCTAATAAAAATCTAGGGGCTTTTGTCTCAAATGATGCTGTGGGAAGGAATTTTAGGTGAAGCATACGTTGTTCGAGACCTCACGGTAAATAAGAATAAGATGAACTGTATTTCATTGACGGATGGAAAGAGGACAAAAATCCGCCTAATTGTTGGCATTCACGAAAAGGTTTCTCATAATCACTTCTTTCTTAATTACGAGTGAACAGAAGTCACAGACGAGCGCTTATGGACAACAGCAGATTTAGTGGGGATGAGTATCATCAACACATAACGTCCGGTTCAATAACACAAAAGCATTGGAATCAGTATTGATTTCTTGATCACTAAATAATCAAGTTTAACACGCCCACCTGGTTTCTCAATGGTATCGCTCCAATGCTTCGCTCGCAAAATGGGGAAAGGGCCGAAAAGGTTGAAAAATGGTTTTATAAATTACAATCACCTTCACTCGTATATTAGCGTTAATATCTTCAAATTTGAATTTGAAGAGCAATCGGGCTTGATAATAAAACTGTGATAGTTCTGGTGTGCAAAGACGGGTGTGGCCGATGTGGCTTTTTCTGTTTGCTTGATATTGAAGCGGAAAGATTTTGCTCAAAAGGGCGTATGAAGTTTGGAAGCACTATCAAACATATTCGGTACTGTCGCTATTCCACCTTTTTGTTTGTGATTTGACCCACATTGTTTAATCTCTTAGGCAAAACGGACATTGCTTCTGTGACTCGAATTGTCCGATTTTTCAACTACCAACGTAGCCACTGTTTCGACACGGCAATCACGTTGACAGTGCATTTGGCGAAAAAGTAATATGATATGAACGAGCATGCTAAGGTAATAAGCTGATACATTTATGATGCTCATGCTCAATTTTTGGTAACAGGAAGTAATAAATGCCGATACGATTTCATTGTTTTATCCGTGTTGCATAAAGTATGTAGTAAAGCATTAAAGACATTGGCTACAAGAACAAAACGCATGTATTGCACTGTATAAGTGTCCATAGCAGACTTGATGAAAAGCTTAAAATATGCTGTCAGTATGCATAAATAGATACATATTTGTAACATCATACCACCGCTAATATCGACTGAACAGAAACAATTCTAATTGGTTCTTTAGGGCTTCTGCAGAGGCATAAATTAAGTCTACAACCAGGTTTCCGTACCTGATTCAAAAACTCAAAAATTTGCTTTTCCATGTAATCGAAAGCATCAAATAACATCATTTGAAGTATTCTCCGTCCGTCTAGATGCAATTCTGCCAACGTCCCGGCAAGAAATCAATTTCGCGCTCATGAAACATTATCCTTCGATGCAAATCAACTAGTCAATTCTCGATGCAAATGATTGATGTCTCGACGCATGTTCTTCTTGTCTAATCAGTGCTCCAACGATCTGAAGAGGTGGAAATCGGACGGAGACAGATCTGGCAAAGACGATCCAAGTGTTTCAGCACAGATCGCTCAACTTTTCTTTGTTTTTTTTTTCTTAAAAGGTGTGACTTGGCATTGGCTTGAAGTAAAATGACTTGGCAACGGCATGATGATGTGGAATTGCACGATTGCAACGGTGCAGTTGCTGACAAGATCGCTCAGCGTTGATGGGCTGACTGGCTTTCACTCAAAAGGCCCACTTAGGTTCCAGAAAACAATCAACATTGCTTTTGGCGCAGATCGATTTAGTCTCGGTGTTGATGTTCGTTGCTGACCTGATGACAACTACTGATTCGGACAACGCTAGCTCTCCAAGAAGATCCCCTTCTCATCCATGGTGACAGTTCTACTCAATAGCAAAGAGCGGTGATGACGACGAAGAAGATCTTGAGCAGTTTGCTTTCTCTTGTACTTTTCAGCTTGTGTGAGATCGTGCGGATGGTGATGATTGTTGGACAAGTATGTGCAATAATACAGTATGAGCGCAGAATCGATTTGTTGCCGGAGCGTTGGCAGAATTGCATCAAGGCAGACGGAGGATACTTTAATTGATGCTATTTGATGCTTTTGATTACTTGAAAAAATAGATTTTTGATTTTTTGGATCAAGATCGGGAATCTAGTTGGAGACGTAATAGTACCGAATGTATTGAGTTGACTCAAAGAAATCAATTTGAGGTAAGGAATGAGTTCACGCGTGAACAAGGCTCTTGCATCTCGCAAAACTGCATAGAAGCTTCGTGGTGGCGTGTAGATTGATTGAGAAGTACTTACAAATCCCTTGATCCAGCCATGCTTTGTGGGCTGATCAAGTCTTCCATCTTTCCGGATTCTACAGATTATTTGTATAGGTCTCGACGAGAGTAACACTTGACACGCTGACTCAATGTACCGCTGAGCCTCTGATCATTACTGTGTAAGTCAAGTATGTATTACCTCTACGACGCTTAGCGAAATCGAGTCTATAAAACACAATCGACGACTTCAACATAGCTGAACGGTTTAAGCTTTGATCCAGAGCATGGCGACGCTTCTCTTGAAATTCGTAGTGCACTTCACACATTAAGTGGTAAGAATATATAGCATAGCCAGGCTACTTCTTTTCGTGTTCTTTTTTTTTTCAAAATTCTAAGCAGTCTCCATATCAAGCCGAACTACGGCGTATAGATATATTTCTTACAACTCTTTCACTAAATAGGACTTTATTTTCATGTAGATTTGTTGAAATCGTGATATTTGAAAAAAAAAACGCCTCACTTTGCAGAGTTCTAACTGCTTTATTTTCCTGCACTTTATTTACTGCTATTCGATCTTCGAAGTTGACCACATTTCCTAGAAGACCAGCTCCTCCATAATTGTCCTGTTGTTGAGGACTTTTTGCATTTATACATGTCAAATTAGATTATTTGAGTGACGAATTTGTATAAATTTATTATTATCATGGATGCTGCTCCAAACATGATAAAAGACTTGATGAACCTTGAGCGCGGAATCAAGCCATTAACCATGTGAGAGCGGCAGTGCACCTCTAACCACTCCACCAAAGTCGCTCTGTTTTACATCATGTGCGGTAGGAAGAACAAACTTTGAAATTCACTGAAACTGAATCCGGTCACGTAGGCCTTGATAGTGTTCAGTATTCCTTGAGACTACGCTCTGTCTTGCACCGCTGTTGAAGGCGTTCCGAAATTCAAATTATACGGGATGTCTAATGGCTTTGGCCAAGCCTAAGCACACAGCGGCTATCCGCCCCAACCCTGTGCCATTCCCTTTGCCTTTACACCTATCGTTCTCCTATTCTGACAATTCGAGTTCAGTGCCCGTCCAGAACGGTCTCTGCTCTTCAGATAACCTGCCTGTCGCCTTTCTCTGCTCGTCAATTCCTCGCTCATGGCTCCACATTTTGATCGCTTTTACATGTATTTCTTTGTTTCTTGCAGTTCCTTTATAATCATTATCTTTGCAGATCACGTAGTCACTCACTTAATGGAATATCAACACTTTCACTAAATCACTTTTAATTGACCAGTATCACTTTTTCATCCTTTTTTTCATCACTGTGCGGGCCCAGTGCTTCTGTCATTCCATCTGCCTCTTTGCATTCACCGCTTGCTTGGGGACTTCGTCTTCTTGACGCAACGTCATAGATTGTCAGTAGTGGGTAGCCGGGCCGGGGCGTTCGTTATTGATTGCCGAAGAGTGTCGAAGGCGGGGGATCGGTCCCACTAGCCACTCGGCCAGCGGCCGTCCATCGGAATAATATTATAAAGGATAAGTGTTTAAAGCTCTCGGCGCTGATCATTCCCAGAGGAATGTGCCATGCATTCGTTTTGATAACTTCGTTTGAGGTGATTGGATCCATATGTGACCTTTACAATGACTTGCGGTGGCCTCTCGCTGTATCAAGTCAGTGCTGCTTATCCTCCCAGATAATTCTGAGACGAGTCTGTTACAAATTTACCGACTTCGGAGGATGGATGACTTGAAGAGCCAGAGCGCGAGATCGAACATCGACCTTGTGTGCGACGTAAAGCACCTCTAACCATTGCGCCACATGCGTTCTTAGGAATCGTATTACTCACATCTAATTCATCGTCGATACCATTCCTCACTGATCACATTATTGCTTGTCTCGTTATTGATCTCCTCATGTAAGACTTGCTTCTCACAATCATAGGCGGCGCATCGATCCACCAGCGCGCCCTGCCTCTCTGCCACTCTGCCGCTCTGCTTCTATTTCGCTGCCTCCACTCCTCTCGGCCATCGAATCCAGGATTTCCGTCGTTGACGATCGTCCGTAGGCACCTGAGAGGTTTCGCCCTCATCGGCCCACTTGCCTTTGAAGAGCACTTTCAATGTCCACGGAGATCTATCTGTACCGATGATTCCGGGACTCGGAACAAGGAGCTATCACTTCTTTTACGGAATTATCGTTCTCTTGGTGTATTTCCTTTTTTTCCGTGTTTCTGCGGCTTTCACGGATTCTGTTCGATGTGCTCCTGCTCTCATTCTTTCAAACCATCCCTGTCTTTTGATTGTGAAGGGAAAATCCTCTTTCACTCTAAGATCAAACTTTGGTCAACATGTGATGAATTTTATTACTTTGAGCAAGCTAAGCTGCGAAATTTACGTGAACTCGTCAGTTACTGCCTCTATTAGTTATATGTGTTAATACTAAGAATCGAATAGTTTTGAATGATATGCAAAATTCAAAACATCAGGCGGGAGCCGAACCCGCACTCTATCATTACCAGGGGTGCATGCTGCCACTACACATCGAGGAGTCTGTTATGCTGTGCGTTACAATGTAAAGTATTCGAAACTGTCAGCAGTGACCTGTGAACGGGTTTCGCCCGATAGGCGCATATTGGCATCACACCCATTTGGGCCAGCAGCTTGGATGTATATTAGTCTATTTATCTATCTATTGACTATCAGGTCTCCAACTAAATTTCCGAACTTGGTCGAAAAATTCAAAAATTTATCTTTCCAAATAATCGAAAGTATCAAATAACATCAATCTCCTCTTCTCCTCTCTTCTTCTCCGTCTCTCTGGATGCAATTCTGCCAACGCGCCGCAATAAATCAATTTCGCGCTCATAAAACTCATTATTATTCGATGCAAACCAACCTGCCAATTCTCGACGCAAGTGGTTGATGCCTCGACGTAGCTTCTTCTTGTCCAACCAGTGCTTCAATGATCTGAAGAGATGGAGATCGGACGGAGACAGGCGTCTGGCGAATACGGCGGATGATCCAAGTTTCCCAGCCCAAATCGGCCAAATTCTTCCTTGTTTTCTTTGCATCATGTGGCTTTGCGATGTCTTGAAGCAAAATGATTTGACCACGGCGGTGATGTGGAATTGCTTGATTGCAACGGTCCAGTTGGTGATAATATCGCTAAGCGTTGATAGTCTGATCGGCGTGCAACAAGTCTCAATAAATCGGGCCACATCGGTCCCAGAAAATAATCAACACTGCTTTTGGCACAAATTGATCTGTTCTCGATGTTGGTGTTCCTTGGTGATCTAACCACTGATTTGAACGACGCTGACTCTTGAAGAAGAGCCACTTCTCATCAATGGTGACAATTTTGTTCAGAAACGAAGAGCGGAAATGACTATAAAGACGAGCTTGCGCAGTTTGCGTTCTCTTGTTCTTTTGAGCTTGTGTGAAATCGTGCGGAATCCAATTGCCCTTGCGCCATTTCTTGCCTGCATCTTCCAAACTCTTTCGCATCTGCTCGTCTGAACATTGGAAATCGTTGGCCAAATCACCGCTTGACAAATTCGGATCTTCTTCAGTTATTGCTTCTCGATCAATTTCACACGGTCCTCCGGATCTTGGTTGAACGGCCAACTCGTTATCTGCATTGTGAAACTTTATGAATCATTCATACGCCGTAGTCCTTCCCACAACTTGGCATTATTTTGCACGATTGATGCTGTCAGATGCAGTTTGAAAATTGTGCCACTATTAAAACTCGTAAAGCAGTAAGTTGCGAATAACTTTCCATGACGGCTTCATTCCATTGTTGGACAACTACGTGCAAAAATATATTGAGCGCGGAACTGATTTGTTGCCGGGGCGTTGGGAGAACTGCATCCAGGCAAATGGAGAATACTTCGATTAGTGTTATTTGATACTTTCATTTACTTGGTAAAGCAAATTTTGCAATTTTTGTATCAAGTTCGTGAACTTAGTTGGATACCTAATAATTAAGTGATTTGTTTGTCCGTTAATTTGTTTTCTTCTCCTTTTTATTTAGTTTACGCCACGCATCAACACTTGCGCATGCCAGCACCTCTTGCTTCCTTCAGTACATTTCCTCCAATGATACTTCCCCAACGTCTTCAAACATATGTGTGATCGACAAAAATTCTTGGTTCTTCCTGATTAAGAGGGGAAAAGTGAAAAATCGAGCTCATTCGTTGGAGAGGAACATCTCATTCGAGTGTTAGTAACCACCATTCCAAAGCTGAGATTCGAGGTTACAGCTCCATTGCCGGCTTTTTCAAAGCACCATATAACGCTGTGATCTCCACACGAAACTAGCGCATATTTCGCGCCGGACAGAGCTCGTTTTTTGTCTATTAGCAGTCATAAGATATCACAGTGTTTTCTGATGCTTATGGTGTAGTTATATCTTGAAAAGACCCTTTCTCTGCAACACAGCAGGTAAATTTGGTTGAATTTCATGTGTGAGAATGGACGACCAAAGCCAGTTAACGTTGCGGTGGGTGTGACGGTCATGTGGACTGCTGACTTCCCTGCGCGCTTCATAGGACCGTACACTGGCCGCTGCACGTGGGAATCCGACTTATTACCAGTTGCGTTGCACCGTATTTTACCTGATGCGTTTCGAAGAAAAGGTCTTTCCAGGTGTAAGCACAGCGTTGGAATCAAATTCGATTATGCTATCGATGTTTACTCATAGTCCAAGAAAAGAGCTCTGTCCGGCGAGAAATATGCGTGTATGAATCCAAGAAATCTTCTCCTCTAGCAACGTCAAAACAGTCTTATCAAGAACCGGCGACGTGGGGTTGTATTATCAAATCTTAGCTTTCGACTGGTTGGTAACAACCCTATGAAAAGTTCCTCTCCAGCGAATGGGATCGGTTTTTCCTTCGTCCCCTCCTAATCAGATAGAATCGAATTCTTTTGAGCTGACCGCTTTTTAGCGGTGGTATGATGTTACAGAGATATGCGATGATGTTGAGTGATGTGGAAAAACTTGACATCAGACGGACTCGAACCCTCAATGCACCCTCTCCGGATGCGCGTGCTTGTTAAACAATTGCACTGTCGACGCCTGTTCTCTCATCACTGTTTCTACGCTACAACGCATCATCTGCCAGCAACTAACCGTCAACGGTTTGATCCTGTAGTCGACATGACAATGAACCCTCTACGTTGAGAAATATAGATATTGAAGGATGAAGATACTTGTCTTCCAACATTTCACGTGTTGCTTCGAGTGCTGCTTCACTTTTTCGTCTTCATAAAATCTTAAAATGCTGGTTGAGACGATCCCTCATGCAGTTACGGAGGTAGCCGAATTAAGACGCTCGTAGGCGTTCACTTCATTGATTGCAAAAAAGCGTTGACGACTGGATCGAACCAGCGCATTGCGTATGAGCTTTACCTTTTGATACACTGCATAACTAACCACTGTGCCACCTCACTACGTATATACGCGCCTATACGTTCATATACGTATATATGCATATATATGCATGTATTTGTTTACATATATGTACATATGTGTGCACATATATACATACGTATATATGTATATATACACTCATATACATACATATATATGTAAATATATGTATATATACATAGTTTCACCTCCTTTGTTGATTGTAATGGTAGCACTTGCTTCGGTAGAGAGGAAACGTAAATTCGGAGATTTTCGTATCACTCAAATTTCTGAATATGTGATGCTTTTTTGGAACTTTATACTTTCTCACTCTAAAAGATTCTCAAAAGTAACCATTTTTCATTTTATCTGATCCGTCACACAGTTTTTTTTTTTCGAAGTGCCGATCTCAGTGCTTCCAGCATCAAGTCGTTTTTCCTTTTTTGGAACTTATATGTTAGTCGGCGACAAATTTATAAACCGATCTCATTCGCTGAACATGAACTTTTCGTAGGAGTTTCAGTAACCATTCGAAATCCCAAATTTCTTGCTACAGTCTTACATGACCGAATTCCCAAAAAAAAAGCACGAAAAGCATAGCAGCATGTAGAAGATTTTCCGCAGTGTCAGAATCATACGTTTTTATCTGAAGTTTCTGTCGATGCGGTGAATGAATCCCCAATCTAATAACAATATTTCAACCGCGATCGATCGCCGCTCTACCGCCCCATGAAATAGCCAGTAAACAAGGTCATCGAGAATGTGAAATTTGATCGATTTTCCCTGCTAAGCGGTACTTCCAGGAAATAAGCACAAGCTGGAATCATTGGAACTTACGACATCTAATGATCACTAATAGTCTAAAGAAAGAGCTCTGTCCGGCGAGCTTTGAAGCACAAATGTTTTCTTTCTCCTACAACGCTATCGAAAGAGCTTTTCCAAAAGGCAATCATATTTTTGAGTTTTTCCAGACTTGCGCTATCGAATGAGTAATTGCACTCTAAAGAAGGAGTTTTGTCCAGCGAAATATAAGGGGGACAAAAAAAGCTTGAAAAAACGACCGCATAGGGCTCTAGCCATAGACACCCTCCGAGCTTATGAGATCGGTTTATAAATTTATAGCCGTCTAACATATAAGTATATGTTGTTTTCTTGAATGTCGTAGAATGCAGGTTGAACAGCTCTCCTTGCAATTCCGAGGTTAGCCTAGCTGTGGTGTTCCGCAGAGAAGTTCGCTGTTGTTCACCGGAGACCGTTGGGTGTGGGGATCGGCCCCGCCCCGCGCCGTAGCGAGCATCACTACCACTGGGTCACGCCTCTCTTCTCCCTTACCCTACCCTTTTAAGAGTCTATATCGGTTATAATCGGAAACCAACCAACTGCTTGTCAAGTTGGTACCGAATTCTACGTGCAATGCGAGGTCGTGGACGTAGGCACTTGTGCACCATTTCATTACTCTCTCTTCCTCTTTAACCGTTTGACTTCTGAGGAACCGACCTGGGCGTGTGTAACTGGTAAGCGCTCTCACGCTTAGCGTGGGAACGGCTCCACCACCCCTCTGCGGTTCTAACCTCAGAGTGGTAATCATTGTCGTCTCTCTCACATCTCGGCACCCGTCCATCGGAAACGAGGTTGCTGGTTCGATCCCTTGCCAAAGCACTTCTTTGTTTTTTTTGTGTTATCTTTTTGTTTACTCTACAATATGCTCGAATCACGACACACCAGACCATATCATATCTCATATAGTGATACCGTAATACAAGCGATCAATGTATATGATTTATTGATCACCATTTGTTATGTTATAATTCAATATACTATGTTGCTATAAGTTGCAGATGTGGAATAAATGGCGATAAATAAATCATACAAATTTGTCGCTTGTGTTTCGGTAATACTATATGAAATATGGTGTGATTTCGTGTGTCAGTGATTCGTGCATATTGTAGTGAAAACGACGATAACATAAAAAAAAACTACCAGGAAGTGCTGTGACAGTGATCGAACTACCAACCTCCTTCCCAACGGCCGGGTGCCGAGCGGCAGAGAAGAGTGATATAAAGACAGTTATTGCCACGATGAAGTTGGAGTCACAGAAGCGGAGGTGGGGCCGTTCTCACGCTGGGCTTGAGAGTCCTTGCCATTTTGATGCGTCCAGATTGAATCCTCTGAAGTCAAACGGTTATAAGCAACACTCTGCGTGCAATTACATTGAACCCATTGTCGCTTAGCCTTCTTTGTGGTAGATACTTTGCCATCGTTAGTCACTCCAGTTATTCTCTATATCATATCACTCTAATGGTGGGTGTATTGCTTGTGTTTGGTACTTTTGTCATCGTCATGTCGGTATTACTGTTGCATTACTGTTGTAATTGTATGGATAGAGGTTCATTTGCACAAGTTTAAGGCCTGGCAAAAGGTCACCACGAAAAGATCTTTGTGGCAGTCTTTAATCAGTTATCACGCAATATCATTCAACTTCTGCCCAACACTGTTTTTTTTTTTTACGATCTTCAGCCATATACTAATCTGTCATATGAATATGTAAATCTTTTCTGCATTTTGGTATAGCTTGAATTCAAACTTTTGGATTTCATTTATACTCACTCAGTGATAAATAAGTTCCGTCAACATTCTTTAGCGGAGAGATTTATCGGAGTTCGAACGTTTGCGTATAAAGTATGCTGACTTTTAAATACGAGATCTATCCATCTGCGAACAGTCGTTGCGTGCATTTACTCTCTATCATTCATTTTTACCCGAAATAGCATGACCACGTCTTCCAGGATCATGAAGACCAGATATTTGGCCCAAAATTAGAGGCACGTTTTCGCATTCTTTTAAGGGCCGCCCTTTTGAATTTTCGAAGTCTTAGTAATCATTCAATAGTTTTAATCTTATGAAACTTTAGGTTGATTTTTTTTTACTGTGCTCTAGCATTGAAAACGAATTATGTTCCTTATTCGGCGCGTTCTTGCACGTGATTCTGCTATTTGTCTGAAAATTCTCTCTTCGTTTTGTAGAGATTGCTAGGTTTCTTGTCTTGTTATTCTAGAAGGACTTTAGTCTGTCGTTCTGTGGGTTTCGGCTTTCATTTTTGTTCCATGTCGCCAACTAAACCCCCTGCCTAAGCCCCAACCTATGCACGAGAAGCGTATGAACGTTAGAGGGAAGCGTAATAATCAACCGCGCAATCGATGCTCAGGCACCTACACGCCTAGCCGACAAGATATGCGAATCGTTGTGAAAGTCAGTTTTATCTTTCACACAGAAGCGCAATAAAATGGTTATCCACGAATGAAGTATAACATAGAATTTCTCGAGATCCAAATTATTGGATGCCTCTTAGAATTCTAAAAAAAGCAGGAAATGCGTTCTCCACAAAGGGTTGTGGATGATTACTCGTAGCCGAAAAGTACCTAAAAATGGAACGTGCAAACCAAACTAGAGAACAGTAGAGCTCTCCCTCTCCCCTTCTCTCTCGCTCTCTCTCTCTCTATCTCTCTATCTCTCTCTCTCTCTCTCTCTTCTTCCTCTCCCTCTATTTCACTTCCTCTTTCTTTTTTCTTTCTTTTTCTTCATTGATTTGCATACATTTTAAGGCAATATGAGTGATTAGCGTTTATCTCAGAGTACTCAAATATTTTTATTCCACTCACCTGACTCAATTACCATTCTTTTCTACCATGCTATTACTATTTTTCTCACTTCTTTGCCTTTTCTTTTCTCGCATTTTCATTGACAACTCACATGTTTTTCCTTTAAGAAATTTCCTATCTCGTGGACATTTTTGTAGATATACAAGCTCAAGGATCTGAGCAGGAGTGGGTTAGACTCTATTGAGGGGAATTGCTTTGTTTCTTCCGTAATTATGAATGGTAATCACCGTTCCTCTCATGTTTGTCTGGTAACAATTAATCGACTCCTCCCTTCTGTCCACCTCTACGTTAATCTAACCGACGATGTAAACTTCTACACATCCAATCTCATTGCAGTATCTCAGACTTCTCTTGCTTTTAATTTCATCAGGTGTCAAAGTACTTGATCACTTTTTTGTTTATTGATTCAATAACACGATGTTGGTAAAAAGAAGCGTATATTCGGCTGACATTTTGATGCCTTTCGTCGTTCATAGTGTTTGATTTGAAATTGTGTGGAAATCCTTGACTGTTTCCAA
Organism: Parelaphostrongylus tenuis; assembly: GCA_019055375.1. NCBI lineage: Eukaryota > Metazoa > Nematoda > Chromadorea > Rhabditida > Metastrongylidae > Parelaphostrongylus > Parelaphostrongylus tenuis. The sequence continues at coordinate 103,811 of JAHQIW010003575.1, forward strand.
GATAATCCTCCAATTCCTTTCTTTTAAGATAGTGTCTAAGGACTTATATGGAGGACGAAACTAAGTGTGGGGCACAGAAAACAGAATGTTGGAATTACGGAACAAAAGCGAGTATTTTTATGGACTTTCAGTTAATGGTGTTGATGTTTTTGTTCTTGAAAAATTACCGAGTATGCATGGATTGATTGCAGCCCATGTCATCGACTGGCGAAGTTTCAAGTCATCTCATTTTGAATTCCTTTCCGGTTTAGCTCAAAGTCACAACATTCTAGGCGATTCTTGACGAAAACAACTTGACCGAACCACAATGTGAGCCCAAATCGATGTTTACCGTGAAAAAAGAGAACGGCGAGGATTTGCCTACCGTGAAGATGGAGACTGGCGAGAATTGGTTTTGGTGAGTTTTTTAGGGCGTTCGTTATTTACTGCCGGATAGTGTCGGAGGGAGGTGAGGATCAACCCCACGTCGAGCTTCGCCGAATATCACTAGCCACTGGCCCACCGCCCCTTTCCTCATACTTGCTGGGGAATGCAGACTGAAATCTGGCAGTGAAAAACTCGAGTAAATTGAAGTCGGCCAACTTCAGCAATCAGAAAGAGAATGTGGTAATCAAGAAATCGCAGAATTTCCCTTACTTCTATATTCACTTGAGAAAGTGGATTAGAATCTGCTTTCAGCTGTAATACTGAAATCTTCTTCTCATCGAGCTAGTTCATAAAATTCTCATTAGATTTCAGCGACAGAAGTTAAAAACATTCTTAATTTTAACTGGCTTTCCAGCCCACTTCTCAATTTCCATTCCGAGTAATTTTTCTGTAATTTTTTATTTCACGTTAAACAGAATCATCAGAAATTCATGGCAGATATAAATTCTTTTAGTCGACTACTTTTTGCCTCGTTTAAAATGTGTAACACATCTTGATAGCATATTCTAAGCCTTCAAAGGTCTGTTATGGCACTTTTACAGTGCTAGGCACATGTTTCGGCTTTTCAGCCGCATCAGTAGCACGATGCCTTTCGGGTACTCGCCTGCCATAATGGTCCTCATAAAAGATTTAGCATATACTGTCAGGATGTATTATGTTTTGAGCGTTTTCTCTCAAGAATTTATTGAAACTGATCATAGATATACACTGGCATAATAACCGTAAGCCATTCAAGCGGAAATTCACAACCAATCACCGAGAAAACGCCAAGGTAACCGTTTCACGCACCCTACGCAGTGGGACTTGTACGGCCTCAATTTCCTGTAATAATGGGCGAGCAGCCGAAAGGCACCGTGCTACTGATGAGGTCAGAAGGCCGGAACACGTGTACAGCACTGTATAAGTGCCATAATAGGTTACCTCATGAAAGGCGTAGGATATGCTTTCAAGATGTTTTCGTGGCAGAATTGCCGATTACTGTAGTCAGATATTTCTTCCTTGATTTCCTCGCTCTTTTTCACTCTCGTTGTAGCACTAATGATTTTACAAACAGATTGCCAATAATGAAAATGTGACATCTTGCTCTCAAAGTGCTTCCATAAAATCTATAAGTCCAAATTTTGTAGTCGATTATGCAAAAATCTAATGAAATAGGGAAAAAATATAGGTGGTCCTTTTTTTAGTACCCATAAATTAATTTTCCAACTCTTCAGTTACGCATACGATTTGCTCAATCCCTCCTCCTCAGGTGATCTATCTGGAAACCACGCGCCCTCTCATCGCAGTCTGCCCAGCGACGACGAAAAGGTCTCACCTTCTAAGTATTATTTTATCCACTCGTCCTGTTCTAGTGATAAGAAGCAGTAGTTTTGAAGAAAAAGAGCAACGAAAACTTTTCTCTATCTTTAAGGAGAATCAATTTTGTTGAAGTAAAAGGATAAATGATAAAGCTTTTGTTCTAATAAATCCCTGAGAGATTGTGCCATACATTCGTCTTCAAACATTGCTTCGTTTGAGGTTATTGCATGCATATCTGACCTTTATGTTGACTCGCGGTGACCTGCCGCTGTATCGAGTCAGTACTGCTTAACCTCCCAGACAAGTGTGGTCCCAATTTGGTTGTCGGTCAGAAATATGGTAAAATACTTTAGTTCTGTTATGAAGCTGTGGTGAAGAATATGTTTGTTAACTTTTACTGAATGACGTCCACTTCTGTCAAGTATAATTTTGTACGGTTATACATTATGACAAGATCAACTCACACTTTCTGCTAACTTGTCACGCTCTCTTCGGTGGTGCATATGACTATGAATATATTTATGTTCACTAGGAAGCAATCCCGTTTGACAAAAGGTCAAGTCGCTTTGATGAAACTTTATCAGAAATTGCCTAGTTAATGTGGACATGGGCAACCATAACGTAACTGCATGCTTCTAAAACACCACAAATTAATGAGCTTAGCCTAAGTGAGAAAAAACTCCCTTAATTTTGTAAAGAAAGGAGAAAGGGTAGATTTGATCAGTTGTTGAAAGACGTCCCATGGTGTGCTCACAAAAGACATATCCTCGAGATGAAAGCCTTCTTGTTGAGAAACGAAAAAAAAGAGTCGCGTGTCGAGTAGATCACGCAGAGGTCTCGGCTCTCAGAGGCGACATTGAAGTAAAGGTGTGAAAATACGAAGAAGAAGTCAATGAGAAAGCTTTGAATGGAGACTGACTGATTGAAACATCTAACGGAAGCTGTATCTCGCTTATTACACTTCTGAATTTGTATTCAAAGCTAGTAGGGAACAGGGAGGTCTTAGTGCTACCCATCCAAATGACAATCCGAGCAGTACGACCATTTCTGTCAGTTTAGTGTGAGTGAAAAGGATGAGTACTCCTTTTAGGTTCCCAAATCATCTCACACTGTCGATGTGAATTTGCAGAAGACAGAAGAAAGGACAACTAAAGAGGTGGGTCGAATTCATTTTATACAGTTTTCACTTTCTATTTTGGCATTATGGGAAACACGTGTAGTGAGACGACAAGCGGCCTTGATCTTACAAGGTTCTCTTCGGTTTCTATTCCATTACTAAGTGGTTCGTATGTTTCAGTGGTCAATTGGCGATGCCCACGTGCCTAAGCATTGCGTGGAGTGTGACAAGGTGTTTCCTTTCAATTTCCAACTTCAAAAACATGTTGCTGTTGTGCATAGGTGAGAAATTTTGTTTGCTAAATAAACTTGAAGTTTTGTACATCAGATGTTTCAGAAAAGTACGCGAACATGCATGTGATGAATGTGATCGAGAGTTTGCCAGCTTAAGTGGTGAGTTAGTTCTGTGCTAACTAATTTCCAGCACTCGGCTGTTGATTATCTTCTAAGGCCTACCATTTAGGTGAGATAAAGATCACTTGCTATTTGGTAAAGGCCAATACATTAGAATCCCATACATTAGCAGGGTAAGGACAGTGTTTTAGGCAAAAGCAGATGACAGTGATAGATATCACGGTTTTGCCAACATTTGTTATCGAAATTTGTAATTCTTGATGTTTGATTTATTTTGAATTTTTCAGGACTGTACAGACATAAGCAAATAAACCATCGGAATCAACTCTACATGTGCCCATATGAAGGTTGTGACCATCCCGGATATAAATGTTGCCAGGTATTATTACATACTAGGAATGCATTAATGATGCGCACGTGGTTCAGCGATTAGAGGTGCTCTGCGTCGCACACAAGGTCAATAGTTCAATCTCGTGACCATGGGTGATTTTCCCCAGCGTCTTTAGCTACTTCAAATCTCTTCTAGGCATGGAATCAGTCTAGAAGTGAATATATGTACTATATGCAGACAAAAAAATTCTGACTAACTATATACATACGAGGTATTAGAAGATTGGTTAACTGAAAACCGTGAAGTGTCGTGATAACTCGAAACGAGAGCATAGCGGATTTTATTCTGATTGCATTTATCTTCTGTTTTGAAAATATCTCCTGGAATAAAGTGGGTTTCAGCATCTTTTGATGTGGAATTTCGGAACAATAACTGTGACGGTGCGGACAGTTTTATTGAGGATAGCACGGAGGGTTTCATTGCAGACGCAACCGAACAATTATCGCTCTTCTAGTGGAATTGTATGATTGCATAATATCGTTATCATAACTCAGATGTATCGTATTTTCTAATGACATTTGTGCTCACGGGGTCTTTACAGCTACTTGTGTTTCCGTCGCATTTTTACTTGTTCAGAAAAAAGTGACCATATTGGTGCGATGAGTTTTAAAATAGGAATTTTTTTCTAAAGCAATGAAGAAACCGGTTGATATCAGTGACGACTCAAGAACGGCGCTGCACCAATTTCGAGAAACACTGTTCAGGGTAATCAAAATTAAATGCCACAACTGGTGACTGAAGATTAATCCATGGTTTGCATGAGATGAGTAATAGCAGTGCGCTCATGGCATGCCATAGAGGCTTTCATGTTTATCACCTGTACAAGACCAATTCCGTCAAACATCATGCTTTAATCGACGAATCGAATAGGTTGAAAAAACCAGAACGCGTGAAACCCAGAATCTAGAATCTTTTGGGATTCCACCTTTACACGCAGTATCGTCCCGAATTATGCAGATGACTTCTTCGAAAGCTATCTTGTTCCAGGAACCAAGATTCAATATTTCGGAAGCGAATTATATGGGCAGATTCTTCGAGGAGAAGATTAGATGGCAGATGACGAGAAGAATAATATAGTGAACACAGTGAGAGTGGCAGCATTTTTCGCGACGAGTCACGTGCAGCAGGGGATAAAACCATCTGTGTTCTTAGACGGAAACAATTAATGCGGTGTGAAGCGGTTTCACTGATGTCACAATGCCTGAAACCAGCCACCACAATGAAGTGCGTTTTCAGGACAAACTCATAGCCCAGGAGAGGTTACTGCTCCAGTCTGTAAATAGAACGTGTTATGAAATTATAAATGGTGTGAATCGTTCTGCGCTATTCAACTCCTAAAGGATGCTCCATTCTTCCATCTTCCTTAAGCATTCTTGGAGGTGATCAAATGCATATCTGGCCTATGCACTGGCATACGATTGCTTACCGATGTATCGAATGAGTGCTGCTATCTTCCCAAGTAAGTTGGGTTCCAAATTTGCCGATATCAAGTGATAAATGCTTCGAGAGACAGAGGCGCGGCATAGAATCGGCCATCATGTGTGTCACTTTTAGCACTACACATATTCATAGGTAAACATTCTAGTAAATAAATACCATTATGCTCGTACGATATGCTATCAGTCAGATTCAATAACATAAATAATGCAGCCTCAGATCATCAAAATTTCACTCTACAACTGTTTGTTAAGGGGTTGAGATCACACATTCGTTCGGTTCACACAAAGGTTCGACCATATGTATGTGAGACATGTGGAAAAGGATTCCTTACTAGCAATCGTATGAAGATGCACAGTTTAACGCACTCCTCTGACAGCTTGTTTCGGTAAGTGCCTTACATTTCTAAGTTCTCTGACAATTTTTGAAGAGTTTTTTCTTTCACAAAAAACGAGTGAGTCAGGCTACAGCCGAGTGTCTTCTTCACATTCAAGTTTGTAAAGGACATTCCAGTTGAAGCGAACTCGGTTCTATGCTTCAAAATTTGCCAAGTCTTGTTAACCACCAACGAACATGGGTGTATTCGTTTCGACTCAATTTTGTAATTCCACTAAGACATGGTTGTAAAAAATGACACTCTTGATTTCAGCTGTAAATGTGGCGTCAAGTATCGTCAAAAGTGTAGTCTGGACAAACATCAAAGGCTGTGTCTTTTGCGTTAGAGTGAATCACTTTGTGGTTGATTACGTGAAGAGCTCCACTGTTCAAACGAATTTCTGCTTGATTTTCGTTAATAATCAATTTCTTTAATTCTAGTCGCCTACTGAAAGAAATTTTCTCCTCAATGTTCGACGATGATGCAATCTTTTTTTTTCTTTGAAATTGTGCATTGCTCATAAAAATAGAGCAGGGCATATGCATTGGACAAATTCCTGTACTTCTCCGTTAGCTGAGCGCTATTTCGACGCTTCAGAAATAAATTATTTCGCGCTTGTTTTCGACGACTGAACTACCAATCGATAGTTTATATCGAAAGATTTTGAACGGTTCATTCCGTTTTGAGAAAGGCCTTGTCATAGCGCTGAATGAGCAAAAATAGTGTTTTGTTTCTCATTGAGAGATTTCTCGCTGACCAAAGCTTTTCCTTTGGAGTTTTGTTAACCAATTGATAGATCATATATTAAGGATTACAGTGATATTTTGGTTTCATGATAGATCTGGTATTACGCTGTAACAGTCAAAAGATTGGGTGTCGCAAAAAATTGGTCACTTCAACCATCCTCTCTTCACTTCGATCCATTGAAAAAAACGTATTTTTGATCATTTCTAATGTTTGAATAATCAAGCGATAGCTTAAATCAAAAGAATTTGTATAGTTTATTTCACATCCAAAAAGACTCTGTTATTGTACTGAAAGAGCAAAAATATTATCTTGTTTCTCATACAAAGATTTCTCGCCAACCAAAAATTTTCCTTTGGAATTTCAGTAATTAATAGATAGACTGGAATTTAGGATTCCAAAGATTTTTTTGATTTCGAATATCGACCTCACGTCACGCTGTAATAGCCAAAAGGAGATTGTGCTCCGCAAAACTGGAAAAAAAAATGCATCAAGTGCGAAACCCAATTTTCTTTTGGTTGTTATGAAGCACTATGAAGTACGTCAAGGAAACCAAAAACATTGTTGGAATCGCTGAGATTTGATCTATCGCTTGGTTCTTGAAACTATATGAGAGGGGCCCTGATGAGCGAGAAATATTTGAATGAGGAACTAATTACTATTTTTGCTTTTGCAGCGCAACAAAATAGCTTTTTAAAAGTAAAATACTCCATTTAGTTACGTTTAATTTAAACTGTCGATTGATTATCTAATAATCAAAAACGATCGAAAGATACGTTTTACCCAATGGATCGAAATGAGAAAAGATAGTTAAAGTAATCCATTTTTTGCGAAACCCAATTTTCTTTCGGCTGTTACAGCGTAATATCGGATCGATGATAAAAACCAAATAGATTATTGGAATCCTTACACTTGGTCAATCGACTGGTTAGTGAAACCCCCATGAAAATGTTTATCAGCGAGAAATCTTTCAATGAGAAACAAAATTCTATTCTTGCTCTCTCAACGTAATAAGAAGGGTTTTTGGAGATGAGTTATACCATCCAAATTCCTTCAATTTGTGCTATCGAAAGACTGTTTGAACATTGAAAAGACAAAGAAATACGTTTTTGGTAAGGGGTTGAAGTGGCGCTCAGCTAAAAGGAAAGTACCCAATTTCCTCTGACATTGTCTTGCTTGCTGCTTCTCCTACTCTTTCAACCTTTTCAATGATACTCAGAGAAAATACTGTGTTGGTGCTGTAAACTTGTTCTGTGAGTCAAGAGGAATCCAGTGGAAGTTATAAGCCTTCCGGTGTTATTAGATAGTGTACTATTTCGATGCTCATATTATCATCTCAATTGTTTTTCGTTGTTATGGATATTACTATTCGCATCCGATTTTCAGTATTTTTGCTTCATTTTTTTCCCAGGGAACTATTATGTATCATTTGCTGAAGTAGTGCTTTCGTGATGATGCAGTGAGTAGAAGTTCCTCACAGTTCTTCAAATGTTCTGTTCTGCATATGGGCTCATTCTTTTTTGTGAGATTTGTTTAGGAGTCTCTGCAGTCATTTTGTCTGGGGCTTGATTATCCAACGTGATTCCATCGTTTTTTCGTGTTGTTTTTGATCATTGTGGAAGATTAAATTATATTATTACGCATGAAAAGTCTAAGTTCAGTCAGTGGATATCTGTTAGTGGGTCACTGGTTTTTTGTCGCTGACATTTCCAATCGATCGTGAGAACGAAGACGGTTTTTAGATAGCCTGGATTGAATAAAAAGAAAGAACATGGAGAATTTCCACCAATAAAGGAAGTCTATGCCATAAACATGGATTTTATGTTGGAGATGAACTATCTTGGCCGACTTTCTGCTGATATGAACGAATGGCTGCACACATCGTATGCATGAAAAGAAAAAAAACCATGAGAATACATAAGCTAATCTGACAGTATGACGCCGTGGTTTTTTACAGCGGGACAGTAAAACGGCCAAACGGCGTTGTAAAAATTGCTTCACAACTTTGTATAGGCGCCAGAGATAAAGTGATGATGAAGTTCTCGTATATTATCCAAGGCCAATGAAGAAGCGACCCCTTTCGTTGAAAGCAACTTTTCATACGAGTATTGGTGATCATTCGAGAGCTCAAATCTCTGGATAGTGCAATTGCTTGGCGACCGATCGACATCGTTGGCGCGACTCACGTGTGAAGTGCAATTTTTGTTATTTGACTCGAGATATTTTCGCCGTTTTGTAAGAACTCCAGGTAAAATGCATTACTATGGTGCAAGATTTTCTGTATACGATCATGAATTTTTCGTACTTCCAGCGAAGTAATAGTAAAAGCGCGCGGCCGGTGCAAAGCATAATTTTATCTTGAACTACTATCTTATAAAAGGGTCTTTTCAAAAAGAAGCACGTAGCGCAGTAACTAGAGATTTGAGCTTTCGGATGATCTTTAGCGAAAGGTGTTTTTTTTTCCCTGAATAGCAAACATGATTTGAGATGAATACTCTTTCGTACTTGAAAGCAAGGGACGTGAATTAACGTGCTTTGAAACTCAGAAATGGCTAACGTTTTATAGCTATCTCTTTTTCAAAGCTAGGAAAAGTCAAACGGACACGTAGCTTGCTTCGTCAAACATCTTGACTAGTACATCAGAATAGTAATTTTTTTAATTCCATAGGCCTTGTTAGCGCCTTCTCTCGAACACTCGATCCTTTATTATCTGTAAGACTTTCAATTATTCACGCGGCAAGTATTTGACATGATACGGAGTGTGCTGGACTGATTCCATGCAGTCAGCGTGAAGTAACGAGTAAGTGTCACGCGTAATCAAGATACACCTCTCCGTCTTACTAAGAGCCACACAAAACTTCCACCATTTCGGAAAAATGGTGTATAAAAGTTTTATGGTGGCGTGTAAACTGGTTAAAGGGTATTTATAAAATTGTAGATTCATGTTTTTGAGGCCGACTGAGTGTTCCATCTTTCCGGGATCAAGAATCGTTATCATAGGTGCTGAAGAGGATAACACTGATTTAATAGACCGTTCTCATCAGTGAATATTAATTAGTGATTAGTGGACAGTGCTGAAATGGACATAGGACTGTTGTCGTTGAGCCTTCTCAAAATATTGTAGAAACGAGAATGTGTTGACATTAGATAGTCTCTAAAATGTGAAGAAAGAAATTGAAGAAGTTCATCAACTGATAGTAGGACATGTGGGGTTTAGTTCATACATATGGATTTTATGTTGAAAGTGAACTATGTTAAGATAGTGTATGCCAATATGACAGGGTGAGTGTGATAAATGATAGCGGAAAAGTCATTGCCACAAAGGTGTTTTACGTAGTACGAATGTGCTGGGCCAAACAAATGGCGTGAGGTAAAAAATAAGTGCACCTATAATCAAAGCACACCCTTCAGTCTTGCTAGGAACCTCACAAAATCTCTAGTACTATGGGAAGCTAATGTGTAGGTAGTCGTGTATATTGATTGAGGATTACTTACAAATTTTTAGACCTAAACATACTTTCAGGACAGATGAAGTTTTTCAGTTTGTGGACTGTTATTATAGGTCTCCTTCGATAACTCAGTAATTAGTTATAGCTAGGACAACACTAACTCAATAGACCGCTGAGCCTCTAAATATCATTATGCGAGTCAGTACGTATCACCTCTACGATACTTAACAAAATCGAGTTCATGGAACACATCCAACGATTTGGCATCGCTGAATGGTCTACACTTTGAACCGTAGACGACCGCTTTGCTGGAGTTCTTATTAAATCTCACACAGTAAACGCGAAAGAAAAAAGTCGTGAGTACCAAGTTACTTATAGTTTTCGTTTTGTTTTCTCCCAGATTTCTAGCAGTCCCGAAATCGTTTTGGTCAAAGCGTACGAACATAGTTCTTTTTGCGTTTAAAAAAGATAGAACTTTGTTTCCATACCGATTCATTGAAATAGCGGTACTGGAAAAATACGCATCACCATTGCAGAGTACTTTTCCTGCACATTTTTCTAATGTTGTGGTTTGCGAAGTTGAATACTATCTCTAGACGATTAGCTCCTTTATGACTGCCCTGTTGTTGAAGACCCTTTGTAGCTAGCTTATTTAGATGTATTTTAATGACAAAATTGTAGAAATCATCATTATCTTCATGGATGCCCCGTCAGCGACACAGGCTGTATTGAAAATTCCGGGTTCTTGTTTTATTTTTTTGTAAGTGATCATAGCATCGACACTGCAACAAAAAATATTAAGATTTTTTTAAACTAGTAATACGAAACGTTAGAGCAGGGTCTCTTCTACAGTTTTAAACGAGAAAGGTTCACATTGTATTCCGCTCTTTTCAGTGTTTTCATAAGATCAGATTCAAATATCCACCTATCTCATAATTGTTATCTGAGCCAACTTGTCATGTGGTCTGCTGAATTGGCTGTTTACAGCCCGATACACGTGTTTCGACTTTGACAGTCTCGTCAGTCAGGCAGAACCCTTCGTCTTTTAGCTAATCCTCTGTGGGTGCTCCAGTCCCCACACTAAGATTAGGCGACAACGAACGATTTACACCACACTGCCGCCAAGTGAAAATCACTGGATCGGCAGTTTCGTACTCTTGACTGCTCTTGGCTGGTACTTTAAAATATGTTATACCACTTTATTCGAGTGTCTTCTTAACACCACGCTCAGATATCAAAATCTTTCCTAATTGTTATCTGAGCCAACTTGTCGTATGACACCCACAGAGGATAGGCTAAAAGACGAAGGGTTGTGGTCGACTGACGAGACTTCAACGTCGAAACACGTGTATCGTGCTGTACAAGAGCCACTTTACAGATCACATGACAAGTTGGCTCAGATAACAGTTATGAGATTCAAATCTCCTTAAAACGGGCGATAAATGAATAAAGAATAAAGCTCTAGTCTTTGATCAATCCCTGAAGAATGTGCCATGCATTCGTTTTCATTTCTTAGCTTTGTGAGAGGTGGAGTGCATATCTGACCTTTACAATGACTAACGGTGGCCTTCTGGTGTATTTAGTCAGCACTACTTATCCTCCTAGACAAATCTGTTATCAGTCTACCGATTGCGAAGAGATGAATGGCTATGAGCCTGAGGCAGAACATCGACATTGTGTGCTTTGACGGAGCATTTCTTAACACTGCACCCGCATGCGGAACTGAGGATCAGTTCATAAACAGCGGACAGGAATCGTTCCCTTTTGACGCGGCAACTGAAATCGTTCTGTGTATTGCGAAGAGGAGCACTATTCGCGTCACTTATTTGGAAATGTTTTCTTTTTTCGCAAAAAAATTTCCGTTTTTTTTTTTTGAAATCAAGATCCACTACGATTTTCTTTACACGCTTTTGGTAAGTATATACAAAACGTAATATTTTTCTCCCTATGGAGATCTTTTCAAAAAACCAAATCAAGTGTCAGAATTCCTGATGTCAAGCTATAGAACAAAACTGAACTTTTCTTGATAACCCGTCCACTCATATGGCCAAGCCAAAAATGCGCGCTGAAAGAGAAACATAATCTTTTTTTTGGTTGCCACAGGTTGATATGAGTAATTATTTGGCCAATGGTTCGACGCCTTCGTAATCTTCAATGCCGATGATTCCAGTCGTTTATCCATAATCGTTGTCGTTCTCGTTGTGGTACTCGCCTTCCGCTGTCGTTTAACTAAGCTCGTTTTTGATTCAGCACCGCTCAAGTGAAGTGCGTTAGTTTGTTGGACAAAAAATGTAGTAACACATCAAAAAATCGATTCTCATTGTAATCGAAAATGGGCAAACAATAATTTCTCTAAGGTCACTACGCAGGTGGTCTACATGGAGGGCTTTTTCTAAGTAGTTCGTAGCAATAAGGGTTCTCTTCAATCAACTGGTACTCCAGAATCCAAGAAGAGAATGAAAACCTGGTTGGACAGTCAAATCATCAATTAGGTCACCACTTGATTTTACTAAATTCAAACTATATAAGCAAATTTAAGTAAAATTCTACCAAAACTTATTGGATTTTACCAATTTTACTTACCAAATTTTTCTTTGATAGCATTCACAATTACCCAAAACTGTTTAGATGTTATTGTTAATGAAGAAAATTATATAAAAACTAACTGCAGTATAAAAATTTCTTCGTATTGATTGAATATTTTTTGAACCACAAAGACGGCGGAGGCATGTTTGTAGACCTAATGCATCGTTCATCAACTATTTAGTGCTCCAGGCACTGTTTGGAATAGTATTTATTGGTTCAAGTGCATATTTTCACCAAATAATATATGTAAGGTCTCCTGAGTGACCTATCTATTTAGTAAGAGAACGGGAAGAACACGTAGTAGACTGTCTACGCTTTGAAAAGCCCCATTGCGATCCACTTTCGTACCCTATCAAACCTCACACTGCGGTGAACGGAATGATTTGGAATCCACTCCAATAGGTTCATGATACTTTCTACTAGTACTTCGAAATTATAGTATTTTCACTGCTTTTTTCGCAGTGTTATTATGTTACTTATATGACTAAGAGATTGAGTGGTGAACAAAAACACGGCCTCAGGCGGGAATCGAACCCACGTTTCATCCTATCCGGGGACGCGTGCTCTACCACTACACCACTGAGGCACATTTGCCCGACCACTCATTCTTCAACATCTCAATGTTAGCTATCAGCCACCAACCTTTGACAGGTTTGGTCGGGTATGCGACTTCGCTTTGTAAACCCAGCTGAGCTGATAGCTATTCTAATTACTAATACTTCGAAATTATAGTATTTTCACTGCTTTTTTCCCAGTGGTGTAGTGTAGAGCACGCGTCCCCGGATAGCATGAAACGTGGGTTCGATTCCCGCTGAGGCCGTGTTTTTGTTCACCACTCAATCTCTTAGTCATACTTTCTACTAGGTTAAAAAGAAAGTCCTGGGAAACTTGTAAAGAACTGAAAATTGATGCCTTAATTCCAAAAAAAAGTAGTATTAACTAATTTTCAAAATAAGGACCATCGTCTTCTACGACTTTCTACCATCAATCCGCCAAGTTTAGACCTAGTCGAAGTGCCATTCGTACGATTCCGAGTCAAAGACCTCCTCTTGACATCTTCCAAAGCAGCAATCATTTGATCTTCGTTGTTCAGCTTTGTTGGACGTCCTGCTGTGAGGCTTGCCTTTGGCCTTGAGGTCAAGATCTCCGGCATTAAAACGCTGAAATTCGTCCAGGAGCAGATTTGCGTGTTGTGCCCTCCCCTTCAACTCCGTTGATTTCATCGTCTGCAGTTCGCTATGAAAGACCCCTTCTTCGATAATAACGTAATAAAACACGAACTTCGATTGTATCGTATTAGAAATGGCGGAGGCTTGCAAGAATACGAAAATAAAGACAAATGATATCTAGGGCTCCACTGGGAAAATGCCACATAAGAAGTGTAATATTCCCCTGATAGGCATGGGAGTTATCCCATGAATTCTTTTCATTTGACCGCCACTTGCGGTGCCATTATGTTACAGTATACCCAATAATGTGGAGTGCTGTCGCAAAAACATTTGCGTCGGACGGCATTCGAACCCGGACCTCATTCACCCCGGGAGCGTATGCTAACTGTCGCACCACCGCCTTAGCATGCGCTCCCGCAAAGAGTGAGATCTGGGTTCGAGTCCCGGCTGACCCAAATGTTTTTGCATAGCACTTCACATTATTGAGTTATCCCATGTTTGCTAAGGTGCTCCTGAACTTTATTCCCAACTGTACTATTCGTAGACTGAAACCTGTCCTGCATCGTTATTGGCGATGTGCCAAATCTGAAGTATCACGGCATGTCTACTCACGCCCTATTCCTTTCAATTTGTCACTTTAATTTGACTGTATCGTGGGCTCTTTTTTTCTTCCTTTCTCATTAGACGCTTTTTCTCCACGAGCGTCACAGAATATCGGTCGAGCACGTGTTGCAACCTCGTGGATAGCCAGGCTAACTGAGGCGTCCGTTCTCTACTGCTGGAAAGTGTTGTGAAGGAAACGGTGTGGGTGGGGGACCTGCTCTGCGCCGAGCGTTACTAGCCACTCGGCCACAGGCAACTCAACGGAATCCTATAGCTCATATGTAAATCGTCGTCCATATCTCTTCTCACTGATCACATTACTGCTTGTCTCGTTAAGGACCTCTCTCATTGTAAGTCTTGCTCTGCACAACAATGGGCCGCGCACCGATCCACCGGCGCCTCTGCCTCTATACCCCTCTGCCTGTCTCGCTGCCTCTCTGTTTCTGCCGCCACGACTCTTAGCTGCCGCAGCCATCGTTCCCCTTTGCTGCTCGAACGTCGGCGGTGGGGGTTTCGTTCCCTTGGGCTACTTTTCAGGACGATATCAGTGGGCCACGGAGATCTGGACCGTGGTCCGTGGTACCCGGAAGGACCATCGTTTCACCAGTGTCCCCCAATTTGTCGTCTTCTTACTTTGTGCCCTCCCATATTTTCCATGTTGCTCCTCCTTCCGCAAATCCTACGTGATCTTCTGCTCGTATTTCAACGGTTTTGAACTCTATTAGTCTTTTGCGTTAAGAGAAATCCTTGTACGATATGCGATAGTAATGTAGTCAACGTAGTTCATGGATTATCTTTCGTTTCGGGTGTTTTCTCAAGACCATAGCTCAAATTTCAATATGCATGGTAGTCATTTTTTGAGCCACGCATGTCAAAAAAAAATGATTGTCAGGCATATTGAAATTTGAGCTGTGGTCTTGAGAAAACACTCTAAACGAGAGATATGATGTATTGAATATACCAGTCAAGAGCAGTCGAGTGTACAACACTCTGTGTTCGGTGATAATTTCACCGGACATAGAGTGTATAGCGTTCGTCGTCGCTAACTCTTCTTTTGTGGGTACTGGAGCACCCGCAGAGATTAGCAAAAGACGAGTAAGGGTAACTGCCCGACTGGCGAGATCGCAAGATCGAAACACGTGTATCGGGCTCTATAAGTCAGCCCTCATTGATAGACCACTGACATGCGTGGCTCAAAAATGATTGCCAGGCGCATTGAAATTCATTGGATTCTTTTTTAGCATGCAAAACTGCGCTTTTTACAGGAATTCCATATTTTGCCTTCTTTTTGCAGTGTTGTTATATCATAAATATTCATCCCATAAAGTTGAGTCATATGTAAAACTCTTCGCATCAAGCGGAATTGAACCCGACTTCCTTCATCACAAGGAGCGCATTGCTACCACTACGCCATGTGCACGTGTAGAGGAGAGCTTGTAGTATTGGACTAACATGTTTTATTTGTAGTTCTTGCTAAGCAGAGAAAGAGAAAACTCAAATATGGTAAGAAATATCGCACATCACCTCTATGTTCAGTCAACGAGCACAACGCTGTTCGCGCTGTGTTCGTGGATTTTTACGGTTCTGGTAATATTTTTTGAGCCACGCATGTCAGTAGTCCATCAAAGGGGGCTGACTTATAGTGACTTATAGATACATGTGTTTCGATCTTGCGTCGTCAGTCGGGCACTTATCCTTTCTCGTCTTTTGCCAATCCTTATGTCAGCCCTCTTCAATAGACCACTGAAATGCGTGGCTCAAAAAATGATTACCAGGCATATTGAAATTTGAGCTGTGGTTTTAAGAAAACACTCGAAGCGAAAAAATGATATCTTACGGTTCTTTATGGTTTTAAAGGGATAATAGAAACACCGACTTTATTTGCTGCACAGGAACTTTTCATAGGAGTGTGAGTAACCATTCGAAAGCTGAGATTTCTATCTACAATCCCATTTCGATGGTTTTCGAAAATGCCTTTTTCTAACGTTGTTAGAGAAGGATATCTCATGCGTTGCAGACGTGCATATTTCTCGCCGGACAGAGCTCTCTCTTTGGACTATTAGTAATCATTCGATAGCGTAATCGTTACTGATTCCAAAGCTGTGCTTATATCTTGAGAACACCGTTTCTCTCCAACGCAGCAGATAAAAATCGAACTGATCTCGCATGTGCGTCCAAAGATCACTGATTGTTCAAAGAAAGGCTCTGTCCGACGAGAAATGTGGCGCGTCTGAGGCTAGTTTTATTTTGAATTTTGCAGAGTTATAAAGGGGTATTTGGAAAAACCGGCGAAATGGCGCTGTAGCCAAAATCTTGGCTTTTAAATGGCTACTGAAACTCCTATGAAAAGCCGCTGTCCAGCGGATACGGTCGGTTTTTCATTTGTCCTTTAGAACCGGAGAGAACCTTCTTTGTGGCACTTTATTAATCCGTCTTCACAGTGTCTTTTTTCACTGTGCGGATCGCAGGACTTCTAGCAATCAGTTCGTTTTTGATCTCATTCTTGAACGTCGTAGATTAGCGGTCAATCGAGGCTCCTTTAAGTCTCGAGGATAGCCTGGCTGTGGCGTTCGTTGTTGATCGCGCGAATGTCGGGGACGAGGTCTAACCCGCGCGCTCCGCAACGAGCATCACAACCACTCGGCCACGGCGCCATTCGTGATTTTATGTGGTTGAATTTCCGTTTTTGACATTTGTCTTCATCACTCGCTATTTTCTTCCTGCTGTGCGGCCAAATGCGTTGTGTTCTTTATTGTTCGATCTTGGCTTTGAGTCTGTGATATTTCTCTATCTCATTTCTTGCAGATAGCGTCCAACGACTTTGATGGAGGATGAAACAAAGAGTGGGGCTTACGATACAGATGTGAGTTTTTTTCGACTTCTAGCTAACACCTTGATATTTTTGTTTTTGAAAGATTATGGAGTACAAAAGAACCCATGTAGCGCAGTGGTTAAAGGTGCTCCGCGTCGCACCCAGCGTCGATAGTTCGATCTCGTGCTCATGGCTCACCAGTCCACCCATCCTGCCGGGTTTGGTAAATTGATTCAGGGGGAGGGGTCTTAGACTTATCTGGGAGGATAAGCAGCACTGACTCGATCAGCGGGAGGCCACCGCGAGTCATTGTAAAGGTCAGATATGCATTCAGTCACCTCAGGCGAGGTTCGAAACTGAAGGCGAATTCATGACGCGTCTCTCAGGGTTGATCAGCGCCGATGGATTATCCTTAGGGTTTTGTAGAGTGCAGGTGGATTAATCGTACCTCATGCCATTAACAGGCAGATTTTCAAGTCATTTTGTTTCGAATTCGTTATCGATTTCGCTCTAGAATGTACAAGTTCTAGGCAGTTGTTGACGAAAGCAACTTGATTGAACCGCTGTTTGAATTAGGACAAACCGTGAAAGAAGAGACCATCGAGGATTCGCTCACCGTGAGGGAAGAAACTGGAGAGAACTGGGTTTGGTACGTTGTTCAGACACTACTTTATTAGTGCAATTTAGAGTTAGTTATAAGTGTTACTCTGCATTGTAAATTTGAGGGTTTCCTTTTGAGGATATTTTGAGTCTTTTCATTATTATTTGAGCCAACATGTCATGTGGTCTGGTAAGGGCTCTTGTACAACACGATACACGTGTTTCGTCCTTACAGACTAGTCAGTCGGTCAAAACGCGTCGTCTTTCGATCTTTTATTAGTCAGCTCTCTCGGGAGCCCTAATCTCCCTACAGAGAGTTATCGAAGACTCTGTATTAGGGAAAATTTCACTTGACATAGAGTGTAAAACGTTCGTCTTCGATAACTCTCTGTAGGGAGATTAGGGCTTCCGAGAGAGCTGACTAATAAAAGATCGAAAGACGACGGGTTCTGACCGACTGACGAGTCTGTAAGGAGGAAACACGTGTCTTGGGCTGTACAAGAGCCCTTACCGGACCACATGACATGTTGGTTCAAGTAATAATGAAGGGATCTATTGAAATATGAGCGTGGTCTCAATAAAACACCCGAGATGAGGATATTTTGAGTATGATTGAAATTTCTGGTAGATCCTCAGAACGAGATAGTTGATTGGTGAAATATTAAATGCGGTCTATACTTTGTAGAAATGTGTCTCCTTCACGAAACTTCCTGCACCACCATTACCACTGTATGTATGTGAGCAGTGTCTATGACAAATGCGTTTTCGATTTCACGAGGTGTTTCTGCTGCTTCATGACCCTATTTGAACTCACGGTCACGTGCCGCAATCACTTTTGCATTAGCCCAAATTCTTCCCCTTAGTCTGGAGTAAGTATAAGATAAATATCAAGAAATACGTTGTTAGCAGTGGAACATGGGATTTGAAATGCGCATTGAAACCAGGTATGTCATCACATTCATCCGAGAATGTAACCCAATACTGAGCGGCAGATTTCAGCAATGATTAAACCGCATTTTCTTTGGCTCCAACCTAATGATCCATTCGAAGGCCTACCATATTTACTTCTTTACTCTTTACCTACCTCTTTTTTTGATCTGTATCACATTCTTTGCACTTTGCGGATCCCACTTCCAGCATTCAATTTGCTTTCTCGCATTCATCGTGCGATGGAAGAATTGTCTTTATGGTTGTCGTGGAATACTGGTTAAGTAAATCTCCTTGCCGTCTTGGAGATAACCAGGCTGGGGCGTTTTGAAACGTATTCGTTACTGATTGCTGGAAACTGCTGCATGGGGAGGGTCCAACCACGCCTCATGCCGCTTCGCAATCACCAGCCATTCAGTCACAAGCCCCCTCATAGTATGAGAAACCAGTTGAAATCCAAAGCAGTGAAAAGACTTCGAGTGAATGGGTGCTGATCAACTTTCACCTGAGAGACTGGATTGTTATCTGTTCAACTACGCTAGCCAAACCTTTTTTTTTACAGCGTCACAGAAAAGGGGAATTACATGAAGAATAAAGGATAAAGCTCACGGCGTTGATCAATCCTTTAGGGACACGCCATGAATTCGTCTTCAATTTCTAGCATCGTATGAGTTGGTTGAATGCATATCTGGCCTTTACAGTAACTCGCGGTGGCGTACCTCTGTTACGAGTTAGTGCTGCTTATCTTCTAGACAAGTATGGTACCATTTTACCGACCCCGGAGAGGTGGATGAGTTGGTGAGCCATAAGCGCGAGATCGAACCATCGACCTTGCGTGAGACGCAGAGCACCTCTCAACACTATGTCACAAGCGCTCAAAAATCACATATCTTTAGGAATTTCCGAATAAAACTTCCCACTCTATTTTTCGATTTATAGTTAGTTGGGTCACAATTTTTTGTATAACTCTCCTCTACTTTTTAAGAAGGTAGTAAAAATTGCCAACAACATTCTCGATTTTTGGAGCTGACTGTTTTTTCACTTGATTTCTTCATCATTTCCAAGTATCTTTGTAACACTAGTAATTGCAATTAGGCTGCTAATAATGACAATTCAATGGCCAGCTCATAAAATGCATCTATAAAGTTTATAAGTTCGAGTTGTTCAAGTCAATTTCGCAGAAACTTCCCGGAAATACGAAAAAGTATAAGTGGTCTTTCTTTCACGTAGCACAAAGACAGAACCAATTCTCCATTTTTCAGTTACGCGACCGATCTACTCAAGGCTTCCTCCTCGGCTCATCCCTCTGGAAACGGTGCTCGCTCTCGCAGAAAAAAGGCCTCCGGCAAGCAAAAGGCTAGTTTTCACTTTTTTTTAGTGTTATTATTTCACTCGTTCTGCTCTATTAATGCGGTACAAGGGGTCAGTTTAAGCTTCATAAGGTCAGCAAATTTTGCCCAATTACGAATCACAAGCTGTGGAAAACTTATTATCACGATTATTTCATTTAATGAGATAGCGTAGTAGTTGGTGTCTCGGAAAGGCCATTAATTGTTGGTTCGATGTCAGCTCTCAGCAAAACATTTCCAGCAGTTCGGTCTTCACTCAGGAGAAAAAACACATATAGTCAATTGGTAGCACATCTCAAGTTATTCCATCGACTAAGTATTCTAGTAACTGAATCACTTCTCCCATTTCGTTTCCGTAGCTTTTTCTTTCAACTTTTCTTGACGCTGCATGCTTTTTATCCTTCCGGGGATTCCGTTTTGGTAATTTTGCTCCATCAAGAACTAACGAAATGCTGTTACTGTGTAGATTAGAAAACACATCACATATAAAGTGCTATAAATAATATACATCTACCACATACTGATGGGTTTTTTGATAACCATTGACTGTGAACCATCTGCTGATGCTGTTACCAACCGCCTCATGTTAACCACTGCATCAGTGACATGTGCAGAAATGGAAGTCGGGATCTCTTATAAATTTACAAACAAAGGACTTTAGTACCTTCGATTTTGAGAACCATTCGAACTCCTGTGAGGTTGATTCGCACGCATTTTCTCTTGTTATTTGATTTTGCGAAGCACTTCGAAGATTAAGACACTTTCTTGCGCAAAGATCCTGAAATTCAATTCAACCCGCCGTGTTCTACAGTTACTGCGAGAACTATTATGTTGATTACGATTGCGTAAGTCTCTCTCAGTGATTTTTGGCTGGGGCAAAAGAAATCTCCCCGCTCTTTGGGAATACGGATTCTACTACTAGATAACGAAACCTTTTATGTTCTACTGTCATGGCGTTTTTCTTCGTTTCATGACTTCTTCACGTAGATATTCTTCGGTCGCATAAATAACACTCTTTCATTAGATTGCTAGTAAAGTACGACTATCAACTGTTTTGGAGCGTTTCAACCTCTTTCAGGAACCTGGGATTCTTCGTACCAAAGGCAAACTTTAGCTTTTGATCAAAAGATCGGGTAAAAATATTCAACTACCCTTCAAGAAGCTATCAGCGAAGATACTACACTGAACGGCTTCCATCTCTTTTTAATATGACATGTACGATTAGAGATTGGCAAAGCCAACTCGTAGTTTCTGCTTACTCGTCATGTTCACAATAGTAACGCGTATATGCACTTATGCATATGTACATATACACGTACGTATACACATGTATATATACGCATATATATATTCATGTGCATAAACGTATACGTATGTATGTGCATATATGTATATAAACGTGCATGGTGGCGCCGTGGCCTAGGAGTTGTGATGCTCATCGCAGGGCGTGTGGAGCCAAGATCCACCCGCCGATTGTCTCTGGCAGTGAAGAACAGTGCCCCATTGGAATGCAGTAGCCAGGCTATCCTTGAGATTGCAAGGAGACTGGCTCAGCCAGTATTCTACGGGGTTAAAGAAGAGGAGGAAAAAACGAATTGAATGCTTGAAGCACTGGGGTCGTATAGTATTTACACACGTAATTACACGCATATATGTATACATTTGTATGTGTGTGCATGTAAACAGATTATATGACTATGTGGTTCTTTGAACATGGCAAACTAATGGTATACCTAACCTAGTTTAGGAAAAAAAAACGTTGTTGATATGCGATGAAATGAGGAAGGGTAGCTTTGATCAGCCAGCCGTTCTTGATAGCGAATGCAATGAATTCTATGTAGAGAATCCTAGAGGCCAGTAAATATCTATTTGCTTAATACAACGATTTAATGCGTTTTTTGTTCTCAGGGAAGTTTTTACTATTCTGAGAAGATTGAGTGATACCTAAAAATACAACCTCAGCGAGGGTTGGACTTGCGTTTCACCCTTAACAAGTGCGCTAAAATTTTCACATTCATCTGAAAATCATGATACAATACGATTGCCTCTTCCTATATGTGTAATATACATGTCTTTGAGGGTCAGTTACCAACAAGTTCGATAGTTCCTATCAAAGATTGGTCGCAAAGCGCTGGCCTTGGTGGTGCAGTGATAGCATGTATTGCGCGTGAGGGTGAAACTCGGGTTCAACTCCCACTTGATGTCGGATTTTTGCGTACCACTCGATTTTTTTTAGAAGTCATACCCCTACTAGAAAGCAGCGAAATTAAAAAAATTTAAATTAGGAACATATTTTTTTCATCTTTCCAAGCATGCCTGGTTGTATTTTCTGACCAGCAAAATGGAAGGGTTAGTGAGGCAGGGCAATAGTACAACACCTCTAGCCACTCTGTGCACTCCTCTAAATATAGGGTAAATGCATAGAAATAGAGTTTTTCTTCAGCGTCTTTCATAATTTATATTTGAACAAAAGCCTAAACTCACTTCAACTCTCTTGTTGCTACATTTTGTTGAACATCTAAGTCAAGCTGTGATATTTCTATCCCAACTGTCCTTTAGCAGTGGCATAGATCCACAGCCCTACAGTTATATCACTGTCTTCTCTTCGATCCTCCAATGGATGATGCCTGAAACGCATGTAGCCGAAGGGGCTATGCTTCTTTTTGGTCACCATTATCCTTTCGGAAAAGGTGTCGCTATGCTCATGTTGTCATCATTTAGGAATAACCATATGCTGTTTGGTAGGCAGCTAGCTATCATTGTTTTCGTCAGTGTGCATGTGCACCATCTGTGCTACTCTTAGAGGACAGAATTTTGAGGTGAAAACCGCCTTTTTAAAGGAACGGAAGAAAACGAGTCAGTAGCAGTTGAGTGAGTCTCACGAGAGCCCCAAATCTCATAGGCCGTATCGAAGTGGAGATGTGAAAATACGAAGAAGTAAATGAAGAAATCATGAATTAAAGTTGAATGAATGGAATCACTATCTCGAAGTTGGATTTATCTTATTAAGTAGGTATGAATTCGAATTCGAAGGAACAGGGAGGTCTGGCAATTACCATTTTCTCAAATGAATTTCTCAGGAGGAATGATTCTGTCTGATTAGCTGTCGATGTGAATTCGAAAAAGACACGTGAAAGGCGAACTGTAGAAGTTGGTCCTATCCGTTCTAATAGAATTCCCTTTCTTTACTTGGACACTATGGGAAGCATGCATAGTGAAAGGACGTGCCTCTATCAGCTTACAAGGTTCTCTCATGTTTCTGTTCTACTACGCTATGGTAGGTGTATCAATGTTTTGATGATATATTCATGTTCTCTAGGAACCTAAGCAATGCTTGATGTGCGGCGAGCAGTTTGCGTTCAGAAGTCAACTACGAAGACATTTTTATGAACAACATATGTAAGAATTTTTCTTCATTAGGAATTTTGAAGTTCCTACATTAGGAATGATTTCAGTGATGAACGCCTTACATGTGAAGAATGTGGGCGAAAGTTCGGCAGCGTAGGTGGTGAGTATTCATGGCTATGCTGACTAATTTCCAGCACTTGATTATTTGTAAGGTTACCAATTCCTCAGGTGAAATAGAGTATATATGATTCTGGGTAAACGTCAATTTGTCTCTCGCTCAACTCACACCCGTACACCAGCAGAGTCGCTGGTGTTTGAGGATGCTTTGTTTTGAAAATAGAGTTCTTTGAATATTGATCCATCGTGCATCTTTCAGGGCTGGATAGACACAATCAAGTCAAACATGGAAAGCGCCCTCACAAGTGTCTGTTCTTTGGTTGTGACCATCCCGACTATAGTTCTATCCAGGTATCATTAAGTACTAGTAATGCCATAACAGTTTTCTGTGTTTACGTGCAACTTTTCTATCTCTCTCACTGTCACCTGCTAATTCAGTGGAAGGGGGACGGATAATGAATTGTGGGAATTGCGAAGTTAAGTGAGTGTGTTCATATACTTTCAGCTACGATGTCGAGTATGTATTTGCTGTTTAGTAAAGGGTAGGCCGGGTAGTCTTTAGCAGAGAAACTTACTAACTCGAGTCAGAATGCTAGTTTTGTACCAGTTTGCCGCGCGAGACTTTTAAGAAGAACAACTCACATTAGGGTTATAACTGTTTATAGCAATAATGACCACACAATTTGAGCAAGTTGGCGATATGTAGTTGAGCGAGTGGATACAAAATTGTGCGGACAACTGCAACAACGGAAAATTTGGAATAATAGGAACCCTTGCACAAACGAACATAACTTTTCATGAACTCTGAGCCTTCACTTCATATCAGGTCGTTCCACAAGTTTCGACATCAGAGCAACAAACGCCAACATATCAATCAGGAACAATCAAAATGCATGATTCTGGCATCGTTCAGTTGCGCATTTTCTCACGAATGTTTTGGTGTACAACTTGCTACCCACTCTAAGATGGAGAAATTGAGCCGTGGAAACAAATTCTCTTGCTGATTATGCACGAATGACGCCTGGGGGAAAATTAGTGAAACGGCGCGCAAGATTAATGGAACTTCTTAGGGACGGTTCGAACGTGATCGTCCAGGCTGTTCTCTGTAGCTTTGAACGTCGCGAACCAGTTCCTAACCGCACTTTCTGCAGTCGTACCATCGCCGCAAGCTCTATGAATCTTGTGCGCTTTTTCAATAGCATCTTCCTTTACGCGCCGTTCGAGCATGAGTAACCAGAGGGTTTGTTCCCAAGATGGCTCCATCTTAAAGCAAGTATAGGCACGTTGTATACCAAAATATTGGCAAGCGAATGCGCAATAACGATACCAAAATCATGCGATTCTAACACTTCTGGTTAATACATCTGGTGTGTTTATTGCTGAAGTCCCAAACTTATTCGATGGCCTAGTAAATACGAACCCATGACAAATCCTTTCTCTGATGAAGCACTGCACTGAGGGAAGAATACAAGCCATATGGTCGTGAAGAAGTGTAAGCACAAAGGATTACTGGCAAGCAGTGGGTGAAAAGGAAAGTCTAGAGTATAAAATGCTCCACTTCGATGAGAATGCAAGAGAGGAGTCTGTGTCAAATGTTCACGTGGAAGTTATGTTGTCGCATGTAGGAATGCTTGAAGTATGAGTTCATGTGGTAGCTCAAACCGATTGTCTGAGGAAATTTAATTGAGATAGAACAAACTAACAAAAACACTGATAAGAGATCATGCAGGAAATTCAGAACAATAAAGTAATAGTAACCACGGGGTTTACTTACCACAGAGTGTTTATTCATGGATTGATTGCATCGCATGCCACCAATGGGCGAGTTCCCAAGGAATTTCAATTTGAAATCGTTATTGGTTTCGCTCTACAAGCTACAATAATTTAGGGAGATACTCATCATGAAGGCAACTTGACAGAGCCGCATTCTGAACCAGGACAGACGCTTATCGTCGAAGAAGAGGTCGGCGAAGATTTGTTTACCGTGAAGGAGGAGACTGAAGAAAATCGGGTTTGGTGAGTTCTTCAGACACTTTCATAGGTCACAGTGATAATCGTTGCCAATGTTAACGCTGGAATTGAAGAAATAACCTTAGTGTCTCATCTCTTAGATATTTCGGCATCAATAAAATTGTGATAGATGCTCAAAAGAAGTGTCGGGTTTGGCAAGAAAGTAACTGCGCTCCTAGACCGTGCCGAGACCGCAAGTGCTTTTGTAATTTTCTAATTTTCTTCAACTGGCGAGACCGGTGAAGAGTGGGCGTTAAGTTTTTCTGCTACATCTCGTCTAGTCTGAGGTGGATCAGCTTCGAAGATTACTTTTCCCACGTCTTCTAATAAGTTTGGTACATAGGTAATTGTGGTCTGTTGCATTGTTAAGAACGTTTTTATTGCGAAACTTCTCGGACCACCAGTGCATTGTACATTCGTTAGCAGTTTCAGTGTCAAATGCGTTGCTGATATTGCTAGGTGTCTCGGTTGTATGATGACCAATTCTAAGTCACGGACTGAAACCTCAATCACTTTGGCACCGGCCAATTTACTTTCTTTGCGTCATTTACAGCAGAACATAGAGCGACAATTGCCTTTTCAGTGATGTCTGAAATAACCATATTTACTCAAGACGTACTCGGAGATCAAACGGTAAGTTTCAATAATGCATGAAGCGCAGTTCCTTTGGCACCTACTTTATACTTCATTTGAAGGCATGTTATAATTACTTATATAGTCTTTACCACTTTATTTGGGCGGTATCACATTTTTCTGCGCAGTGTTTTAGTTCTGAGCACTTTTGGCATTCGATTTGTCTTCTCGCGTTCATCACTTGATGGAGGATTTGTTTTTCTCATGAACATCGTTGAACACTGGTTGAGCACATCTTCTTGCTGTCTGTGTATAGCCAGGCTGAGGCGTTCCGTAAGGCGTTCGTTTTGATTGCCGGAGACTTCTGAGAGGAGCGGCAATCAACCTCTCGTCTAGCCGCGCTGAACATTAGAAGCCACCGGGCTCCCTCTTAACTACCATGCAAATCGAAATATATCTGATGGCAGGCACAAGAGAATGTACTCTTTCACATTTCTCCTTGTAGCGCTGAAAATCCAACTAGGCTGCCGATTATGAGAATGTAACGGCTTACTCTCAAATTGCTTCCATGAAATCTGAATTTTGGACTTTTTAAGTTGATTTGCAGAAAATCTCTGGAATCGGTAGAAATGTAACTGGTTCATTTTTTTTTTGCTTAGTACAACTACCAAGTAATTCTCTATATTCCAGTTTCGCAACCGATCTGCTTGAGGCCTCTTCCTCAGTTGATGTCTCCGGACACTATGTGCCTCCTGACAATCTTCTCTCCGACGAGGAAAAGGCGAGTTTCCACTTTTTCAGTGTTACTTTTTCACTCGATCTGCTCAGTGACACGGAGCAGGGAACAGAAGTTTAGAAGAAAACGAACAAAGAAGAAAAAGTGTTTTTCTAGTTCTAGAAAACCAACGAATTTTACTTAAGGAAAAAGCACAAGTTCATGTATTGTTGGAAAAGGTTACCAAAATTCATGGATTGATGCCATGGATGAGTGTAGAGTAGTAGTTGGAGGTGTCTCTGGTTGTTGAATTGACATCACGATTTGACCGAAGCATTTCCAGCAATTCGGTGCCATATTCATTCAGGAGAAAATAAAATGTTTTTGGTCTAAATTCTTTTTGTTTTTACTTGTGATTAGTTGATAGCACGTCACAACTCATTGCATAGGTTAAATGTGTGATTGTTCACCCATTTTCTACCATTTTCTTTCTGAAACTCTTTCGTTCAACTTGTCTTGACACTGCAGTCTTTTGTCTGTCCAGGGCTTGCGTTCTGGCGATTTTGCTTGCCAAGAATTAACAAAATTGTGTCGTTATGTAGATGAGAAAAAACATCTACCACTTACTGACGGATTTTTTGACGGCCGTTGACTTTAATGTATCTCCTAACGCTGTTGGCAACCACCTTGCGATAAATACTACATCAGTGACGACAAGTTGGGGAATGGACGCGAGAATCTTTTAGAAATGCATAAACAAAGAGTTCAAGTATCTTCGATTTTAAGATTTAGACGAACTCGTGTGAAGTTGATTCGCTTGCATTTTCTCTAGTTATTTGATTTCACAAAATATTTGGAACTTGGGACAGTTTCTTGCAAGTAATTCACCTTATTATATGATCGCTTCTTAGAAGTACTACTGTGATTAGGTCTGAGTAAGTTTTCTCGGTGAGATTAATCTTGTTATAGGCAAAATAATCTCCGCGTCCTTTGGGAACATGGATGCTATTAGACAAGCGAAAATTTTTATATAATAGTATTGAGACCCTTTCTTTTGTTTTATCACTTCTTCTCATAGGTATTCTTCGGTTGCTCAAATAACAATTGTTCATTAGATTTCTTCTAGAATACGACTATTGAACTGGTTTGCAGCTGTCCGAACTCTTTCAGTCACCTGGTGTTCTTTTCAAATGTTCCAAACTTTAGTTTTCTATTAGAAGTTCTGTTAACAATGGTTCAGTTTTGTGAAGAAGCTACCAATGTAAGATAATATCACACTAGATAACTTCCGTTTCTTCGTAATATGAGTGAAAAGGGATTTGACATGGTCAACTCGTAGTTTCTGCATACTCGTCATACTCTTGATAGTAGTGCAAATCTATATAAATAGACTTACATTCCCTAGGAAACAATCTTGTGCAAGAAAAGGCTAAGTTGCCTCATTAGCAATTCATCTAAGTTGGTATAGACGTGAACAGACGTAGAATAGGTTTATGCTTCTTTAAAAATTTTAACGTAGTGAGAGGTTCACCTAAGTCAGGAAAAAACTTTTTTGATATTTCGAAGAAATGAGATCGGATAGCTATGATCAGCCGTTCAATATGCCGCGTGCATTTTAGTCTGTCTAGAGAATTATAGAGGTGAACAAATGTTTTTCTGCCGAAAACCAACACCCTTAATCGGTCGGCTGCACTACCCCTAGAAGTAGGGTAGAGGCATAAACTTATGCTTTTTTCACAATGTTTCCTTGAGCCTTTTACGAGGTCTTCGACTGACACTTATGCAGTGCGTCACACGTGTTTGGGCCTTGCAACCTCTTCATTTTACGGTGCCTTTCGTCTGGGCCAGGCCCTTTTGAGGCACAACCCCCTCAAATAAAGGAATCATCGACGAACATGTTACACTGCGCATCTAGTGAGTGATTTTTTTTTTATTGCTGCTCATACGTTATGTGTGAACCACAACCTAAACTCATCTCAGCGCTTGCATTGTTAAATCTCATTGCACCTTCGAATCAAACAGTAGTCTTTTTATCTCTGATGTTGTTGTTTAACGATGCTATAGATCCACCACTGTTCATTCACGTTGATGCTCTTTGATTCTCCAGTGGATGATGCTTGAAACGTATGCAGATAAAGGACCCATGCTATACTATCATGGTCATGTTTATTCTTCCGGAAATGTTCTCTCCATGCTTGTGTGGACATTATCTAGAAATTACTAAATGCTGTTTGATATGCGGCCATCATCGTTAGTTGCCATTACTGCACGGAAATACCGAGAGCACTCACAAAGGACAAAATGTTGAGACGAAAACCTTTTTATCAATGTAACAGAGGAAAACGAATTAGTGGCAATCGCCGTGAATCTCGCGAAAACCTTAAACGTCAAGGGCGATAGTGAAGTGGAAATGTCATTTTACGAAGAAGTTAATGCAGAAGCCACGAATGTAGATCGAACGACTGGAAACACTGTATCGAAGTAGGACTGCGTCTCAATAAGCAGTCCTGAATTCGACAGTGGGACCTCTAGAGGGCAGAAAGGATTGACAGTTGTTAATTCTTCAATTAGACTTCTGTGCAAGAATGATCAATTGTTTCTGGTTGATCTAAGCGAACAGGAAGATTACTCATTTTAGGTTCCTAAAATACTTCACGCTGCCGATGTGAATTTGAAAGAGGAACATGAAGAGTCATTTGTAGAGGTTGGTTAAATCTATTTCAACACAGTTCACCCGCTTAACTTTGGTCCTATGGAAAGCATGAGTGGTGAGACGACATGCCTCCTTTATCCAACAAGGTTCTCTCCTGTTTCTGTAGATATGTGGTGGTAGATATGTTTTGGTCGTATGTTGATGTTTTCTAGGTACCTAACCAATGCATGAAGTGCGGGGAGCATTTTGCGTTCAAATTCCAGCTTCAGAGGCACTTTTATAACCAGCATTTGTAAGGATTTCTTTTATTAGAAATTTTGTAAGTTCTGCATATTCGAAGTGGTTTAGAGATGACCGTCTCACTTGTGAGGAATGTGGTCGAAAGTTTGGCAGCGTAGGTGGTGAGTATTCAGTGCTGGGGTAACCAGTTTCCAGCACTTCCCTGTCGGTTGTTTTGTAAGGCTTACCTACAAATTCATTAGGTGATGTGAAGTGTACTTGATTTTTGTTGAAGATCGATCTATCTCTCTTTTTATTCTACTCATACACCAGCAGAATTGGTGGTGTTTGAGGCAAAAGTAAAAGTAGTGATAGCTACTTTATTCTTGCCAATGCTTTGTTTAGAAAGTGGAGTTTTTTAAATATTGATTTATTCGTCCATCGTTCAGGGCTGAACACACACAAACAAGTCGTTCATAGGAACCGCGTTTTCATGTGTTCGTACGAAGGTTGTGACCGTCCTGGATACAAATCTCGTAAGGTTATTATTGCTTATTAGTAATGCAATAACATCTGTTCTTTGTTTGCATGCCGCTTTTTTCAATCTTTCCTACTGTCATTTCCTTATCCACTTTTCTTTGAGAGTTATGTTGAGTAGTCATATAATAAAGCGCGCAGGTGGCGCAGTGGTTAGAGGTGCTCTGCGTCCCACGCGAGGTCGATGGTTCGATCTCGCGCTCATGGCTCACAAATCCATCCATCCCTCCTGGGTCGGTAAACTGGTACTAGACTGGTTTCAGACTTGTCTGGGAGGGTAAGCAGCACGGACTCGGTTCAGCGAGAGGCCACGGCGAGTCATTTTAAAGACCAGATATGCATTGAATCACCTCAAACGAAGTTTGAGATTGAACACGAATGCATGGCGCATCCCTCAGGGATTGATCAACGCCGAGAGCTTCATCCTTTTATAAATTTATCATATAATCGAAAAGGATAAACCCATAAAACTTAAGATTTGGAAGGGGTGCTTGAAGTGATTCACTGCGAAGAATTCCTATTAGATAGTACCCAAATTTCCAAAATTGAGCACGATGTATGATTACAATCTTCAACTTTGTGGGGTGGTACATGGTAGCACAGTGGAATCTTTATAAGTATCACAGTGAAAGGCGATTGCAGGGTAAACTTATAAGAGTTTTACTAGTCCAGTTAAAGCCATTGAACGTGCTAGACCATGAAAAATAAATATATAAATCGTATCACCAAAGAGTGCGCCATTCTTTCATATTTGTCAATCATCTTTGGAGGTGATCGACACATCTAGCTCATGCAATGGTTTGCAATAGCCTGCCGATTTATTATGTAAGTGTATCTATTTTCCCAAGCCAGTTTAGTAGCATTTTACCCAACCCAGGAGTGGTGCAATGCTTGGTGAGTCAGAGGCGTGGTCCTAACCAACCACCATGTGTGTACCTTTCACCACTACACATGTTCCTGGGGAAGCACACAAGTACATACGTACCATTCTCTTCCCCCGTCTTTATGTCACCACTCAAATTAACATCAATCATAAAACAAGCTGGAGGTTATCATAATTTTACTCTACAGTGTTCGTTTAGTCCTTAATTGCGCATATTCGTTCGGTTCACACGCACGTACGACCATTTGTGTGTAAGATCTGTGAAAAAGGATTCGCAACTAATGATCGTTTGAGGGTGCACAGTTTTACGCACTCCAGAAACGTGTGAGTTTCTTCTTTCTTTATCCGCTGTCAATTTTCAGAGTTTTTCCTGCAAAAGAAGAATTATAATACAGACGATAGTAGAATGTCGTGTTGATGTCGATGTCTGAATCCGACACACCAGTTGAAGCGAGCTCAGAACTTCTAAAAAATTTGCTAGGTAGTGTTAACCACAGAAGGCCATAAGTGAGATCGTGTGGAGTTGATCTTGCGTCTCAAATCCGGTAATTTTCAGAAAATCATATATACTCTCTCTTGATTTCAGCTGTATATGTGGCGTCAAGTTTCTTCATAAGGCCAGTTTGGATAAACATCAACGAGTGTGTCTTTTGTACAAAAGTGAATCAGTTGTCGATGATGACGTGAACAGCTGAACGAGTAAACGAGGTTTTTGATGACTTTGTTTATCCTCAACTTCCAATAGAACTAATTTATGATGTTCAAAGAAAATACTGTGTTGATCGCCGTAACGTGTTCTGAAAATTTCAGGCAATCTGGTAGAAATTCTAGGCCATCCGGTTCGTTAGGTAATGTATTATTATGATATCCATGTTTCATCTCTTACATCTTTCATCGTAATGGGATTCATGATTCACGCCCAATTTTCGATATTCTTACTTCATCTGTTCTGTCAACTAACCTACATTGTGTATCAATTGCCGATGTTGGGCCTTCATGATAATAACTGGAAAAAGTTCATCACACTTTTTGACATGCTTTGATTTGCTTATTGACTCATTCTTTCTTATGATGTTATTTTTCGAAAAGTCTCTCTGATTGTTCTCTGCAGCCTTTGAATTCCCAACGTGGTCCTATCGTTTTTGCGTGTTGTTGAGATGTTCTAGGAAATTTTGTGAACTGGCTTTGAAAATAGAGCTTTGATGTGAGTCGATAAACTTTATTGTACGGATAAAAAGTTCATGATCTAGTCAGTGAGTGTTAGTTGGTGAGCTTTTGCAGTCGCTTAAAGAAACGAAATGTTGGCTACAGATAGTTTTTGATCAAGTGTGAAGAAAGAAAATGGAGGAGTCCTCCAACCGATAACAGAACAGAAAATCTAATCTCTGCAAATGTGATAACTTTCGTTTCGAAAGTCTTTGAGACCTCGTTTAAAACATTATATGATGTTATAACATATTTTGAGCCTCCTATAAGGTTTATTATGGCACTTATACAGTGTAAGACAAGTAATTCGGCATTTCAGCCTTGTTACTTGCACGGTGCCTTCGCTTCAATCAGTTGTCTCTACACGTGGAGATGTCTCTGCATAGGGGAAACGACGCTGAAGTATCTACAACTGCTGCAAGGTGACAAAATCATCCAACGGACAGTGTTTACAATGGATTGCCTGTAGCTTGTAAAACGTATGTTGTTATATAATTTGATTTTTTGCGCCTCTGAGAAAGGCGGAACTCAAGAAGCGCCGAGCAGTCTTGAATGCCAAAGTATGCTCATTCTTATCCTGATCGCTCTCAAGTATAACAAGGTATTCATCCCATCTCCTTTGTGATTCCGAAATCGTGCAGGAATTACTTGAACAGAACGACGTGAAT
This sequence comes from Parelaphostrongylus tenuis, assembly GCA_019055375.1. Lineage (NCBI taxonomy): Eukaryota > Metazoa > Nematoda > Chromadorea > Rhabditida > Metastrongylidae > Parelaphostrongylus > Parelaphostrongylus tenuis. The sequence continues at coordinate 136,378 of JAHQIW010003575.1, forward strand.
GTCTTCCTCACAACCACAGCGCCATAGTTTTAGTTTACTTCGAGAATTATATCAGCTCTATTTTCTAATGTGATGTTATATGATGTGATTCCATGGAACGGATATTGTCTGGATTCTATTCACCGTCTATATCGTTTCCTTCTCGTGCATACGGTGTGCATCCACTTATTCGTTCATGTTAAGACCACATGTTCCTTTATCGGTTGAAGAATCTCCATTTTTTTCCTTAAATTCATAAAAAGGCTTTCCGTAGGCAACATGCTTCAGAGACTAACATTCCGACTAGAATTTGAATTATGAATATGTATAGGATTAATTTGATAACATGTCTTTCGTGATGTCTGCCATAGCGCTTTCATAGTGCCAAGACACATGTTTGGGTCTTACAGCATCGTCATTTCGGTTCAGTCAGTTTGTATTTCGAATTCTATTCTAGGTATTACTCGTTGAATATTCTTAATCGGTTGTAAAAACAAAGTGAGTTGCTATGGATAACCTCGCAATGAACGTGAAGGAAGAAAATGGAGATTCTTCAACCAACAAAGAAACAAAGGGTCTATCCATACCAGTAGGTTTTACGTACAAAGTGAACTTTTGTGATAAGATTACTAACAATATGAACGAATAGGTTCACAAACCGTATGCACAATAAGAAAACGGTGTAGACGGTGAAGAGAACCAGACAATACCGTTCTAATCCCATCATATACATCACATTGGAAAATGATACAATTGATCCATAGCATCGACTGTTCTTTAACCTTGACATTCAATATGATTCTTAAGAATGTCCAAAGCCTTACACTGTAACAAGGAGCGAGGCGTATGTGGCGATAGCACAATGTGCAATGACATTTTGCTATCACCACTTTTCAGTCGATGGATCGCAGCTGGTAGATACAAAATGATCCCTAGCATCGGCTGTTTTGAACTTCTCAGTAAACATCCAATATAATTCTTAAGAATGTTCAAAGCCTTGTGGAGGTTATTACACCAGAGCCATGCACGTGTTACGGAGGTCTCGCCCTCTTTGTCTGTGGCCCACGCCCCACACTATGCCGTACATTGTAACAAGGAGGTAGACGTATGTGGCAACAGCGGACATACGGATCATTTTGTATCTATTAGCCGCGATCCATCGACTTAAAGGTGGTGATATTATCTATAAAGTCTATTTAGAGAATAATAGAGGTGATTGGATGTACGTTCACCCTATACAGCAAGTTGACACACTCTTCAGAGAGTAAGTGTTTTTTTCTATCTAAGATTGAGTGATATGCAAAAACTTGATCTCAGCCAGAAGTAGAACCTCGTTTTATACCCTTACCGAACGCGCGATAATTTTCATGTTTGTCATATTCTTATACAACACTATCGCTTCTTTCTAAATGTGTAACCTATGTCTATTTGAGTATGGTTGCTAACATCTACGATAGTTCATATCAAAGGCAGATTAGTTTCAAAACGGTGGCATTAGTGATAGCACGTGCCGCGCGTAAGGGTGAAACGCGCATTCAGTTCTTGCCCAAGGTCGAATTTATCGTACCAGTCAGTTTTTATAAAAGTTTTCCAACATCGTACCACTGATATAAAGCAGCTAAAGCAGAGAAATTTGAATTATACAGGGGTTTTTTCATCCTCCCTAACAAGTCTGGTTGTATCTGTGACGACAGCAAAGTAAAAGACTTAGTTAATCAGATCAATCGCGTAACAGCCCCCTGGTGCACTTCCCTTGGAGATAGAGTAAGGGTAAGAAAGTAAAGTTGTTTTACTAGTTTTCATAATTTTTATGTGAGCCAGAATCTGAACTCATTTCAACGCTCTTCTTGTTACATTTCGTCGAACATTGAAGTCAATCAGCGATTTTTCTGTCCCTGGTGCTGTCCGTTAGCAGTGGCATAGATCCACAGCCCCTTAGTCAAATCAGTGTCCTCTCTTTGATTCTCCAGCACATGGTGCGAGATGCGCATGCAGCCAACGACCTATATTTCACTTTTTTGGTCACGTTCATAATTCCGGAATTGCTGGTAGCCATGCCCAGTTGATTAGGTAGATGTGACTATACGCAGTTTGGCATACCGTCAATGTTTCCGTCGGTGCGCAGAGTTACGGTGAGTGCTTCTCAAAAAAGAACAAAATTGTTAGACGAAAACCTCTTTGCTGACGGAACAGAAAAGACCGAGTTAGCGGCGGTCGAGCAAATCTCACGAGGGTCTCAACTTTCAAAGGCGATATTGAAACTGATATGTGACCACCACGAAAAAGTAATGAAAAAGCTATGATTGGAGATCGAGTGATTGAAAACACTATGTGGGAGTTCGCTTTGTCCTATTAGACGGTTCAGAGGATACAGCGAAACCATTAGAGAGCAAGGAGGTCTTGCAAATGCCACATTTGATTTGAATTTCTATTCAAGAGTGATTAATTACTAATGATTAATCACTTTACATCTACTTGGATGCTTGGATAATTAGAAAAACCGTCTTCTTTAGTTGCGCCGAACCCCAGCACTTATTCCATTCGTTTCTTTGTTGCACGACAGCCGCCCATGACGGTGGTCTGATTTGAGCATGGCGGCTTCTGAGAGTGTCATACCGTGATCTGTAAAAAATATCGGCACCTGCGAGTACAGCTCCTTGATTCTTTTAAACATCACGTCCGCCCAACGTATAGGTGATCATCCTCGAGGACGCGTACGTTGTCGTGGAATCTGCAATTCTCCTCGTCCATCTGTCGTCTGTTCTCGTCAATATGTGACCGGCCCGTCCTTGTTTCGCTATAGATGTATAGACCTCTAAGTCAACAAAATACGATAGACCTCGAAGATCTGAGCTACGCCAGCCGGTCAGATGTTGTGTGCGCCGACTAAATTTGAGAAGACAACGTTCAAGCGCTCTGTGAGTTGTTCGTAGCTGTCTTGACGTGGTTGAAGTATCAGCCCACGTCTCAGCTGCATGACAGAGCGCCGGGAGGACCACTGAATCGAAAAGGTGAGCACGGAGCTTTAGATCCGTTAGTTGGTCGGTGGCTTCTTTGAAAGGCCTGAATGCTTCCCATGTTGCTCTCCTCCTTCTATCTAGTCCCTTCTTCATGTTGTTTTTCATGTTAAATGGACGCCTTAGGTACACATACGAGGTGGTTTCTGCAATCAGAGAACCATCCATTTCGACTTGATCACCATTGCACCATGAATTCATCATGAACTGGGCCTTCATCCTATTAACAAGTAATGCGACCTTGTTTCCGGCTTCGTTTAATTTCTTTAACATCGTCTCTGCTTCATTGGTACTTTTCGAAAAAATGACGATGTCGTCTTCAAAACGAAGATGTGACAAGAATTTTCAGTCGACACGGATGCCCTGTTTGTCCCACTCGAGAGACTTCATCACTCTACATCAATGGGTATATGTAACATCATACCACCGCTATAATCGGTTAAGTAAATGGAACGCTGTTTGACCATCCAATTCCCAACATCTGTCAGCGTGAATGTTTTCAATGTCGATAGTTACTACGTAGGCCAAACCGTGGACGGTTGGTTGCTGACAGATAGGTGCTTGTAGCGTGGAAAGAGGTGATGAAAGGGACGTAGGTAGTGCAAGTGATATATCACGCGCCCCGGATAGCGCGAAATGAAGTTCGAGGCTGTGGCAAAAATTTCAAACACTCTACGTTAATATATATGTATATGTATAAAAAAGGATAAAGAATATAGCTCTCAACACTGATCAATCTCTAAGGTTGCGCCATGCATTCGTCTTCAATTTTTTGCTTCGTTTGAGGTGATTGAATGCATATCTGGCCATTACAGTGACTCGCGGTGGCCTCCCGCTGAACCGAGTCAGTGCTCCTTACCCTCCCAGACAAGTCTACCTGTCTGGTACCAATTTACCGACCACGGAGGGATGGATGGCTTGGTGAGGCATGAGCGCGAGATCGAACCATTGACCTCGTGTGCGACGCAGAGCACCTCTAACCACTGTGCCACATGCGCTCTGTGTGCCTAAATATATACATACATATATATATATACATGTGCATACATACGTATATATATATATATATATAATATATATATATATATATATTGTAGCAACGGTTCCACGGAGCTTTTACTTTTCTGGGCGAAGGCCGGGGGATCTCACGGACAGGCAGATAACGTGCTCTATCGCAGCTGGTTCTTCAAAGGTCGCGGCCACGCCACTTCATCATCTTGGCGTCGGGCATTTCATGATCTGTTTTTCTGCGATCGGGTCGCTGTTTCTTTTTTCTCTTGCGATGTCTTGATCTCATCGTTGATTGTTTCGCCCTATTCGTATCACTTCACATTGTTGGCGAAATTCAATATGTTATGAGCGGAGCTCACGACGACGGTGGGGACCAAGTCCGTATGGGTTCTATTTGACCCGCCACCGGGGGATGAGTTGCAGCCCTACGAGTACATAACCGCCTAGAATCATGCTGACGTATATAATCATTCACTGACCCACATCCTCTGTGTTTAGGTCTTGTTCGGGGCAAGCAGAACTGCATCCCGACGTCCGCCGCGCAGTCAGCCCCTGCAGTCCTAATTCACTCTGTTCGTTCGCATTTATCGATTTTCACTCTTATCGGCTCACTCCTATCTTTTCTCAGTGATCAGTATCATATTATTATCATCTTTATGCTGCGAAACGACGTTATCTTGATATTCTGTTGCTATGTTATTGTTGTAATTATATATATATATATATATATATATATTTATTTATTTATTTAGGTTATCTTATATGGTCTAATATTCTATTCATCGTTGTTCTGTATTCTCTATAATAAAAAAAATCCATACTCGCGTCCTTGCTCGTCACAAGCCGACAGCGGGGACAAAATTAATACCAATGAGACAAAGTCAAACCCAGTGATCGGACGAAAAAAGGCAATGGCGACCTCAAACCGTTGTTCATGGGGCACTGGTCGAGAATCGAACCCGGGTCGCGACGTGGCAATGAGCATTCTACCGCGGAATCACGAATCTGAGAGGCACGCAGGAAAAGTCATTTTTGAAGGTTGGTCCAACCTATTGCAGTACAACTCCCACGCTCTATTTCGAAACTGCGGGAAGAGCATGTGTGGTGAGACGACATGCCTCTCTCATCCTACATACTGTGGTATATCGATGTTTTTAGGCACCTCAGCAGTGTAGGAGAAGTTGCAAGAAATCTGTGGTAGAAAATCAACCTAGCGGACATGTTTCTGACGTGCAATGTGCAAAGGTGAAAATGTTATCAATGGGAAATTTCAACGTTCTGTACATTAACAGTTGTGTTCACTTCCTTTAGAAGGCACGGAGTGGAAAAACAATCCTAATCACTAGATGAGAACCCTTAATGACAATGCTAGTAATCAGTTAAAAGGTGAACTGCCGAGTTACTACGCTACGCGATCGTTTTATGAAAGGACCCTTAACAGCACTGTGGCATTCATAGTAAAGTTATGTTTTGCTTCCTCCGCGCACTTTCATTCTTAACACGCGATTTTGCTGGACGCACGAAAAGCATGTGAGCGTGTAGAAGATATCTTGAAGTATCAGAGTCATACGTTTTATCCAGGGTTTCTTTCAAAGCTAAGAAAAGTCACAAGTTAGATAACAAGGACTTCACTCCACATGTGAATCGTGGCAGCGTCATCTAATGTTCGTCGTGTCGATTACGGCCAGCAGACGCACTGTCCAGCAAGCAAATGCGCAGCGTATGTGAAACTCAATCTTTTCACGTACAACACTGCATTGAAACACTCTTTCCAGGAGCGAAGCACAGTTGCTAGGATCAAGCAAACTTTCTCAGAGGGAAACACATTTTTGGATTTCTTGTAACTCAAACACCGACAGATCACTAGCGCTCAAAGAAAATAGGGTACTTATCCGCTAGGCAGCACCTGATGAGAAGCGATCCCCCTCGCTGGACAGGAGTTTTTCATGGTGGTGTTAGTAAGCATTGGAAAGCTTAGATCTCTGACTTGTTTCTCACAGGAAGGAGCTCTTCTTTTTGACTACTGAAATTAATTTAACAGCGTAAAATTCGGCTATTCCAACGTTGTGCCTTCCTTCTGGAAGGACCGTTTTTTCCGCAGTCTAGCAGGGAAAACAAGATTGATCCAAGTGAAATGGAGGGAGGGGGGAGCGGGGCGCAGAGGGCTACCCGTGGCCTCAACGCGACAATCGATTGATGGCGTTCAGGTGGCTCCCTTATAGTGCTATTCTTGTTATTTAATTAAGAATTTTTTCGCTACGGAAGGAACTTCAGATAAAACCATAACTGTGATACTAAAAGATTTTCTCTACATGTTCATGTGCTTTTCGTGCTCCCAGCAAAATAACGGTTGAATTGCGCGACTGATGTAAAACATAGTTTAACTCTGAATTTCATAGCGTTATAAACGGGTCTTTTCAAGAAACGGCCATTTAGTGCAGCATCCGCAACTTCTAGCTTCTGAATGACTACTGACACTCTTATATGTATTTCCTGTCCAGCGATGGAATCGTTTCTTCTTTCCGTGCTGCTTGACGAAAAAGAACCGAAAAGAGTTTCGCCCAGCGAAAGGACTCGTTTCTTCATTCGGTGCCATTTAGCGGAAAATAGTCGAATCTCCCAAATAATCATTTTTTGGACCACGCATGTGGTCTGTTATATAGGGCTCACTTATAAAGCCCCATACACGTGTTTCGACCTTGACGGTACTCTTCCGTCTTCATTTTAGCCAGTCCTCTCGGGGCTCAGTCCTCTAAAAGAAAAGGTTTTTTTGGCATAATGAAACTTGAGCGTGGTCTTAAGAAAACACTCTTAACGAAACGTATTATATATTAACGATACCAGCCAAGAGCAATGGTGTATACAACACTGTGTGATCGGTGATAATTTCACCGAACATAGAGTGCAAAATCCTCGTCGTCGCTAAATCTTAATGGGGGACCCGATCACCCACACAGGATTGATAAAAAAAGAAAGGGTAACTACCCGACTGACGAGATCATAAGATTGAAAACACGTGTATCGGGCTCTATAAGTTAGCCCTATATAACAAACCACATACGTGGCCCAAAAATGATTATCTGACATATTGAAATTTGATCATGTTCTCAAGAAAACACTCGAAAAAAAAAGTTATAATTGAATTTGTTTCAGAATCATAGTGTAACGCGACCATACGTGTGAAAAATGCGATGCAAGGTTTAACACCCGAGCTGGTAAGTATCCACTGCTTACTAACACTTCGTCATTAATTATTTTGTAAGGCTTGCTAGTTTGTTAAATAATCAAAGTACAATTGATTTCTGGTAAAGCCCAATATATCTGCCGCTTTACTTAGATCCATACACCATTAGAGTGGGGGTGGGGGGGGGGGGGGGGGGGGCGTGCTTCGGGAAGAACTAGGTGACAGTGATAGCTATCATATCCCTGCCAATACTTACTTTTTTCCAAAAATGGAATTTTTTGAAATTTCATCTATCCGTGCATCGTCTAGGAAAGTGGCGACACAAGCAAGTCGAACATCGAAAAGTACTCGACATGTGTGTGTCCATTGAAGGCTGTGACTATCGTGTATTGAGAAACCGTCAGGTTGATATCACATATTAACAATGCAGTTAGAATTTTTGGTGCTTCCGTGCTACTTTTTGCCTTTCCTGCTGTCATTTGCTTATTCAATTTTCTATCGATTTACGAGTAGTTGTATATAAACAAAAGCGTATGTGGCGCAACGCTTGGAGGTGCTCTGCATCACACATGAGGTCAATGGTTCAATTTCACGCTCATGGCCGCCAAGCCATCCATTCCTCCGGGGTCGGTAAACTGGTACCAGACTGCACCAGACTCGACTGGGAGGATAAGCAGCACTGACTCGATACAGTGGGAGGCCATCGCAGGTCATTGTAGAGGCCAGATGTGCATTTAGTCATATCAGACAAAGTTAAAAATTGAGCACGAATGCATGGCAGATCCCTCATAAATTGATCAACGCCAAGACCTCAGTCGTTTATCCTTTATCCTTTTGCTCCATAAAATCGACTGTTTTTGAAATCTCGTAATGAACGTTCAAAATGGTTCCAAAAAAAAGGATACTTAAAGCCTAAGCGAGGTTGGTACGCCAGGGCCATACACCGGTGTTTCGGAGGTTTCGGCCTCTCGTCAGTGACCACCGCCCTGCAATTAAGCATTAAGCCCTGCAATTTAGCAAGAAGGGAGAAGTATGTGGTGATGGCACAGTGTACAATGACATTTTTTTTCGAATTATTTTGAGTGTTCATTGCAAGGTTTCAAAAACAGTCGATGTTATGGATCAATTCGTTCTACCAGCCGAGATCCATCTACTGAGAAGTAGTGATGGACCAGCGACGGACAATTTTTCTTTGGAATTATTTTGAATGTTCATTGCGAGATTTCAAAAACAGTCAATGTTATGGATCAGTTTTATTCTACCAGACGAGATCTATCGACTGAGAAGTGGTGATGGACCAGTGTCATTGTACACTGTGCCATCATCACATACTTCTCCCTCCTTGCTATAATGCAGGGCTTAATGTAGGGCGGGGGTCACTGACGAGGAAGCCGAATCCTCCGAAACACCGGTGTATGGCCCTGGCGTACCAACCTTGCTTAGGTTTATAGGCATTCTTTTTTTGGAATTGCTGTATCTTTTTATTATATAAACATGAATCAATCAAACTGTCATACATAAGACTAGGAAGGAGTGCTCAAAGTGATCCACAGCGATGAATTTCTAACATATGGTTCTTGAACGTCCACAACTGCGCATGATGTAGGGGTGTACGCTTCATCATGGTGTGGTGGTACATGATAGCGCGGCAATATCAGTTCGCATTGCTAATCAGTCGGCCACCTCTTTGTCCATCACCGACTCATTCTTCAGTTATCCTTACTGGAAAACAGTATTCTTACTTGATAACCGCTCCAAAGTTATCCGTTATCTTTCAAAGGAGCGTCTGTGGCGTGAGGTTCAATAAATAGTGAACAGGTCAGCTACTTTATCAAATAATATCTTTCCTTTTGTGTATACCTATAATTTTCTCACTTTTGTCCTCAAATACATCGATGTGTTACTTTGCTAATGTTGTAGTCGTGTAAAAAAATAACCTCAGTTGTCGAATGATTGGCAAAAATACCATCCCAGTATTTCTTTTGTAGTTCGTTTCGGTGTTTTTTTTAAGACCGCGCTCGAATTTTAATAGATACTTTCATTATTACTTGAGCCAATATGTCATGTGGTCTGGTAAGGGCTCATGTACAGCCCGATATACGTGTTTCGACCTTACAGTTTCGTCGGTAGGGCAGAACCCATCGTCTTTTCATTTTTTTTTTAATAGCAATCCTCTCGGGAGCCCTATTCTTCCTACTTGAAGACGGAGTGTTCTGCTCTACTGACGAAACTGTAAGGTCGAAACACGTGTTTGGGGCTGTACAAGAGCTCTTTTCAGACCACATGACATGTTGGCTCAAATAATAATGAAAAGATCTCACATCATTGTTTATGAAATATTGTGGTAGCGACGATCCTGCAATTGTACAACTCATAACTTTAACCCATGCAAAGCGTGAACCAAAGAGGTGAAGCAAAGTTTATTAAAGGACTCAGCATAGAATAGTTCAGAGAACAATAACGCTCCATTTCAATTAGGACAAAAGCGACTATATATTTGTGGTTTTGAACGAGTTTCTTGTACATTTATGAGCTCGCTTACTTATTATTTTGAAAACTCGGTTGATTTTCTTGTCATCCAGTGAAGATTAGTTAATGAAGGGTAGTGGAGTTTAGCGACAGCTCGTTACGAGAGCAGAAACTGTTGCCATGATTGCATTTATTTTCTTTGCCGAAAGTAGATCGTGAAGTGAAGTTGGTTGTGGCATTTCCTAATGTAGAATTCTTGTTCAGTATTGTGTTTATGATACGAATACTTATATTGAAAATTGCACGGACGGTTTCTTTGCAGACCTAAGCGAGCGAGTATCTCCTTTGTAATGGAATTATATAACTGTATTATGCCTGATAATTGTTTTTGAGCCACGCATGTGGTCCGCTATGGGCATTATGGGACTCAATTCACGTTTTTCGACCTTGGCAGCCTCGTCAATTGGTCACTGGCTTTCGTCCTAGCCAGTCCTCTTGGGGGAATAAGTACCCATAACAGACCACATGCATGGCTCAAAAATAATCATCACCCTTTGAAATTTGAGCGTGGTCCGAAAAAAACATTCGAAACGAAGAGTCTGATATCTCACAAATATTAGGCAATAGGAATCGAGTGTGCAACACTGCCGATTTAGTGATTTCTTTCACTTGATGGCGCGAGTAAAGAGTACGTCTGCGCCTTCTCTATTTGATGGGTGGTTTTCGTCCAAGAGGATTGACTAAGACGAGAGGCAATGCCCAATTGACGAGGCAGCCAAAGCCGAAACATGTTTTTGGGCTGTATAAGTGCCCATAACAGATCACGTGCATGGCTAAAAAAATAATTATTAGGCATAATCAGATTTGAACGTGGTCTTAAGAAGGCACTCGAAGCGAAAGAAGTTGAATGTCATGATTAGGGTGGCATCAATAAGATAATAACTTACCTTCTATGGGTAAGTTATTTAAGAAGAAGATTCTATGACATCTGACGAGAACAGCGATGTAATGACGAAGCCGAAGAGAGCGGGAGTGTTTTGTTAGACAAAGACCTTGCAACGGAATCCAAACCATTTGTATTAAGAGGCGGAACCGTATGATGAACGATTTGAGTAAGACCTACTGATCTCGCAGTGTTTCAAATGAGCCACTCAGTGAGAGGCGATTGCAAGAGGAACTCATAAGCACAGAGGTTACTAATTCAGTCAAACTCATCGACCGTGTTAGGCAAATGAAAAAATAAATAGGAAGAAATTGTATTTCTAAGGAATGCGCCTCTTTCATCGTTCTTAAGCATCTTGAAGGTAATCAGATGCATGTCTTGCCTGTGCAATAGCTTACAGTGGCCTGCCGGCGTATCATGTGAGTGCTATTATCCTCTCAGACTAGTTTGGTACATTATACCAACCCCGGAGTGGTGCAAAGCTTGATGAGTCAAGGGTGCAGTCTAGAACCAACTATCACTTGTGTATTGCAGCGCCACTGCACAGATTCATATGGAAAGAAGTAAACAAGTACCGTTCTGCTCCTAGGTTTTCATATATTACCTTTCAAGTTCAATAAGAATCATATTACAGCAGAAGATTATCATAATTTCACTCTGCAGCTTTTCGTTTAGTCATTGAATCAACATATTCGTTCGATTTAAAGAAAGAACGACCATATAAATGTGAGACCCTGTGGAAAGGCGTTTAGTTGTCTGAATTCTCTGAAGGCACACAACAGAACGCACACCTCAGAGAGTCCATTCCACTGAGTGTTTTATTTCTCACGTTCTTTGTCGAGTAGAGGCAAATATCTTCATAAGAGAGGATCAAAGAGACAAACAACGGTAAAATGTCGTTCTGACTTTCAAGTCTGAAATCAAACGCGTTAATTGAAACAAGCAGAACACATTATAATAAAGGAATCAGCAATAATCTGGGTGGGAAGAATACTATCTAACTTTTCTTTATTTCAGTTGTGAATGTGGCGCCAAATATCGTCGTAAGGACAGTCTAAATAAACATAGACGTTTATGTCTTTTGATTTGAAGTGATTCGCTTGTGGATGATAGCGTGAACATCTGAGCGACTTGGAGGGACTTTTGATTATCTCCAAACATCACTCATCACAACTGAAATTCTTCATGATATCTGAAGAAAATACTGTGTTTGCTGCAGTAAAGTTGTTCTGTAATTTTTGAGGAATCTGGTAGAAAATTTGAACCATCCGGTCTCGTTACATAGTGTATTGATACGATATTCATATTGTCATCCGTACTTTTCATTTCTATGAGTACTATGATTAAGCCAGACTTTTTGTTTCTTTGAAATTTGCACTGTTATAATGTTCTTAAGGAGTCACTGCGATTACTGTATTTAGGCCTTCATTGTCTAACGTGTGGCTCACTCGCCCAGAATTATGCAAACGTATATAGTTACCCATTGGTTCGTTCCTTCGGTGTTCTCTTCTCTTCGGTTCTGTTTGGTTCTTCCCGGGGCAAGCATAACGCATTGCCGGGGTTCGCCGCCTAGTTAAGCTACGTAGCTCATCGCTTAATATATCGATTCTCTTAGTCTCTTGTTATCGTTACACACTTCCGTTTTCATATTGTATAAACTATTGGTATGTTACCACTGTGATGATGTATACACATTTCAGGTTGTTGTCCATACGGAGTAATTCCATCATTTATCTTTTTGTTCAAACCGATCAATTTATCGTTCCTAGCTTTTTTTATATTCACTCTAATAAACCAGTCGTCAATCATGTCCAAGCCCAATGCAAAACCAATAGTGGCAATCAATTATTCAACTCATCAATCATACACATACAAAGTCCATCCTCATCAAGAGACAGGACGATCGGAGGTACTTGGCAGAAAACCTCCTCTCTATCAAATAAGGGCACTGGAACACTACGTTTTGTGTTGTCACAATGCATCTATCTGTCAGCAATCAACCTTTAACGTTTCGGCGCATTAGTCGATATCGACATGAAGCCCAGTCGCATTGGCAGACGTTGGGTATTGGATATCAAACTTTTTTTATTCACCTACTTCCAGCGAATAACGATATTGTAGTGTATCCAATGATGTAGAACGATCACCTCATGTGTATCATCTGTCGTCCCGTTGATCATCGAGTGACTCGAGCGGGTACCAGCAACTCTTCCATTCTTCCCTATCGCGTACAAGAGTAGCCCAATGGGTCCTCCTCGCTCTAGGGATTTGCTAAGCATCAAATCTTTCCTCTATAGCTTTTATGGAGAAATCGAACCAACGGGTCAGTGGTCTTCATGTAGAGCGTTTGATTTCTTGAGGAATCCAGTCGCTAACGGCTCTCGTCCATCGCTTGTCGCGCATCACGTGTCCGGCCCACCTTATTTTTGATATCCTGGCGTGCACAACGGCGTCTCTGATTCGATCGTTGACGTAGCTCGGAACTTCGGATCCTTTTTCTCATTTGCAAACGGCGACGTCTCGTATCATGTGAATGAAGGTGCTCGTGGCAACAGAGAAGCAGAATGCACGACATCCTCCCACAGAGATGCAAATGCTATCGTATAGGTCCGCCGCGCAAGCGACGGCGCGACGCCGCCTGCCTGCCAGCTGTGGTCCACAAAAGGTCAGCTTTTCTCGTATGGCTCTCCATATCAATCGTATGTATCTGTACTTTTTTGTGCATGGCTCGCTTATAATCAGTCTCCGTGGATCATGTGGCTCTCATTTATCGAAAAATTATCGCTTTCACCTCACCACTTTATTTCACCCACATCACTTATCTTTCCTTTTTGCAGTGCGAGCTTCTTTTTCACGACGTCGCAGAATATCAGCCGAGTACATCTTGCAAACTCAAGGATAACTAGGCTAAATCGTTTCATCGGGCATTCGCTATTGATCTCTGAATAACCAGGGCGTCCCTACTCGGCACATAATGATCCTTCGTGAGCTTTATAAGGATTTCACGACCAAATTGTCTCCATTCTACAACAATATCACCACTACGTAAGAAGAGGGGTTCGACAAGGCGATACAGTTTCGCCAAAACTATTGACTGCCACCCTACAAAACGTTATGCGAACATTAGAATGGGACGATATGGGAGTGAAAATTGACGGTCAACATTTAAACCATCTTCGCTTTGCTGACGATATCGTTCTCATAACACCAAACATCAGCCAAGCGGAACGAATGCTGACCGATTTCGATAACGCCTGTGGAAAGATTGGTCTTCAACTAGATCTAACGAAAACGATGTTCATGAGGAACGGATGGGTTTCTGAATGCCCCATTCACGCTCAACGGAAACGACAATCTCCAAATGCTCCAGTTACGTCTATCTAGCTCGTGAAATCAACATGATGAACGACCTCCCTCCAGAGTTGAGCAGGAGGAAACGAGCGGCTTGGGGAACATTTAAGAGCATCGAAGATGTGGTGAAGAGGACAAAGAACATCCGACTCCGTGCCCACCTTTTCGACTCGACAATTATCCCTGCCCTAACGTATGCAGCAGAAACCTGGTCGCTACGTAAGCAGGATGAAAGATCACTAGGAGTTATCGAACGCGCAGTCGAAAGGTCAATGTTAGGAGTATCCCGTATCTCGCAAATGAGAGAAAGGATCCGAAGTTTCGACCTACGTCAATGATCGAAAATCAAAGACGCCGTTCTACACGCCAGGATATCGAAAATAAGGTGGGCCGGACACGTGATGCGCTTCAACGACAACCGATGGACGAGAGCTGTTACCGACTGTATTCCTCGGGACATCAAGCGCTCCACAGGAGGGTCACCAACCCGTTGGTCCGATTTCTTCACGAAAACGATGGAAGAAAGAAGATGATGTCCAGCGAATCCCTTGAGCGAGAAGGACCCAGTGCGCTACTTTTGCACGCGATAGGAAAAAACGAAGAGTTGCTGGTACCCGCTCGAGTCACTCGACGACCGACGCGACGACAGGTGATACAGGTGGGGAGGAAGGGGGTGAGGAGTCGAGGACCAACCTCTTACTCTGCTTCACAAGGCAGACGTCCTCGGACCTTCCGACGAAATGCCGTTGTTCACTCGAAATTCATCATCCTTATTCTCTCTATTGACCACATTACTGCTTGTCTTTTCCTTTGATCTTTTAACTTAAGTGTCGCTTTGTACAATCACAGGATAGCAGCATCAGTCGAACAACGCGCTCTGTCTCGCCCCTCTGGCCCAATCGCTCGCCGTCGCTGCCTTCACGCCTGTGAGCTGCCCGCCACCCCCATTTCCCCGTTTGCGATCGTCCGCTAACAGCGAAGGATTTCGTCCCTCTCGGAATGAGTTTCGTTGAAGAGCGATCTCAATGGCCACGGAGATCTTCACCCTCCGGCCCGTTGGACTCTGGAAAAGGACCATCGTACTAATTTTACGAAATTGTCATTCTCGTGTGCCCCGGTTTTTCCCTTGTCTCTCAAGCTTTCACGGATCTCATTCGATCTGCACCTGCTCCCGCCTTTACAAACAGCTTTTCAGATTTTCGTTTGTGAAGAGAAAATCCTCGTTCATTGTGCGGTCGTAGTGTGGCCGACATTTATTGATTTTTTTTTACTTTAAGCTGACGAAACTACGTTGTTACGAAAATTCGCTATTATACCGCCTCTTAACAGTGTTGTACTCTCCTTAATATATGGCCAATGATGTTGAATACTATGAAAAACTGTGGATATCGGGCGGGATTGAACCCGAGTTTCGTCATTAGAAGGAGCGCATACGACCACTACACTATACGAGCTTGTGGAGACAATCGCGTAATGTTAGTGATTATCAGTCTTTCGCCTAAGGAAAACAAACCTCATTTACTATACGATCGTATTCCTGTCAACGTTCATTGCATTCTTTTTTCGCAAGCAAAACCACGACATTTACGAGAATTCGTTATTTTACCGCCGTTTATCTATATTATGACGTCATAACTATACATCCAGAGCGCATGTGGCGCAGTGATTAGAGGTGCCCTGCGTGGCACACGAGGTCAATAGTTCGATCTCGCGTTCATGGCTCACCAAGCCATCCATCCCTCCGGGGTCGGTAAATTGGTACCGCACTGGTCTTAGACCTGTCTGGGAGGATAAGTAGCACTGACTCGCTCAAGCGGGAGGCCACCGCGAGTCATTGTAAAGGCCAGATATGCATTCAATCACCTCAAACGAAGTCAGAAATTGAAGATGAATGCATGGCGCATCCCTCAGGGATTGATCAACGCCGAGAGCTTTATCCTTTATCCTTTTTAGCTATACATCCAACAAATAATTCTCAAGATCGATTAACCTCGGCTTAATTGGAATAGATTAGTGGTTTTTTCTGTTGAGCAGATCCGAGGTGTTAATAATTGTATTCATTGAAAATCCGTGATGCAATACAGTAACAATTCAGCACAAACAATACAATAATCGTGTAATGGTTAACGTTTCGGCGAGGCTCGCCTTCTTCAGAGCCTGGAGAGGTCAAGTTCATCCACAAATCATTCAGTTAAAACCTTCATAAGCTCAGCAGAAAACCTAAGAAGCGAATTTTGAATAGAATAGTAATAAACTTCGTTTCACAAACACTCACCGCTTAGATGTTTTGGGTCTGTTTAGTTATTTTTGTATTGCATCACTAATATCCAATAAAAACTATTATTAATACCTCGGATCTGCCTCAACAGGAAAAACTACATCCAGTAAGGCTGAGTGATATGCAAAACTGTGGGCATCAGGCAGGAGTCGAACCTTCGTTCCATCATTACCAAAGACGCACACTGCCATCGCACCACCGAGGAGTTTGTTATGCTGTCACCCTCCAGTGTAAGGTGTTGAGACTGTCCACAATGGCCTTTCAACGGGTTTGCTATGGTAATCGCCTATTGGCACCTTACTCAGCCCAACTCTGAGCCTAAGCAACATAATCTCATACACGAAAAGCATATGAACGTGTGGAGAAAAGCTTGTAGTAACGGGCTCATATATATTCAGTTTGGAATTCCTTCAAAGCGGAGAAAAACCCTGATTTCAGTAGAGCGTTTGCACACCACAAGTCAGTCGCTCTGTGCACTGCGCATTAGCCGTGCAATCCATACACGGCCACTCACACCCCCTTGGCCGACAACATATGCGCACCGAGTGCAAAACCAGCCTTTTTTGGCTGCTGCAGCGCATTAAAAAGTCTTTTTTGAATAAGTAATTGTCCCCAATGAAATCATCGATATTTAATCTGTCGAATGATTGCCAAGTGTCTATATAGCAAACGCTCTATCCAGCGAAAAATATTCTCGATTGTGAATTTTGACGCTGCAGAGATCCGTCTTCCCAGTGCGTTATATTTCTTGTGCTAATCCCGACACTTTTAGTATCAGTGTTTTTCGTCGTCTTTCAACGCCGTAGAAAATTGGCCAAGCGCATCTCCTTCCAGTCTGGAGCATAGCTTGGCTGTGGCGTTGTTTAGGACCTTCGTTGTTGTAAACTGTCGGAGATTGGAAGGGGGACAGATCAGCCTCATGCTCCGCGCGATAAGCGTCACAACCACTCGGCCACGGCCCCCTTCCAACAGCTAACTAAAACGACCGTTTTAGACAGAGAGTTCCCCGTTAGATTTCTCGAGTTTAGATTATCGGTTGATTACTACTCTTTGAAACGAGCAGAAAACTTTTCCCTCCAAGGCGTTCAGACGAGGTGCGGATAACGGAAAAGTACCGTTTTCATCATCTTCGTGCTACTGGCTCTGCCAACAAGAACCATGTGATAAATTGTAATGCCGAAGCTAAAGGAAACTCGCTTTAAAAATTACCAGCTTATGTAACTTGCAATTAGTTTGATAGTTTAGTACCTGTTAATTAAAAAGGCTTTAATGTCTCTTTTTTTCGATGTCCATTCAGAGAGCACAACACTATTTGTAATCTGTTCGTGAATTAAAGTGATTAACCCGTTGACGACGATGTTGAAATCCTACGCGGCGCGCTTCGCCGTCGTGTGGCGAACGCGGCGGCTTCAATGACGATGTGGTCCTTTTCCAATGAAATCTGTAGGTGAAACAATGGATTGCTTTTTCGTAAAACCCCGATTCTTGAGGGAAAAGACAGATACTCACTAGAAGATGGTATTCCGACCTGTAACTGAACACCGTGTGTTATCTTATTAATATATATTCATATTTCAATCATGTTCATCCTTTGGTTATTACATCAGCAACAATTCATTTCTCAAGCTATCGAACGACTGCAAAAATATGGATGCAAAAGGAAGAAATGAAGTTATATAATAGCTGGAAATATGTTCCCTTTCACGACAGTGTGCTTTTGTCGTTGAAACATCGATAATTTCTTGATACATGAGCATTTTCTTAACTATAAAACTTTTCATGGAAGTTCTTCTGCTATATTTTATCATGTAATCACGACAATATCCCCTCAGTACCTCAGATTACTAAACAAATTCCCATATTTCCATTGCAAAGCGTCATAATAAAAGACCACCGCCGCGCCGCGCCGCCGCACTCGCGCGTGCGATGTGAGCTAATAACAGCTCACATCTTTGTCAACGTGTTAAATGTCTTTTCGATGACTAATTTCATCACTCACTGTTTTCTGTTTGCATTGCAGTCTCATTTGAAAATGTCAGGGCTTTTTCGGCTTTGTGTCAATGATATTTCTCTTTTTTTTTAGATAGCGTACAGCGACACTTATGGAAGACGAAACTAAGTGTGGCACAGTGGAAGCAAGTAGTGGGACATACGAAGCAAAAGTGAGTGTCTTCATAAGTTTTCATCTAATAGAGTTGTGTTTTTGAGGTACTTCCGCGTTATCCGCATCCTGTTTCGACCCCTTGGGAAAAAGGCATTTTGCAGTTTACTTTTAAGTCTAAGTAGTTATTCGATATCACAAATCAAAAGACTTGATTGATGTATTTTATTCAAAATAGCTTTACTATTGCGTTTTGAGAGCAAAAAAAAAATCGTTCCCCATTCAAACATTTCTCGCTGAACGAAACTTTTCCTTTAAACACTTGCTAACCATTCGACAGCTTAAATCTTGACCATTCCAGTGATGTTTATTTGATTTTAAGAGGACTTCTCAGTACGCTCTATCATCTAAAGGAAGATCGAGTTCCGCAAATTTGAACCGCAAATTTGAATCATTTCTGTTATGCGCACCTTTTTCCGATTTTTTAAGAATGACATGCCTTCTGATTTGTTTCAGAGTTTCAACAAGTGTAACAGATGAAATTCAGAGACTTTAAAGGCGTGTTTTATTTTTAACATGCCTTTATTATTGTGTTGTAACAATAAAAATAAAATTTGTTTCGCCTTCACATATTTCTCGCTGAACTGATTAATCTTGCGAAATTCTAGTAGGCCTTCGATGGCTTGATCTCGTCGATTCTTATGATGTTAGTGGTTTTTTAAAAACACCTATTGGTGCGCTGTAGCACCCAGAAAAGGCAAAGTTTCGCGCAGCGTCACATTAGCATCAAACCAGCGCGACTTCTTGGTATGTGAATAGGATTTCGCTACATTGTCATCAAGTCGCAGCGCTTTTTCCAGTGACAGGTTTGCGAAACCCAATATTCTTTCGATTATTACAAGACACTATGAAGTCCTTTTCAAAAACTATCTACTCATTGGCATGACCGAGATTCGAGCTATCGAATGCTCACTGAAAGTATGAAGGAAACGTTCTGTTTAGCGGATAGGATGAAACGCGGGTTCGATTCCCGCCTAAGGCCGTGTTTTTGCTCACCACTCAATTCTCTTAGTTGTGTTTAGCGATAAATCTTTGAATGATAAGCATAATTTTATTTATACCCTATTGAAGCAATAATAAAGCCACTTTGAAAGTGGTACACACTATCAAAATTCTTCTATTTCAAGCTATCGAATGATTACTCAACCTTTGAATACAACCAAAAAATATGTTGCGTTTTTTTTTCAAGAGGTCGAAACGGGGTGCGAATAACAGTGAACTACTGTCTTGGCTTTCGAGAGATGATGGAGTACGAATGGTTTTATTGCATCCCATTCCACCAAGAAGCTTTTTTCGAGTCGTCCTGTTCAACGTCGTTATCGGTTTCGCTCTAAAAATCCCATTATTCCAGCCACTTCACGAAAGCAACTCGATTGAACCACTGTTTGAACCAAGACAGGCTCCTACCCCCAAAGAAGAAACCGACGACGATTTGCTCACTGTGAAGAACGAGACTGGAGAGAACTGGTTTTGGTGAGTTTTTCAGATATTTCCAGCTTTCAGTGCAGCTTAGACTCAGCGTCACTCAATATCAATGTGAAGTTGAGGAAAGCATCATTGAGTTTAGAAACACTATATGAAGAATCATGGGGTTTTCTTTTAGAGATATTCTAATATGAATAGATCTTTGGTAGATACTTAAAATGAAATATTGGGTTTCTGGTGGTGTAGTTGCTTTTCTAAGCCTTTGGTGATCACGTGCCACGTTTCGTAGCATGCCGCGCCACGTCTCATCTCACTCAGGTAATGTAATGGCAACGCCGTCCTTTATGCGAATTTGTATTGGCACAGACGGCGGTGGAAGTAAGAGAAACTTTCAGATGTTTCTGTAAAGATAACATGAGTGAAAAGAACAGCTATGCGTCAAGAATTCCTTATGTTTGAGCGAGAATACCACATCGATATGAATGAAAAGAAATTTTCAGCTGGTGTAGAACATTTGTTTCTTTTTGTTAGTCAGTGTTTTTGTGGTCATTCGATAGCTTAGCATTGTGAAACGACATTCATACTTCCCTTTTTAAACAATAGTAACGTCTGGCATTCGAGGTGCATTGTTTGAACTTTACTGCAAATTTTTCGATATTGAGGACGAAGGATAAAGCTCTCGACGTTGATCAATCCCTGAGAGATACGCCATGCATTCATCTTCAATTTTTTACTTCGTTTGAGGTGATTGAGTGTATATCTGGCCTTTACAGTGACTCGCGGTGGCCTCCCACTGAACGGAGTCAGTGCTGCTTATCCTCCCAGACAAGTCTGAGACTAGTCTGGTGCCAATTTGCCTACTCGGAGGGGTGGATGGCTTGGTGAGGTAATAGCGCGAGATGAAACCATTGACCTCGTGTGCAACGCAGAGCACCTTTAATCACTGCGCCTCATGCGCTTTTTGGTATTATGTGGTTAAATTTCGATGATGAGGAAATTTCGTTGCTACGAATAGATATAATGTAGTGAATAAACTTTGTAAGCGTATTTGTCAAGAAAGGAGCTCATGTGGCGCAGTGGTTAGAGGTTCTCCATGTCGCGGATAAGGTGCATAGTTCACTCTCGCTTTCATCGCTCACCAATCCATCCAAACCTCCAGAGTCGTGGTAACAAACTTGTCTCGGAGGATAAGCAGTACTGACTTTATACAGCAGCACGGCCACCGCTAGTCATTGTCAAGGTCAGATATTCATTCAGCCACCTCTGACAAAGCTAAGAATTGAAGACGAATGCATGGCGCACCCCGCACAGATTGTTCACCACCGCAAACTCTATCCCTCATCATTTATTCCTCAGTGGAAAAAGCTCCCATATGTCGTACAATTCTCGATTTTTTTGATTACGAATTTTGTGGAATGCAGTCTTGCTGTGTGGAAGGTTGTCGTGTTTCCTTGCCTTTTTTACCAAAGAGAGCTTTTCAATTAGACTACCAGTAATCATTCGATACCTTGGAAATTGGAAATTACCTACTCTAATTGGTATCTAAAAATCTGCATAGTACGCCATAGTAACGAAAAGGATGGAACGCCTTACTTTGAGAACATGAGTTGTCTTAAACTCACAGCAGTATCTTCTTACCATATAGAGAAGTTTTGATTCTAAGTAAACTTTGTCACTATGAGAAGAAAATCTCGGAGAAACTGCTATTAGGATTTTTCCAGCGGAAAAGAACTCGCAGTTACCGTGAAAATCTCTGCTTTCCAATATATGAACTGCATCCTTTGGAACCCAACACATCTTTCACGTTTCAGTTCTTGCTTTATTTCCCACATTTATCTCCCAAAATTGGACTGAGGCTCATAGTGGAGTAAAAAGAAGTATGTAGAGCCCGTGAAATAAGAAGGACTGCAGCGATGAACAATGTTCATATCTAAGTGAACATTACAGAAAGTTATGGTGCTTATATGTTAGGCGGCAGCAAATGAATGTTCGACCTCATTCGTTGGACAAAAATGTTTCATAGTAGTCGAAAGTTTTGATTCCTTGTTAGAACTTTACTTGTCCGGTTCTTGAAAAAGCCTTTTTATAGCACTGTCGCGTTCAAAATAGGATTATGTTTCACACCCTCTGTTTCATTCTTTACTCTCTCATATAATTCACGGCAAGCTCGAAAAGTATATGAACGTGTAGAGAAAATTTCTTCGGTTCTGAGTCGATTGTTTTACATGGAGGTTATTCCAAAGCGGAGAAAAAATTCTCAGTTGAAAACGATTTGCACCCCACATGTCCAACGCGTCAGGGCATCGATCGCTCACCCGACCTCTTAGTTCGTGGATTGGCCGGTAAACAAGCTCGCCGTTTATGTGAAACTCGATCTTATTTTCCTTGCTACACTTAAGTGAATAGTTGTTTCCAGAAAGAAGCAGAGCGTTGAAATCATTGAGAGAACGATATCGAATGATTATTGATAATTTGACGAAAGAGCTTGTCCATCGAGGCGTAATACACAAATATTCTTTCTCCCGCCGCACTATAAATACGCTTTTTAAAAAAGCAATAACATTTTCGAGTTCTTCGAGATTTGTGCTACCGATAGAGTGTTAGCACTCTAAGAAAGGAGTTTTGTCGAGTGAAATATAAGCGAGATAAGAAAGAAAACGCGTGTTTTTTAAATACAACATGATTTGTTTTAGATTTTACAGAGTTATATAAGGGTGTTTCGGAGAACCGACTACTTGAAGCTGTAGCCAGATATCTAAGCTTTGGAACGATTACAAACATACCTATGATAAATTCCTGCCCAGCGAATGAGGTCGAATATTCATTTTTCAGTTTTTCACTGGACATAGAGTGTAAAGCGTTCGTCGTCGCTAACTCTTAGTGTGGGGACTGGAGCTCCCACAGAGACTAGCATAAGACGAGAAAGGATAACTGCCTGACTGGCGAGATCGCAAGATCGAAACACATGTATCGGGCTGTATAAGTCAGCCCTGTTTTACAGACCACTGACATGCGTGGCTCAAAAATAATTGAAAGGCATATTCATTTTTCGCCGTCTAACATATAAATGCCTAAGTTATCACTCATAATAGAGATGAACAAAGTCTCTTCGAACTTTGAAGTGTCAACTCCTAAAGTATAATAATAATCGAAGAATTCTTGCGATTAGTCGGTTTCTCGCATAGTCTCAAGGAGATCAGTTTCGATGATTGCTTCTCCAAGAGTTGTAATGAGGTTGGTGAAAAAGTAATTGCGGTTTAAGAGCTGTGGAAAGCGTCTCCACGATACGAAATCTTTTCAATCACTACTGCAGTATACATCCGTCATAAGTTTCTGGGATAAGTGATTGTCTATGATATGAGTTGTTTACGCTACTTATCAACCCGTTCGAAACTCACGGTCTGATACCGCGATTACTTTTGCATCAGTCAGCATTCTTTCCATGGTCAACAAATATAAAAAAGTACACGTATTACTTCATTAGCAGCAGAACATAAAACGGGATATGAGCTCAGAAATGTCGATCAAGTAATTACATCTTTTGCAGAATATGTCTCAATATTAAACGTTAGATTTCAACAGTGTATAAACCGCATTTTCTTCACATCGACCTAGTACCACACTTGGAGCCATATCATATTTACTTCTTTGCACTTTACCACCTTATTTAGCTTGTATCACTTTTTTGCATTATAGGAAAACCAAGACTTCTATCATTCAGTTCGCCTCCTCGCGTTCATTGTTTGATGAAGGAATTGTCTTCATGAATATCGTAGAACATTGGTTGAGCACATCTTTTTGCAGTCTTCAGGATAGCCAGGCAGGCGCGTTTCGTGGGGTGTTTGCTATTGATCGCTGTTTGGGGTCACTGCAGATCAATCCCTCGTCAAGTCGCTTCAAGCATCCCTAGACAATCGTTCATCGGCTCCCTCACACTTTTTCTGGGATCAAATCTCACATTCTTGACAGTGAATTAAATTCAAGAAAATGAGAGCTGGTCAGCTTGAAGAATGAAAAACGAGAATTTATACCTGGGATCGCAGTTGTTTTTCTAGATCGCTCTTTTCACGTGAGACTCAATTAGTATTTTCTGCGACTATATTACTCAAATCTTTTCCACATTTAGTTTAATTCATGAAATGGTCACGACGTTTTGGATCTGCAGTGTAATAATTACATATCTTTGTAAAATTTCTACTTGACTTTTCACTCATGCTTTCATTATTATTTGAGCCAACTTGTCATGGGGTCTGGTAAAGGCTCTTGTATAGCCCGCTACACGTGTTTCGTCCTTACAGACTCGTCAGTCGGGCAGAACCCGTCGTCTTTCGATATTTTTATAGTCAATTCTCTCGGGAGCTCTGCTCCTTTACATAGAGTTATTTAGGCCAAACGTGTTACACTCCATGTCGAGCGAAATTTTCACCCAACACAGCGCGTTTGCGCGCTCGATTGCTCTTTGGCTGGTATTTTCTATCATATTATACCTTTATTTCGAGTGCTTTATTACAAAAGTTGGCTCAAATAATAATGAAAGGATCTATTGAAATTTGAGCGCGGTCTTAGTAAAGCACTCGAGGTAAAGGTATAATATGATAAAAATACCAGCCAAAGAGCAATCGAGTTCGCAACACTCTGTGTTAGGTGAAAGATTCACTTGACACATAGTGTTAAACATTCGTCTTCGATGACTCTCTGTAAGGGAGTAGAGTTCCCGAGAGAACTGACTATAAAAATATCGAAAGACGACGGGTTCTGCCCGACTGACGAGTCTGTAAGGACGAAACACGGGTATCGGGCTGCACAAGAGCCCTTACCAGACCACATGATAAGTTGGCTC
Source organism: Parelaphostrongylus tenuis (assembly GCA_019055375.1). Taxonomy (NCBI): domain Eukaryota; kingdom Metazoa; phylum Nematoda; class Chromadorea; order Rhabditida; family Metastrongylidae; genus Parelaphostrongylus; species Parelaphostrongylus tenuis. The sequence continues at coordinate 161,036 of JAHQIW010003575.1, forward strand.
AAATAATAATGGAAGGATCTGTTGAAATTTGAGCGTGGTCTTAATAAAGCCCTCGAAGTAAAGGTATTTCCACTCGTCTTTTTGATTTCAATCTGATTCGGTTTCTTCAGTTCATTTCTCTTTGCTTAAAAAATTCGCAAAAATTCACAACAAAAATTTTCGACTGCTATAGACAAACAAGTTTCTTCTTATTTTTTATTTTTCTTAATTCACGCTTTAGCACTCCTAATTCCAACTCGGATGGCAATAATGACAATGTAACGGGTTGCTCATAAAATGCTTTTATCAAATCCGGAAAGTTTGAAGCTCTGGGAGCGATTTGCAGAACTGTATGGAAATAAGGGAAAGTATTAGTGACTCTTTTTTTCTTGGCTTTGTGCAGAGACATTAATTTGTTCTTCTTCTTTCAGTTACGCGACGGATTTGCTCAATGCCTCCTCCTCGGGTGGTTTCTCTGATAGCAATGTGCCCCTTCATGACAATCCGTCCTCCGGCGAAGGAAAAGCGAGTTTTCACCCTCTTAGTTTTACTTTTTTTTCACTCGTTTTGCTGACTGAAAAACGCCCCTATACTACTAAATTCTTATTAAATTAGTGATTAGCGTAATCAGAAATGATGGATGGAACAACCATCGGTGACAGACTATCAAGCAATGATTTGCATGAGATGAATTGAAGCAGTGGGCTTGTGGAACCCCATGGAGGCTCTCATGTTGAGCATTTATACGGCGTCATTCTCCTCAAACATCGGGCATCGAGTTCGACATGCGAAAGTCGACGTATTGTGTCTTATGAGATGATTTTCATATATCACCCATCTTTAGCAGACAAGTATATAAGTGCTCTCTGCTCCTATGTTTCTCATGTGTTACCACTCAAATCCATTAACTATTTTATTACAATTTAGAAAGTGCCATAACTTCACTCAGATTCTGTTTGTTAAGGCATCGACTGAACACGTTCGATCAGTTGACACAAAAGTGCGATCACATGTATGTAGCACGTGTGGAAAAGCGTTTATTAGAAGGTATCATCTGAAGAGGCACAGTTTAATTCACTCCTCTGAGAGAGCATCTCGGTAAGTGTCTCACATCTCCAAGTTCTCTCCCAGCTTTTCAATTTTTTTCTGGAAAAGGTAATTATATGTCAGACGGTGAGATATGTTCATTCAACTCCATTTCCTGGACAAGAATTTTTCATAAAAGTGTTAGTAACCATTCGAAAGCGTAAATCTCTAGCTAACCCCGTTCGTAGCCGTTGTTTGATAAGAACATTTCATAACGCTTTAGCGAAAGGAAAACATTTGCGTTTCACACATGCGTTTTTTTCGCAAGAAAGAACTTTTTTAAAACCATGATCTTTTGATAGCGTAATATTTGATAAATCCAACGCTGTGCCTATCTTCTGGAGAGACCACTTCTCTACAACGCAGCAGAGAAACGAAGATTGATTAACATATGCGAGCATGTGTTTTTGTCTATGCTACGGGATGTGGTTAGGCGTCGCCTTGGGGAATCGCGGCGGTGACGACAGGCTATCGATCGACGACGCCGATACGTTACTTATTAATAATGTGATTCTTCTTATTCATTTAGGAATTTCTTATCTGCTTCGAAAGGAGCTCCAGATTAAACGAATGACTCCGGTACTAAAAAATTTTCTCTACACGTTCATGTGTTTTCTTGCTTCCAGCCAAGCATAGTTGAATTGTGCGACCGATGTAAACATAATTTTATTTTGAGTGCTACAGTAATAGGAAAAGGCTTCTTTGAAACCGGCGTCGTGCCGCGTTAACTTGAGATTTAGGCTTTCGAATTCTCTCATACTTATGTGAAAAGTCGTCGTCCAGCGAATGAGGTCGGATATTCATTTGTCGCCTTCTAACATATCTAAAAAGAATGAGAAGAAGACATTAGATTATCGTCGCATTTAAGTCAGTGCAGACAATATACTTAAAGTGAATTGAGAAGCTGTAAAATTTACTAAGGAGTGTCAACCCCGAATAAGCTTAGGTGTAATCGAAATCGATTGCAACTCTAATCAGATGTAATTCTGTGAAAAATATGGCAGTCATGTCCTTCAATTTCAGTTGTAAAAGTGGCATAAAATTTAGTCATAAACCTAGTTTGAATACTCATCAGCGATTTTTTGCGCAAAAGTGAATCATTTGAAGATGTCACGTGAACAACTGAACGAGTCAGACGAATTTTTCGATGATTTACTTCTTCCGACTTCTTTTGTGGTCTTCCCTTCCACTTACAAAATCGCAGAATTTGATGACAAAATCTACGATACTATAGCTAAATATTGTTCACTTAATTCTCGCACTATAAATTTAACTAGGCTGCCAGTGGTGGAAATATTGCGGCTGCTCATGAAGTGCTTTTAGGGAGTCCGTCCAAAAGTTCGAATTTTGAAGTCAACTTTGCGAAGTAACCGTTGCAAGTGCGGGACAATATAAAATACTCGTTTTTTTGCCTAGTACAAAGACTTCATTAATTCTCCGTACTCCAGTGTGGCGGCCGATCGTCATGTCTCCTCCTCGGCTGATGTCTGTAAAATCGATGAGTCTCCTCAAGACAGACTGATTTCCGAGAAGAAAAAGGCGAGTTTTACACCTCGGTGTTACTTTTTTCACTGGTTCCCTTCTAGTGATACGGAACGGGAATTTCGACGAAAACCAACGAGGAAAAAAGACGAACAAAAAACTGACATCACACACAATGAGTATATAATATCTACAACGTGTGGATGGATTATTGAGGCCATTGACTGTGACCATCTCCTGACGCTGTTAACAATCGCTTTATGATAATCGCATCATCAATAAAAAGTACAGAAATAGACTTCAGAATTTCTTAGAAATTTATAAAGAAGGACATTAGTACCTTCGATGTGGGATCCATGTGAATTACTGTGAAGTTGATTCGCACGCGATTTCTTTTGTTTTTTTTTTTTTTTTTGAATTAACAATATGCTGCAACACTTGAGAGAGTTTCTTGCACAAAAATTGTGAGATTGACAATTCAATCACCTTATCCCACAATTACTGCCAGATGTGCTATGTTGCTTGTGATTTCGTGAGAATTCTTAATGAGATTCATTTTGGCAGAGGCAAAACAAATCTTCCCGCTCCTTGGGCACATTGATTCTACCAAGGAAACAGAACTTTCGTATTCTATCACCGAAGCTTTTTTCACCATTCTGCGACTACTTCTCGTAAAGAATCCTCGGTTGCTAAAGTAACAGTTGTTCACCAGAATTCTTGTAGAATAAAAGTATCCAACAACTTTGTGACGTTTCAAACTCTATCAGTGACCTTGGACTCTGCTTACGTGTTACAAACTTTAGTTTTCGATCGAAAGTTATAGTAACAAGAATCAATTTCTGTAAAGAAGCTTCTAACGAAGGATAATGTGCACTAGAAGGCTTCCATTTCTGTTGAATATAATTTGAACGATTGGGGATTTGACAAGTTCAACTCGTGGTTTATGCTTACTCTTGATACTCTCGTTGGTAGTGCATGTCTCTGTAAACCACGTCTACAGTAGGAAACGATCCCGAATAAGAAAAGGTCACGTTGCTTAAATGAGGTTATGTTACCAGTTCAATTAAGTTGGTGTAGACACTAACAAACATGAAGTAACTGTAAGCTGTGTGGTCAAAAGTTCAAATTTAGGATAGTTTCTGTCAGTTTTCGCGAATAACTTTTTTGAGAAAAGCTGAGATTGTTGACAGAATCATTCACTTTATCCAACGTGATGGAAGTACTATGTTGATCAGCGCTGAGCAATTTTATCTCGCTGGAATCAATTTTAGCAGAGGCAAGACAAGTGTTCGCGCATTTTGGACACACGGATTCACCTAAGAAGTTGAACTTCTTGGTGCCCTCCCATGAAGGCGTTTTGCTTTGACCAGCCGTTAAAGATGCCTCCTGCATTAAAGTCTGTCTAGAGAATCTTAGAGGTGATCGAATGCATATATACTATAAACAACGAGTTGATGGGTTTTTTTGAATTAAGTCTTCTATCTATCTAAGAAGATTGAGTGGTACGCAAAAGCTTGATCTCAACCAGCGGTCGATCCCGCCTTTCACCCTTACCAAGGACGCAAAATTCCCACACTTATCTGGATATTCTGATGCAGCTAGGACGCCGTACCCGAGTTGTGGTGATGCTCGTCATGACGCACGAAGCGTGCTCCACCCCCTCCCCCTTCATTCCTCCGTCGCCCCAACTTTTGCAGGCATTCAGCAACAACGCCTTATGGAACGCGACTGTCAGGCTACCCTCGAAATTCCAAGGGCTTGCTCAACCAGTAATTTTTGACTTTCACGAAGAAGCGGAATAACAATTTGAATGATGTAAGTACTGGGATGCGCACAATGGGAAAAAAGGCTGTGAAGACGGATCAGCAAAATATCAGTGATACAGCACCATTGCCTCATTCTATAAAAGTGATCTACATTTTTTGTGGTTTGGTTGTCAACAATTCCGATAGTTCATATTGAAGAAAAGTTGATTGCTAAGCAGTGGCCTTGTGGTATAGTGGGAGCACGTGTCGTGCGTAAGAGTGAAACACGGGTTCAGTTCCTGCCTCAGGTCAAATTTGCCGTACCACTCATTTTTTTAGTAATATTTCAACATCATACTACTCTTAGAAAGCAGCTCAATCAAAGAAATTTTGATTATGCACAGGTTTTTTATTCACCTAAAAAGTCTGGTTGTACTTTCTGACGACAGCATAATGGGAGACTTAGTTAATCAGACCAGTCGCACGACACTTTTAGTCACTCTGCTGCACTTCCCTTAAAGATAGAGTAAAGGCCCAAAGTGTAGTTTTTTGTTTCTCGTAAATTTTATGTGAGCCAGAACCTAAACTCATTCATGAGAACGCTCGCATTGTCACACTTCGTTGAACAGTTGAGTCAAAAATAATATTCCTATCCCTGCTGTTGGCCTTTAGCAGTGGCCTAGATCCTCAGACCTTCAGTCATATCATTATGTTTTCTTTGATTCTCCAACGAATGATGCTAGAAGCCGACGGAGCTATATTTCACTCTTTGGTCACGTTCATCCTTCCGGAAGTGATGTCGCCATGCTCATGTTGACGTGGTTAGATATGACTGTGCTGTTTGATATATAGCCATTATCGTTTCGTCACTGCGTAGGGTCACCGTGAGCGCTCCTCGTAAAGAGCAAAAGTTTTGTGATGAAACCTCTTTGTCGATGAGAAGGAAACGAATCAGCGGCAGTCGAGTAAATCTAACGAGGATCTCAAATGTCAAAAGCGACGTCGAAGTGGAAGTATGACATTGCGAAGGAGATCGAATGATTGAGAACACTGTGTCGAAAGTAGATTCGATTCTACTAGGCAGTTCTGAGTTTGAGGACGAAAAAGAGAGCAGGGTCTGACAGTAGCTTATGCTTTCTTTTCTGTGCAGTAATGGCCAACTTTTTTTTATGATCTGGGTGGTCAGGTGAATTACTCATTTTAGGTCGTTAAAATACTTCAAGCTGCTGATGTGAAATTGAAAAAGGAACATGGAAAGCCTGTAGAGGTGGGTCTAATTCATTCTAATACAGTTCCCACACCTTACTTTGACACTACGCAAGCACGTGTAATGTGGCGACACGCCTCCTCTATACTATAAGGTTCATTCCTGTTTCAATTCCACTACGTGTTTGTTCGTACGTTTTAGTGTTATCCGTGTTGTTTAGAAAATTAGGCAATGCAGGAAATGCGGCAAGCAATTTACGTTGAGAAAACAATATCGAAGACATATTTCTGATGCACATAGGTGAGGAATTCTATTTATTAGAAAATTCGAAGTTCTGTACAATAGCAGTCGTGTTCTTTCTTTTCCTTTGAAAGACACGGAGTGAAGAAACAGCCCTACTCGCTGGATAAGAACTTCTACTGAGAATGTCAGTAATCAATCGAAAGCTTAACTTTCGGGCTACTGCGCTACATGCACGTTTTTTCAAAAGGCATTCAATAACGTTACAGCATTCAGAATAATGTTATGTTTCACACCCTCCGCGCGCTTTCATTTTTATCACGCGTATGATTCTCTGGAAGCACGAAAAGCATATGAGCGCGTAGAAGAAATCGTGAAATATCAAAGCCATACGTTTCATCTTCGTTTTTTTTCAAAGCGGAGAAAAAGTTATAATTCAATTAACAAAGACTGCACTTCACATGTGAATCGCTCCAGCACGATCTATTGGTCGCCGTATCGATCCAGGGCCAGCGCATACGCTGACCAGCAGTCGTATGCTCCGATTATATGAAACTCTTTTTCTCTTTTCGTGCAACAGTGCACTGAGACCATCTTCTCACAGACAAAGCACAGCGATGGAATCGTCCAAACTATTGAGTCGAAAAAATTTGAAAAATCGAAAATAGAAATTAAAATATTGAAGGAAAAAACGCTATCGAATGGTTACCTATAATTTTAAGAACGAAATTTTTTCTGTGAAAAATACGCTTGTGTAGAACACCAATCTTTGCTTCACGGTAGAGCGTTGTAAAAAAGCTTTTTTTGAAAAACGGAAGAAAGAAGCTAACGAACTTTCCTTGAGAGTAAACTATTTTTGGATTCTTCGAAACTTAAGCTATACACCAGTCACTAGCAGCAGTTTAGGAAAAGAGGGTGTGGCACAAGAGAAGGTATCCTGTGCACCTATTTGTAAAAGGCTTTCTACTGATGCCCTCAATCGTTCTGCCTTTGAGTGAGGATGGACTTTGTGTGTGATTGAATGATTGGATTGCCACTGTCGGTTTATAGTGGGCCTAGGCACGACTGAAGACTAGTTTATTGTAGTGAATGACAGTCCTTATGACAGCGAAGGTGCGATTAGTCCACGAACAACGTTGTAGTCGGTGCAAACAACAATATAGTCGTTTAAAGCAGCAACTTGAAATATATATACATCATTACAGTGGTAACCTAATATATCTATACGTCATGACGGCGTAATGATTAGTGCGACGGTAACGTGAGACTGTTGAATACGAATTGACATAGTGAACAACGAGCTGCGAGGCTTGGCTAGGCGACGGATCCCAGGATTCGATTATAAGCCCCGACAAGACAGAACATTGAAGGTGAGAACTAGTGGGTGGTTATACGTTGAAATGATTGGAGGCGAGTAAATGTATATGAAGCTGGAATCCATTCGCCGGTGGCGGGACAAAGAGAACCCATATGGAGCTGGCACGCCGCCGTTGTCGTAAGCTCCGCTTACAATGTGCTGAGCTCCGTAACCAAGAAAAAAATGTTAAGAACAATGGAAAACAATCAGTGATGGAATAAAAGTATCGAAATACAAGGTGACGAAGCAACCGCTCATGAAGCAAATAAGTTGCGAAGTTGATCGCGGCTGTGGCACCTTGAAAGTCCAGTCGCGATACAGCTTGTTGACATCTTTTTCCTTGGATCGTCCTGCCATTGGCTAGAGAAGTAGCAACGATCCGTGGAACGTAGCTACAGAGAGTACTTCTCCGCTAAACAGCACGGGAGAAAGAAATGACCCCCCTCGCTGGACAAGAATTTTTTGAAGGAGTGTTTGTAAGCATTCGAAAGCCTATATCTCTGCCTAGTTTCAAACGTGCGCGTTTCACACAGGGTAGAGCCTTTCCTTTAGGTTGTTAGAAAAAATTCGATAGTGTAAAATGCAAAGATTCCAACGCTGTGCTTGTGCTAGCTTGGAGTTGCTCGCCTTTTATATTTTGCCACGCGGGACTTTAATTCCTTCTTGCCCTAGATTAAACGGCCTCAAACTTTGGTATTAATAGGATAACACAACTACAATAATTAGATTGCATTAAATGCTTTTATAAGTAGGATGAACACTGCGTCATCAATACCTTAGGTATGAGACATAAGCGCTGAGAATTAGCTACAAAGCATGATGAGGTGTAGCCCTCCAAGTTAACATATGTAAGACATGACGAGCAAGAACGAGTCGAGATTGACAGGTATTCTGAGAAGTGCTAATGGCCTAATGCGATAAGAAATAGCTATGAAGGAAGTGGATGACTAGCTCAAGCAGAGGAACGATGAAGCTGTGTAACTACCTCCGACGTCTTGTCGGCTCGTGCTTATATATGGAGGGAGGCCTTAGGCACTATCTGATCAAAAAAGGTTCACCGGAAGCGTTTGCTGTTCAAGTTCACATGCAAGCAAATATCACCTGATCGAGTAAGTGTCGCCCGAAACGTTTGCTTGTTCAAGTTGATCAATTTCTAATTGGAAGATCTAATACTTAACATTATGCGCTAGGATGTAAGCATAGAAGAGAAAGAAAAATAGCAGGTTTTCGGGGGAATAACTGCTATAGTGCTTATCTTCTGGAAAGACTTTTCTCTGCAGTGTAGCAGGAAGAATAAGATTAATTCAAATGCGCTGGCATTTGTTTTCGGATAATCTACGAGACGGGAAAGGGGAATGGCGGCGCGCAATAGCGCTACTCACAGTTTCAACACAGCGATCGATGACATTTAGGCGTCCCATGTTTAAAGTGCGATGTTTGTTATTCAATCAGCAAACTATTCTCCTCTTCGAAAGAAACTTCATATAAAACGTATTCACTCCAATACTGAAAGATTTTCGCTACACGTTCAAGTACTTTTCGTGCCTACAGCAAAGTAAAAGAGTCGCTCGGCCGATGTGAAACGCAATGTTGTCTTGAATTCACGACGTCGCACAAGGGTGTATTCAAAAAACGGCGACGTAGTGCGGTAGTCAGCGATTGAAATTTTTGAATGATTGTTAACATCATTATTGAAAGTTCTTATCCGGAAATGGGGTTGTCTCTACATTCCATGCTGTCTAACGGAAAAGAATTGAAAAGTTTTGTGCAGAGAAGTATAGGCGTGATAATGATAAAGCGCAACACTCTTTTGAAAAGTGCCTGCGCAGCGAAAAGGCTCGTATCTTCATTCTATGCCATCTAACGATAAATAATCGAACTTTTCAGAGTAAAGCGCGATTATACGTGTGAGGTATGCGGTGCGATATTCACCAGCCGACCTGGTAAGTATCCACTATTGTGTAAACTCTTAGCACTTCGCAATTGGTTGTTTTGTAAGACATGCCAGTTGGTTAAGTGAATTGAAGTGTACTTGATTTCTGGTAAGGGCATTATGTCTTCCGCTTTACTTAAGTACATATACCAATAAAATGAGGAGAGGGGGAAGGGGGAGGGGAGTGGTGTTCTAGGCAGGTTTAGGTACTAGTGATAGCCATTATATTCTTGCCAGTACTTACTCTTTCTTCGGGGGTAGAATTTTGTGAAATTTCGTTTATCCGTGCATCATCCAGGGAGGAACCAACACAGGCGAGTCAAACACTGGAACCACCTCCTTATGTGTCCATATGAAGGTTGTGACCATCCCGCATTCAGATACAATCAGGTAAGTAAAAAATCGTGTGCTTACGTGCTACTTTTTTACCTTTCTTACCGTCATTTTCTTATTCAGTTTCCTATCAAATTATGATCAGTTATTATATAAACGCGAAGCAATCAAACTATGAAACATAAGATCAGGAAGGGGTGCTTAAAGTGATTCACAGCGATGAATTTCTATCAAACGGTTCCCAGAACTTTCAAGAAATTGAGCACGATGTGAGGGTAGATGCTTCATCATGTTGTGGTGGTACTTTGTAGCGCACTGAAATTAGTCGTTAATGCTATTCAATCGATCACCTGTTCGTCCGTCTCCGACTCATTCTTCACTTATCCACACCAAAAAAACCCAAAAATTCTCACCTTATCGCCACCCAAAGTTACCCGTCTTTCTTCATACTACCATCTTTCGCGTGAGGTTCAATAAATGGGGACAAATCAGCTAGTGTTTCAAATAATCTCATTGCTGTTCTCGTGTATATTGACAATCTCACTTTTATCCTCGAAGACGACGATGTGTTTCTTCGCTAATGTTGGAGTCCTGTTAAAAATTTCCTCAGTTTTGCCGACTGATCGCCTAACATACCCATTCCGATTTTTATTTCGTGACAGTAATTTCCCACCTTAGTAGAATGCCTGTTATTTCAAACATCATTGCTCACTTTACTGCTTACTTGTCCATTTTTAGGCGACAGAGAAAAACCGATCTCATTCGCGGGACAGGAAGTTTTCATTGGAATGTTAGTAATCATTCGAAAGCATAAATCGCTGGCTATAGCACCACATGGCCGCTCTTGAAAAGGGCCTTTCTTCGACGTTGCTACAGAAGATAAACCCTTGTGTTTCATACACGCATTTTTCTCGAAAGATAGGGCTCTTTTTCTTTGGAACACTAGTATCATTTGAAAGCGCAATGTTTGCTGATTTTAATGCACGCTTATTTATTGGAAAAACCGTTTCTCTGCAAAGCAAGAAGAGAAATAAGATTGGTTCATATACACGAAGAGGTGTTTTCTAGCAGTTCGATGGGGTGGTAGGAGGCGGGGAGAAGGCGGTTGTAGTCGTTTTTCACACCAACATTGATCGAGTCGCGCTTTAGCAAGTGACCTATTACTGTACTTCACTGCAGAAAAGCGGTCTTTGCAGAAAAAAGCACAACGTTGAATTTAGTAAACATCATGATATCGAATGATTACCAATAGTTCTAAGAAAGAGCTCTGTTTGGCTAGGTGTAAAGCACAGACCTTTCCCTCTCCTATAGCGCCATCAAAAGAGCTTTTCCTAACAGCAAACATACTTTTGAGTTCTTCGAAACTTGTGCTATCGAAAGAGTACTAGCACTATGAGGAAGGAGTTTTGTCCAGCGAAATATGAACGAGCTAAGAAAAAAAACGCGTGCTCTTGAAATGTAAATTTATTTTGAATGTTACAGCGTTGTGAAAGAGTGTTTTGAAAAACCGACCACGTGCGACTTTAGCCAGAAATCTAAGCTTTCGAATGATTACTAACACTCCTATGAAAGTTCCTGTTAAGCGAATGAGATCGACTTCTCCTCTGTCGCCTTATAATAGACAAGAACCCTTTCCTGAGATATTTGACTCTTACATCATTGTCTATAAAATGTTATAGATAACGCCGATCCTGCTTTTGCACAATCCACTACTTTAACCCACATGAAAGCATAAATCATAGAAGTGAAACAAGTTTTTGTAAAGATTTAGCATAAAAGAGTTCAGATAGCAGTAATGTTTCATCTCAGCAAGAATAAAAATGGCCGGCGTAGAAAATATAGTGAACCTCAATCCAACATTCTGAAATTTCATACGGCCTCGAAGTACACTTTGCAACTAAGGTCTCACATCTTATTTTGAGCCGATATCATTGAACATTCTAACAGACTTCATTCGGCTCCAGCTTTTCAGCATCTATCCAGTGTTAAAAAATGAAGTTACCAGAATGGTATACCGAGCTTCTTTGCAAATTTACTCTCTGTTGACCATTTTTTTATTGATCTTAGTATCAGCCAATCGAGGTGGGAGTTTGTCAAAATCGATAATCTATGAGGATGAATCGTTTCATTGTACAATTTGATCGCTTGCTAATGGGACTGAAGTGAAATTGATAGCATTTTTGAGATTTTGAAAAAAAAAAATGGAGAATACCTTTCTTGGTTAATATAGTCGACATTTGCGTTATTGTATATCAACCCTTTCGGCATCGTGAACTTACCTCTTCTGCACCCCCTCCCCCCGCGTTCTGCGTGTTCATGGCGGCTGTTGCTATCAAAAATGGCACCGGCAGCGTCCAACAATGACTCCCTGCTACGTTTAACAATGACGCGCTGCTCCGTCTAACTGGCGGTGGAGTTTAGAGATGCGGAGGAGGTGGAGCAGACCGTCGAGCGTTGCCGGTCAGATATATAGAGGCCTGTGATTCCACGGTCCCGAAAAGGTCAATAGTCATTAACGCAAGTGTCGATCATATTAAGGAAATGCAGGATGATCTCCATTTTTTCTGCAACTTCATGAATGCCAAAAATTTCATTTTAGTCCAACTAGCAGGCGGTCGAATGGAACAGTGGATCAATTTAATCTCATACATCATCGATTTTCACCCTTATCTACCGATTTATGCTGAGACTGATAATATGTCGTCAACAGAGCGAAACTTTACAAAAAAAAAAAACTCATCATACCATTCTTGTAACCTCATTTTCTTTAGCATTCTATGAACGCTGAGAAGCTAGAGCCGAATATATCTGCTGGAACGTCCAATGATGTCGACTCAGAATATGTAAGACCGTAGTTGTAAAGTGTTCTTTGAGGCCGCGTGGAATTTGAAAATTTTGAAGTGACGTTCACTACATGTTCTACATCGGTCACTTTTATTCTTGTTGAAGTGAAGCATTATTATTTCCTGGACTCTTCTATGCTGAGTCCTTTACGAAAATTTGCTTCTTCTCTCTGTTTCTCCTTCACCTGCTGAATAGTGTGTTGATAGATTTCGTAGAAGTCTCTCAGCCCACCTCTCCGCATAAATGGGATTAGTTCAACTTTAGTGGCTCTGTTTTTGTGTTCTTCTCAACTTTGCAATGTAGCATCTGAAGAATTTCTTTTCGGCATAATTATGGAAGAAAGCCGCTTACTGTGTGAATGGTGTGCACTGAACAAACCCTTAGTGCGCGAGATACTTGACCCGTGGAAATTTGAACTTTGTATATAACATTTTTGAGCCTTTTCCATTATACGGCGCGGGATCAAATAACGATCCCTTTCGCCGTATAAGAACTCATGAGAGTGTTAGTAATCAATTGAAGGCTTAAATCTCTGGTTAACACCATGGCCTGTTTTTTGAAAAGTCTTTCCATCATGCTTTAATAAAAGGAAACCATTTATGTTTAACAGGGGCATGTTTACTCGCAGTACAGAGCTCTTCAGGCTTTCGATAGCGTAAGTGTATACGATTCCAATGCTGTGCATATTTTATAGGAAGACTCTTTCAATGCTGTGTAACAGGAAAATTAAATTGAGTTTCACATCTTCGGCGCTTTTTCGACGTCTAAATTACGGGTTGGAGAGAGGGAAGGAGGGGGGTTGCCTGTGGTTTCAACACGGTGATGGCGCTTCGGCAAGTCACACGTGGACTGCGATTTTTGTTATTTAATTGCAAATTGTTTCTGCGCTTTGAAAGAAACTCCAGATTAAGCGTTTGAATCTAATACTATGAGATTTCCTCTACATGCTCATATGCTTTTCGTGCTCCCAGTGAGGTAATAGAAAAATTACGCTGCCAACGTGAAATTAGAACGGCCACGTGGCGCGGTAGCCAGAGCTTTAACCTTCCGAATGATTGCTGAAACTATTATAGAGTGTACTTGTTCAACGAAAGGGATTATTCCTTTATCACATGCTACCTAACGGAAAAGAATCTTAGGGTAAAATCTACTTGCAAGCAATGCCCCACTCTTTCATCTTTGTCAAGCATCTTTGGAGGTGATCAAAAGAATACCTGACTCAAGCATTGGCTTGCGATCGCCTCCAAACATAGTAATTTGGGTGCTGCTATCCTCCCAGACCAGTTTGGCAACATTTTACTGACCCAGGAGTATTGCAATGCTCAATGAGTTAGAGGCGTGGGGCAGAACCAACCACTACGTATGTATTGCAGCGCACCGTTTATCACTAGACATGTTCATAGGGAAGCATATAAGTATATGAGTACCGTTCAGTGCCTACGTTTTTATATGTTGCCCCTTAAATTCAACGAGAGTCATAGTACAGTGCGCAGATTATCATAATTTCTCACCGCAGCTGTTTGTTTAGTCATTAATGGAACATGTTCGTTCGATCCACACAGAAGATCGACCACATGAATGTGAGACCTGTGGAAAAGCGTTCAGTACTTTGAACAGGCTGCAGAAGCACAAGTTTACACACACCGCAGAGAGCCAATTCCAGTAAGTGCCTTATTTCTTCCCATTCTTTGTGGAGTAGAAATTAAACGTTTATACAAAAGGATCAATTAGATAGACAGCGGTCTTTGAATCTGATTTTAGACACAGTGACTCAAGCAAACTGAAAACTTAACTGTGAAATTTACTTGGTAATGGTACTATAAGACAAGCGCATAATCCTCTGGATTCGATCTTGTCACTGTAATAGAGGAAACAGCAATTCTTTTAACGGAAAAGAATGCCAAATGTCTTTTCTTCGTTTCAGCTGTAAATGTGGCGTCAAGTTTCGTCATAACAGCAGTCTGCATAAACATAAACGGTTGTGTCTCTTGAATTGAAGCGAATACATATGGATGATGAAGTGAACAGCTCAACGAGTCAGACGAATATTTCGATGATTTGCGCAGTCATCAACTCCAACTAGAACTTTGTCATAATATTTAATAAAGTACCGTGTTAATTGTTGTAAACTTGTTTTGTAAATTTCCAGAAAGCTGGTAGGAAATTGGAGCCATACGGTGTCATTAGATATTGTATTTATACGATATTCATTTTGTGATTTTTATTTTTCATCGCTTTAATTATTATAATATACGCCCTATTTTTAGTATTTTTGAAAATGATCTTATGGTGATGACTGTTAAGAACTTTGTCACTGTTTCACTATACTTTGATCTGCTTGGCGATTCATCATTTTTGTGATGTTACTTCTTAAGGAGTCTCTGCGACCATTCTGTCTAGATTTCGATTACCGAATATGATTCTATCGTTTTACTTTGTTATTGAGATGTTTTGGGTTTTAGAAAATTATGTAAGCTTACTATGAAATAAATGAAGCATCGATGTTGAGTGACAAACTTTTTCTGTAAACTAATGATTTACAGTGATGTGTTAACATCTGCGTCAGCCAGGATTTTTATTTCATCCAGTCTGGGGACGCGTGCACTATCCCTTGCACCACTAACGCCTGTTTGACCACCACCCTTTCTTCTACGCTACAACGCATCTACCAGAAATCAGCGGTTTTTGGTACGGTTTTTTGTTATCGACGTTGAACTCAGGCATGCTGACAGATGTTGGTTTTGGACATCAAACAGAATGCCTTTTATTTAACCGCCTATAGCGATGTTATGGTGTTACAGTATACCAACGACGTAGAGTGATGTTCAATTAAAATTTGCGACGGGCCTGGAACCCGCATTTCACCCAATCTGGGGGCGCGTACTCTATTCCTACCCATATCAAAAACGTTGACGGTTGGTAGCTGCCAGACAGATGCGTTGTAGCGTAGAAAGAAGGTTGGTAAAGCAGGCGTCCGTAGTGCAACTAGTAGATCTCGCTTTCAGGATTGGGTAGAACTTTGGTTCAAATTCAGCTTGACGCAAATATTTTGCACATTACTCAAAATCGCTGGGTATACAATAACGTAATACCCCCGCTGAAAAGGGTTGGATAAGAAGAATTCTTTTTCTATAAAGATTCGATTTAAGAGATTCTGGTCAGTGAGTTTTCACCCAACGCACCACTGGATGTTAGTAGCTGAGCATTTTCATTAGACCGTAGAAAAAGGGGAAGTCTTCGATTGAGTGCGAAAAAAGAAAATGGAGAAGTTCGTCAACCGATAGTGGAATATGGAGTCTTATAAAAATGGGCTGAAAGTAGTTTTGGCAGAGAGCTATGCTGTGATCGGTTTATTACCAAAATGAACGAATGGATGGCCCACACCGTATACAGGCCAAGGACACCGTGTAGAAATGCAATGAGAATTCTTCATCTAGTCCGATACTACGACGCAGTGGTTCTGTGAATAACGTTTGGATCGTCTTGTTGAAAAGATTTCCCTACACAACTTCGAAAAGCGCAAAGGACTGTGAAATGAATACACTATTGTACTTGGTAAGTGTCGCCTTTCCAAGAGTCAGGGAAAGTCGTACTGACGCGTGTCTCTCCGTCGAACATTCATGAACACAGCAGAAAAGTTACTTCCCGAATTTACTGGCATGAGTGACGCCTGCTTCCAGACGCTCATTGCGTAATTCTGTCGTGAAGCTTCCAGTTATTGATGCCACAAAGCGTTTTACACAGTACGAAATGTGCTGAGCTGACACCAAACAAGGGCAGTGAGGCAAGAAATAAGTTTATAAGTAATCGAGAGACATCGTTCTGTCTTGCCAAGAGCTAGGCACATTTTTTGGCACTTTGGATAAGTGATCTATAGGAGCTCTATGGTGGCGTGTATTTTGACTAATAGATACTCAAAAAATCGTAGATTGGACCATGCTTCTGAGCCGACAACTTTTCCATAATTACGGGTGCGACCAATTGCTACTATAAGTATCCAAGATGATAACGCTGACGTGGCACGTCGCTGGGCCTTCAAATATCACTGTTTGAGCAACATGTATTGTCTTCACGATGCTTAACAATAATATTAGAGTAACAAAACTACTTAGACTTCAACATAGCTAAGCGATCTACACTTCACACTATAGCGCGGCCACCGTTCCTGAGGAAATTTCAGTGCATCTCAGCAGAACTAACGGCAAAGAAATGAGCATAGATGTCAGGCAACTTGATCGTCCGTTTTTTTTTCCAAATTCCAAGCAGTCTCCGATTCAAGTCGAAGGATACTGGTCGTGCACATTTTGCAATCTCGTAATAGCCAGGCTGGGATGAGCCGTAGGACGTTCGCTAGTGATTGCCGGAGTGTTGGGGATGAGGTCCCAGTGGTGAACTAATCCCGACGAGCCGCGCCGAGCGTCACATTTCACTCGGCCATATTCGATCCGGCCGAATACTATTGCTCACTTATAATTCATCGTTCATACCTTTCTAATCGATCACATTATTGCTTTTTTTTACCTTTCCCATAAGTCTTCCTGCTTCGTATAGTCAAGGCGGCCACCGGTCCACCAGCGCGCTCTGCCTCGCTCTTCTCCTTCTCACGCAGTGCTTCTACGCCTCCAGCCGCCACATCCGTCATTCACCTCTCCTTTTGGCGGCGATCATCCACCGACAATGCAGGATTTGGTTTCTATCCATTTTGTTGAAAAGCGGTTTCAATGGCCACGGGTATATGTGTCCCGGTACGTGGGACTCGGAAAAAGAAAAAACGATCGTATTAGTTTCACAAAATCCCTCCTTTTTCTTTCTCTTCTCTTATTCTATTTCTCTGTTGTTCTGTTTCTCTCTTGTTCTCTTGTTCTTGGTTCCTCTCTCTCTCTCTTCTCTCTCTCTCTCTCTATTTCTCTTGTTTCTCTTGTGCAGTCTTTTTTCCCGCGTCTCTCAAGCGTTCCACGAATTCTGTTCGATCTGCTTCGCTTTTCCGGATTATCTCACTTTTTTGTATGTGAAGAGAAAATCCCCGTTCACTGCACGGTCATAGTATGGCAAACATTTGTTGATTTTTTTACCTCATGCTGACAAAACTACGATGTTTATGAAAATTCATTACTTTACCGCTCTTTATAGGTGTTATACTGTTTTAACTATATAGTCAATGATGTTAAATGATAGACAAAACTGTGGACATCCGGCGGGAATTGAACCAGAGTTTCCTCATTTCCACGGGCGCATACTACCACTACAGCATATGCACGTGTAGAGAAAATCTTGTAGTGTCGGAGTATTATGTTCTATCTGGAGTTCTTTTGCAACGGAGAAGAAACTCCAAATGCAATTACACAAATCACACTTCACAAATTGATTGCTCTATGCAATGAATGAACTGCGCGATCGATATCACAACCATCCACGCACCCGAACCGACAAGAAATGCGCGCCGAGTGCAAAACTCAATCTTCGTTTGTCTGCCACAGCTCAATGAAAATCTTCACGAAAAAAACAAGTATTCCTTCGAATCGTCGGGTTTAAGCTGTCGAATGATCACTAAAACCTCAAAAATCAAAAAGCGCGTTTTCTCAAGAGCTGAAACATGATGCTATTGACGGTGGAGTACCGGTTTCCTTGTCAACTTCGCGTTTTTGGCTCAATAAACGAAGGACATTTGAGTATTTACCGCAGTGATAGGTGCTCTAAGTCATCTGAGTCTTTTTGACGACGTACGGACGACCAAAAGCGCATGTGTCGAGGAGCTTAGAGATATTCTGCATCACGCACAGAGGTCAATGGTTCGATTTCGCTCTCTTGTCTCACCAAGCCATCCGTCCACCGGGGATCGGTAATTCGGTATCGGATTTCTCTGAGAGAATAAGCTGCTTCGACTCGATACACTGGTAGACTACCACGAGTCATTTGAATGGAAAGATATGCATTCAGTCACCTCAAACAAAGTGAAGACGAATGTATGGCGTTGTCCCTGAAGGACTGATCGTCGCCGAGAGCTCTCTATCCTTTGTATCATTCATGTTCAGTCGATGAGCACAACACTATTTCTGCTGTATTCGTGAATTTATCTGGTCAAATTTCCGCTTTTGATACTTGTCTTCACCACTCGCTATTTTCTGTCGCAGTTCAATTCGAAAATGTGTGCAATTCATCGGTTAGATATCCAAGATTTTTTCTATTTTCAGACTGCATTCAGCGACTCTCATGGAAAACGAAACTAAATGTGGAGTGCAGGAAAGAATAAGTGAGATTTACGAAACAAAGGTGAGTGTTTTATAGACTTTGAGCCGACGGCGTTAATGTTTTTGCTTTTGAGAGATCATGGAGTGTGCATGGATTCATTGCATCCCATGCCACGAACAGACGAATCTTCAAGTTCTACCATTTCGAATTCGTCAGCGAATTGCTCGAAGTCACTTTATTCTAGGAATTTCGTTACGAAAGCGACTCGACCGAGCCACGGCGGGAACACGAACAGATGTTCACCGTAAAAGAAGATGCTGACGAGGATAGGCTTACTGTTAAGGAAGAGAATGGCTTGAACTGGGTTTGGTGAGTTTTTAGAGCGTTCATTATGGCTCGCCAGAGAGTGTGGGGAAGAGGTTAGGATCAGCCTCGCATCGAACACCGCCGAGCATCACTAACCCCTTGCTTACCTCCCCTACCTCTCCCCTTCTCCTATACGTAGCCACAGTCATTCCAAAATGTATTCCAATATCAAAAGGCAAATTCCAACTATGCAGGAACCGCACTTCCTTTGGCACAATCCTAACACTTTATTTGAAGGCGTATCGTACTCATTTCCTAAACACTTTACCGCTTTATTTCACCTGTATCACATTTTTTTCGCGTTGTGCGGATTTCATTACTTCGGGCATTCGATTCGTCTCCTCGCGTTCATCGTTCGATTGAGGATTTCTCTTCACGGTTATTGTGGAATACTGGTTGAGCACATTTCTTTGCAATCTCGGGGATAGCCAGGCCGGGATATTTCATAGGGCCTTCGTTATTGATCATCGAACACTATCGGGAGAAAGCGGAGCTGAACCCCTCGTCGAGTCTTACCAAGCATCATTAGTCACGAAGCTACAGATCACCCTCGTACTCACCATGGAATTCAAATGAAATCCGTGAGAGTGAATGAGACTTGAGTAAAGGAGTGTTGGTCAATTTTAGGATCAGAAACGAAGAGATGGCACGTAAGATCGCAGATTTGGTAGAGACTGTATTGGTTCCAAGTTCACTCATAGTACTCAACTTTTGCTTATTCGCTTCGGTTCATGAATGCTTTACAAGATTTTGAATTTAAAAAAAAATGAAATTTACTTATCTTTTTAAGATCTCAATGAACTTTCCAACGCAATTTTCAATTCTGAATTCGTTTTTCCAGTTTCTTCTGTGGTCGTCTCTTCCACTTACAGAATTAGCAGATATTCATAACAAAATCCTCGATACTGTACTCAAATATTTTTCACTTGATTCCGCATCAAATATTCCAACTAGGTTGCCAGCGATGCAAATGTAACGGCATGTTCATAAAACGCTGCTATGAAATTCAAAAGTTCTATTTTTAAGGTGATTTTGCAAAAAAAAAACCTTTGAAAGTGCGCAGAATTCGGGTTTCGCGTAGTAAGACTCAATGAGCGCATGTGACGCAGTGGTTAAAGGTGCTCTGCGTCGCGCACGAGGTCAATGGTTCGATCTCGCGCTCATGCCTCATCTAGCCATCCATCCCTCGGAGGTTGGTAGTTTAGTACCAGAGAGGTCTCACACTTGTCTGGGAGGATAAGCAGCACCGACTTGGTTTAGCGGGAGGCCACCGCGAGTCATTTTAGAGGTCAGATATGCATTCAATCACGTCAAACAATTTAGAAATTGAAGTCGAATGCATGGCGCATCCCTCAGAGATTAATCAACGCTGAGAGCTTTATCCTTTATCCTTTATAGTGAGACTTAAGTAATCCTCCGTTCTCCAGTTACGCGTCCGATTTGCTCAATGCCTCCTCCTCAGCTGATGTCTCTGGAACCATGTGCCCCTTCATGGACAGACTGCTGTCCAACGAAAAAAAGGCGAGTTCTCAACCGTTCACTGTTAGTTTTTTCACTCGTTCCGCTCTAGTAATAGGAAACGGGAGTTCTGAGGAAAACGAGTAAAAAAAAAAGACGAAGAAAGAACATTGACATAACAGAAGTATGAGTGATACGCAAATTTTAAACATCTTCTGGATGTTGGACCACTTTTCACCATTAACGAGGGCCCGAAAATTTTCATATCTATCTCGACATTCTCTTCTTTTTCTGTTTGACAGCAGCAAATGAAGAAAAACGACCCCTTCTGCCGGACGGAGATTTTCCATCGCACTTACAGTAATCGTTCGAAATCTCAAATTTCTGGCTACTCCGCTATGTAGCTGTCTCGTTAATAAAGTCTTTTTCTTTCAGCGAAAGAAAGACATCTCTGTTTCACTCGTGTCATATTCTCGCAGTATAGATCTCCTCTTCTAGACTATCAGTAATCAGTCGATAGCGTAGATCGCCATGACTTTCAGCGCTGTGCTTCATTTCGTGAAAGAACCGTTTCACTGCAGTGTAACAAGGTATATAGGTCGAGTTTTACATCTTCGCCGCTTCTTTACCGTTTGATGTGAGGTCGTGGTGGGTGTGGTAGCCATTAATTCGATGCGGCGACCCCTATCGATTGACCCAAATACATTAGCGAGTTCATGTAAAGTGCGCTTCGGTCTTCGGTTAGGAATGTTTTTCCCGCTTCGAAAGAAGCTTCACATTAAACGTATCACTCTGATGCTACGAGATTTCCTCTACGATATTAAATGCTTTTCATTCTTCAGCGAAGTAATAGTAGAATTGCGCTGCCGACTGTAGAACATGGTTTGATTTTGAATTTTGCAGTACGGCTCTAGCCAGAGATTTATGCTTTCGAATGATTACTTAACACTCTCACGAAATCTTTTGTTTAGCGAAAGGGGTCGCTTCTTCAATTGTCGCCATTCAACAGAAAGAATCCAATATGCTTACACAATACGACTGCCTCTTTTCATATGTATAATCTATATGTCTTTGTAGTTCTTTGCTAAGAACTTCAAAAGTTCATATCAAAGAAAGATTGTTCGTATTTTGGTGGCCTTGGTGCTGTTGTGGTACAATATGCCCCTAGTAAGGGTAAGACACGAGTTCAACTCCCGCCTGAGGTTGTGATTTTGCGTACCACTCAGTCTTTCTGGAATATCAAGCATCGTACCAATGCTGGAAAGCAGCCATTTCAGAAAGATCAGCTCATACCACAGGTTTTCTGTCCTACAAGACAAATATAGTTGTATTTTCTGACGAAAGGAAGATGGCATATTTAGTTAATCATGGCATTCGCACAACACCTCTGAACCACTTAGCTATACTTCCCTAGAGATGAGAGGTGAAGGCCTAATAATGAGATTTTTTCACTGTTGCTTATATCTTATGTGTGAACCAGAACCTAAACTCGTCCCAACGCTCTCATTGTTGAGATTTCGTTGAACACTTAAGCGAAGCAGTTTTTTTCAATCCATATTGTTGTCCTTCCACGATAGCAGAGATCCGCAGCTTCAGTCATCACGGCGTCTTCTCCTCTGATTCTCCAATAGGCGGTGCTCGAAACGCACGCAGCCGAAGGAGCCATGCTATACCATTATGGCCACGTTTATCCTTCCGGAAAAGATGTCCCATGCCCATGTTGACATTATTCAGAAGTGATTACATACTATTTGGTATTCAGCTATCATCGTTAGTTACCGTTGTTGCGGCAGAAATATCAAGAGTGCTCACAAAAGACAAAGGGTGCGGGAATGAAAACCTCTTTGTTGAAAGAACAGAAGAAAACGAGTTAGTGGCAGTTGAATGAATCTCTCGAGGGTTCAAATGTCAAAGGCGTTGCTGAAATGAAGATATGGAAATACTAAAAAGTCAATGGAGCCATGAATGTCGGTCGATTTACTGGGAAACTATTAGGCACCAACTCGTTTTCTTCTGTTTCTTCGACAAGGAGGCTTTCATCTCGAGTTCGACAATGAAACTAACAGGGAGCAGTAAGGTCTGACAGTTGCTTATTTTCCAACTAAACTTCAGTGCAAGGATGACAAGTTTTGTCTTATTGATGTGAATTAATATGAAGATTACTCATTTCAGGTCCCTGGAGTACTTCACGCTACCGGTATGAATCTGAAAAAGGAACATGAAAAGTCATTTATAGAGGTTGGTCCAATCCATTATCAAGAAATTCCCACGCTGTATTATGTGTACATTTATGACTCCGTCATTTGATTATTTTTTGCTGAAATATAGTAAGATTGAGGATATAAAATTTCTCTTTATTGTTTGGAGGAGTCTTAAAAACGGTTTTATCTATATGGTTTTTAGATAGACATATCTTATGTGATAGCTTTTATAGAAATTTGAAAATGACGGTTTTTATTTCGAAAACGCCTTTGCGGGAAACTTTGCTTTTCATGTTTAATATAAAGAAACCGCCGTCGATGAGAACGATGACTTTTTTGGGTTCTGTCTGATTAGGAGGGAACAAATGAAAAGCCGATCTCATTCGCTGGAGAAGAACTTTTCATAGAGGTGTTGGTAACTACTTCGAAAGCCGAAAGTTCAGGTTACAGTCCCAGGTCGTCGGTTTTTCATAATACCTTTTCATAACGCTATAACATTCATAATAAAATCGTGTCTCATAAATCCACGTGTTTTTTCTCTAATCTCGCTTATATTTCGCTAGACAGAGCTGTTTTCTTAGAGTGCTAGTACTCATACTATAACAAAAGCTTTAAAGAACTTAAAGTATGTTTGGTTTTCGAAGAGCTCTTTTGGTCTTCTGATCTCTTCTGGTCTTTTGATCTGTGTTTAAACTTCGGCGGACAGAGCTGTTTCTTTAGACTAATAGTAATAATCTGATACAGTAATATTTCCTGATTGTAGTGATGTGCTTGTTTTCTGCAAATACAGTCTAATTGGGAAAATAAGTTCGAGTTTTACATTTTTGGCAAGTTTGTTTACAGGCTATTCGACAAGACGAGCGTCGTGGTAAGGGCGAGGCTAGGTGGTACGATTGATATCTTGTTATTCAATTACGAATATCTTCTCCGCTTTAAGAGAAACTTCAGATAAGACGACTTACTAAGATACCACGGAAATTTCTCCAGACATTGGTATGCTTTTCGGCTTCCAACGAATTATGCGCGTGATAAAATGATGGCGAAAGGCGTGCGTGGAGCATAATTTTCGATCTGGATGCTGCAGCGTTATAAAGGGGTGTTTTGAAAAAAGGCGACGTGAGGCTTTGTCCTCAAATCTCAACTTTCGAGTGATTTCAAACACACCTATGAAAAGTTCCTCTCCAACGAATGAGATCGGTGTTTCATTTGTTTCCTCGCAATCAGGAAGAACCTTTTTTTTTGCATTACGTAGTCGCCGAGGATGAAAATTGGATTTATTTCTGTAGTTCAGAGCGCAGACGATCGTGATCCGGCGCCGGACACTTAGGATTTTATTGTGCATTTGGTGGGATTAGAAGACGTCCCTCTACTACGAGCTTTTAAAATCTAGTGGAACAGTTAATGCAGCATTTTATCAACAACATTCAACCAAATGAAGTCATGAACTGCAAATAAAACGACCAGAAAGAATCGTAAGACACGACGAAGTGATTTTGCTGCACGATAACGCTTGACTTCATTTTGCTATACCGATGGAGAACGTTAAAAAAAAAGCTCAGGTGGAAGTTTTTTCAGTCAAAAAAGTTTTAGCTTACATATCTTGAAAATAAGAAGTGAAAAAAAATTTTATCTCACTCGCCTTATTCTCCCGACATTGCATCGCCAGAGTACTACTTGAAATTTCCTAGTTCAAGTTCAAAGAAAATTCTACCAAATATCACCGGTTCTACATAGTGAATATTTCTTCGATGGCACTCACAGTCACCAAAAAATTGGGGAAATGTTAATGTCAATGATAGAAATTATATTCGAATAAACTTAAGTTAAAATTTCTTTGTGTTGATTGATTATTCAAACCAAAAAAAAAATAACGGAGTCATAATTGTATAACTAATACTTTGGCACTATGCGTAGCATGTGAAGTGAGACGACATGCCTCCTTCATCCTGCAAAGTTCTCCCCTGTTTTTGTTTTACTACAAACGTTTTGGTGGGCATATTTAGGTTTTTTCAGTTTCCTGAACAATGTGTGAAGTGCGGCAGAAAATATGCGACCAAATTTCTACTTCAAAAACATTTTTATAACTACCATTTGTAAGGTTTTTTTACTATAAAGTTTTGAGTTATGAACACTTGAAGTGGTTTTCAGAGATGAACGCCTTACATGTGAGGAATGTGGGCGAAAGTTTGGCAGCATCGGTGGTGAGTATACAAGGCTCTTCTTACTAACTTTCAGCACTTCGTTATTCATTATTTTGTAAGTTCTGCCTACCAGTTGGTTAAGTGACTCGAAGTGTACTTCATTTTTGGTAAAGATCGACCTCACTCATACCAATGCGTCAACTGAGTGGGCGATGTTCTAGGTAAAGGCGAGTAATAGTGATGGCTATCACATTATTGCTGATGCTTTTTTCCGAAAATGAACTTCTAAGAGTATTGATTTATTCGTGCATCTTTGAGGGCTAAACAAGCACAAGCGAGTCAAACATCGGAACTACCTCCACATGTGTCCCTACGAAGGTTGCGACCATCCTGGTTATCAGTGTGCTCAGGTATCATTGCGTACAAGTGATGCTAGTAACAATTTTCTGTGTTTACATGCTACTTTCTTTACTCTCTTCCAGTTAATTAAATTTTTTATCAAATTATGATGAATTATCAAATAAACGCGAAACTAATACTCGAGATTTATAGTGTTTTTTCTGCCATTTTCGCTGTTATGTTGTTTTATGTATACCTTAGAGAATTGAGTGGTGAGCAAAAACACGACCTCAGGCGGGAGTTGAACTCGTGTTTCATCCATACCGAGGACGCGTGCCACTACTACAACACCCTGTTACGTTCGCGCCACCACTCATTCTCCTTCGCCTTTGATTCAGTGTAACAGAAGGGGTTATGGAGGCTCTAGATAACCATGGCGTCCCTACTCGGTACATAACGATACATAACGTCCGTGGTATGGATGAAACGCGGGTTCGACTCCCATATGAGGTCGTCTTTTTGTTCACCACTCAGTACTCTTAGGTATAAACACAAGGTAATAAAACTACAGAGCGTACGATGAGGAAGGGGTGCTTTAAAGTGATCCACTACGGTGAATTTCTGTCGGATAGTTCCCAAAATATCCAGAAGTGAGCACGATGTAAGTGCATACGCTTCATCATCCTGTGTGTTGAATATTAGCACAGTAATATTGGTCGTTATTGCTATTCAATCATCTGTCGTCTATATCCGCTGAGAACACAACGCCGACTCTTTCAATTCGACGAGCACTAGAAAACTTAAGTAATCTCAATTGATCGCCGCTCTAGAAGTTATACGTTCTCTTTTGAAAGAGCGTTAATCTCATGAGATTAAATGAATATTGAGCGAGTCAGAATCATCGTTTATATCGACGATCTCACTTTCACCTTCAAAACCTCGTGTTTCTTTGTTAATGTCGGTGTCGTGTAGAAAATCATCTTAACTTTCCACTGATCGGCTAACATATTCCCTATTTTTCTTTTGTTAGAATAAATTCCCACTTTAGGCGAATTTCCCTTTTACGAAATATCATAGCTTACTTCATTGGAAAGTTTATGTCTTACATCATTGTCTATAGAATGTTGTAAGTGGTATCGCGATGATCACCTGTATCACCTGTCGTCCCGTTGATCGTCGAGTGATTCGAGCGGGTACCAGCACCTCTTCCATTTTTCCCTATCGCGTGCAAGAGTAGCCCAGTGGGTCCTCCTTGCTCTAGGGATTCGCTGAGCATCATATCTTTCTTCTATCGCTTTCGTGAAGAAATCGGACCAACGGGTCAGTGGTCTTCCTTTAGAGCGCTTGACGTCCCGAGGAATCCAGTCGGTAACGGCTCTCGTCCATCGGTTGTCGTTGAAGAGCATCACGTGTCCGGCCCACCTTATTTTCGATATCCTGGCGTGTAGAACGGCGTCTCTGATTTTCGATCGTTGACGTAGGTCGGAACTTCGCATCGCTTCTCTCATTTGCGAGATACGGGATACTCCTAGCATCGACCTTTCGACTGCGCATTCGATAACGGCAAGTGATCTTTCATCCTGCTTACGTAGCGACCAGGTTTCTGCTGCATACGTCAGGGCAGGGATAATTGTCGAGTCGAAAAGGTGGGCACGGAGTCGGATGTTCTTTGTCCTCTTCACTACATCTTCGATGCTCTTAAATGTTCCCAAGCCGCTCGTTTCGTCCTGCTTAACTCTGGAGCTAGGTCGTTCATCATGTTGATTTCACGACCTAGATAGACGTAACTGGAGCATTCGGAGAGCGTCGTTCCGTTCAGCGTGAATGGGGCATTAGAAATCCATCCGTTCCTCATGAACATTGTTTTCGTTAGATTCAGTTGAAGACCAATCTTTCCACAGGCGTTATCGAAATCGGTCAACATTCGTTCCGCTTGGCTGATGTTTGGTGTTATGAGAACGATATCATCAGCAAAGCGAAGATGGTTTAATTGTCGACCGTCAATTTTCACTCCCATTTCGTCCCATTCTAATGTTCGCATGACGTTTTGTAGGGTGGCAGTGAATAGTTTTGACGAAATTGTATCGCCTTGTCGAACCCCTCTTCTTACGTCAATGGTGATATTGTTGTAGAATGGAGATATTTTGGTCGTGAAATCTTTATAAAGCTCACGAAGGATCATTATGTATCGAGTAGGGACGCCCTGGTTATCCAGAGCCTCTATAACCGCTTCTGTTTCCACTGAATCAAAGGCTTTCTTCAGATCAATGAATGTGAGACAGAGTGGTTGTTTGTTCTTTCGTGAGACTTCGATGAGTCTTGTAATCGTGTGGATGTGGTCCATGGTACCAAATCCTTTTCGGAACCCTGCTTGTTCGCATGGCTGTCCTTCGTCCAGTGTTCTGTCAATCCTGTTTAGGATGACTCGAGTAAAGAGTTTCATAGATAACGGACAGCAAGCAGATTGGGCGATAATTGCTTATGTCGTGAAGATCTCCCTTTTTGAACAACAATACGGTCTTGCTGGTTTTCCATTGAATAGGGACCTTGCATTCTGACAGGTAGCCAGTGAAGAGCCGAGCCAGGGTGTTGATGAGAACTGGCGGCAGGTTCTTCAGGTGTTCTGGTCTAATCCTGTCTGGACCGGGTGTTGTTCTGTTCTTCACCGACGATATAGCATGTCGGATTTCGGAAGGGAGGAACGGTGGACGACATATTTGTCCTCCTTCAATTTATATGACGGTAAGAGGACATGGCTAGCGAAGAGATCCGAGTAGTATTGGTGGATTATTTTCTCCATAGCCCTTCTCGAAGCTATAAGTGTCCCGTCAGTGTATCGGAGTGCAATCATCTTGGTCTTATAGTTGGCGAAGCCTCGCTGGGCTTTGCGAATGCTCTTCCCAGCTTTTGCACCTTCTGCCATAACTGCTGCTCTTCTCTCTCTAAGGTTTCTTTTATCGCTTCTCTGCAGCGTTTCGCAAGTTCGGACGTTAAGGATTCGGTTGCCTGTAGCTCGTGCGATTCCACGTTGACGTATCAGCTCGAGTGTCTGCGGAGACAAGCGTCTCTTCGTGACCTTAGGACTCTCGGCTTTCATAGCGCTAACGCGAAGATATTCAGCGAGTCGATCGTATTCTTCGTCGATGTTGTCGACAACGGTATCTTCCCAAGAGCCGACTAATGATTTGAATACATCCCAGTTTATGGTGGTTCTGGGACTTCGTTGTTTGAATTTAGCGGCTTTCTCTCCTCTCCTCGAAAATCGGAATGTTGCGCGAAGGAGGCGATGGTCTGATCCCGTGTAGAACTTAGGAACAACAGCGACGTCGGTCAGGCAAAACCTTCGATTTACTATGATGTGATCTATTTCGTTATGGTACTCTCCATTGGGAGGCTCCCACGTCCACCGCTGAGAAAGAGGCTTTTGGAATTGCGAGTTACCATGGATGGTTTGGGTCGTCATGATAAACTCAGATAGCCTCTCACCCTGTTCATTCCATTCTAGTCCGTGGGTCCCTATGTGACGTTCTTAAGACGTTCTTCTAGGTCCAATTTTGCGTTAAAATCTCCGACAATGACCTTGAAGAATGTATGATCTTCTCTGAGGAATTTTTCGAGGTCCATGTAGAAACGCTTCGACTTCGTCTTCGTCATAGCTTGATGTTGGTGCGTAAGCAACGAAGATGGTCAAAGCCGGCATAGAACCCACATCTTTTCAACCGTAATCGTCCGATACGGGTATTGATCGCGATGTTATTGACTCAGAATAAGAGTTGTAAAATGTTCATCGAGACCACGTGGAATTTCAAAATGTTGAGTTGACGCTCACTAGATGTTTTATAACAGTGACTTTTTGTCCTTAGTGAAATGAAGCATTATTGCTTGTTGAACTTTCCTATGCTGAGTTCTTTTGAAAAATTTGCCTCTTCTCTCTGTTCTCCTTCATCTGAGGTCCCTATTTCATTTCCCTCAGTTCAAAATCCGGTCCCATTGCCCTTATACTCCATTCGATATTGAGATGAGAAACCTCCTTTGGTCTGATTATGTAAGAAAGCTCTCGCTTCTGAGGCACTGTATGAAGTGCTATATTGTGCACTAAACAGGCTCTCCGTGTTAGGATAGCTTGTTCGTATAAAAAAAATTTGAACTCAAAATATAACAAATTTTGATCCTTCTTAATTAGACGGCGCGCGATCAAAGGCTTATCTTTTTGGCCGGGCAAGGACTTCCCATAAGAGTGTTGGTCACCATTTAAAATCTTAACTCTCTGGCTAGCGCTCTGCGTGGTTGGTTTTTTCAAAAAGACTTTCTATAACGCTTCAACGAAAGGAAAATATTTGTGTTTCACACACGTGTTGCTCTCACAAGACAGAGGTCTTTCTTTGGGCTATTATTAATCATCGATAGCGTAGAATTCAAAGATTAAAATGATGTACTTATTTCTGAAAAATACAGTTTCTCTGCCTTACTTTAGGGTAAATGAGATCGAATTCACATATGCGAGCATGGATATCTTGGCTATTCTACAGGGGGAGAACAGGACTCAGGGCGGATGTGGCCGTTTTGACACGACGGTCGTTCGATTGGCTCTTTGGCCAGCATATGAGAAGTGCGATTTTTCTTTTTAAATTAGGAAATGTTCACCCGCTTTGGAAGAAGCTCCATAACAACGTCTGATTCTAATACTAAAAGATTTTGTGGGACTTATATGTTATGCGGCGACACATTAAAAAGCCGACCTCATTCCCTAGGCAGGAGCTTTCCAACGGAGTGATAGTAATCAATTCAAAGCTTGAAATTTCTGGCTGCAGCCCCTACTTTTCTGTTTTTCAAAACACCCTTTTGTCATACTGTAGCATCTAGAATAACGTTTTGTTTCACACCCATCTTTCGCCTTCAAGTTTGATCACGCGTACAAATCACTGGAAGCACGGAAAAACATATCAGCATTTAGAGGAATTTGCGTAGTATCAGAATCATACGTTTTTATCTGAAGTCTATGTTTGATGTGGTGAAAAAAGTCGCCAGTTGAATAACAATATTTCATCGCCCCCCCCCCCAATCCCCGCTCGACAATTCAGCCAGTAAACAAGTTTGTCGAAAATGTGAAACTCGGTTCGAATTTTCCGAACGCTAGCATTGAAACTAACGACATCGAATGATTACTAATAGTCTAAGAAAAGAGCTCCGTCTGGGCGAAGTTTAATGCACGAGTGTTTTCTTTCTCCTTCGCGCTATCAAAAGAGCTTTTCTGAAAAAGCTAGCACATTTTTGAGTTTTTTGAAACTTGTGCTATCGAATGAGTACTAGAGCACTCTGGGGAATAATTCTAACCAGCGAAATAGAAAAAACGCGAGCTTGTGTGGAACGTAAATTTATTCCTGAACGTTACAGCGCTGTGAAAGGGTGTTTTTGAAAAACCGGCCTCCTGCGACTCTAGCCAGAAATCTGAGCTTTCGAATGATTACAAACACCCCTATGAAAGTTCCTGTCCAGCGAATGAGATCGGTTCTTCAAATTTGTCGGCATCTAACATATAAGTACCGATTTTCTCTGCATCTTAATGTGCTTTTCATGCTTCTAGCGAGGTAATAGTTGAATTGCGCGGCAGGTTCAAAGCATGGTTTATTTTGAACTTTACAGCGTTATGGAAAGGTTTTCTCGATAAACTGGCTGCATAGGGCTGTAGTTAGAGGTTTAAGCTTTCGAAACATTGTTAACACTTTTATGAAAAGGTTATGTCCAGCAAATGGATCAGTTTTCGATCTCGTGCCGTCTAACGGAACAGAACCGATTTTATTGAGTTTGAGGCAGATAGTGCGCAGCCAAGGTGGTCATCAGAAGGCTTAAGCGTAAAAGTGGAGAATTCCTGTTGTTGCCCTTCAGTTTCACAGTAGATGAGTCGTTGAAAATGAGAACGATGGACGGTTTTACTTTGTCGGCAAAGTTACTGCTTATGACACTGCTGTGTTGCAGGCAGTAATGATTTATTCTATCTTTTATCTTGAGGGTTTTGATCAAGTTTCTTGTACATTTATAAGCTCGGCTGCTCATTTTTTTCGAGCCTCAGTTGATTTTTCATATCGTCGAGTGAGGAATAGTTAGCGAAGGAGAATGAAGTGTAGCGATAACTTATCACGAGAGCATATTGTATATAATATCGAATTAACTCATTGTCTTTACCAAAAGTAGATATAAAATGAAGTGGGTTACGGCACTGTAGAATTTTGCGAACGTGTCGAAAACACGCTGCATATATACTACCGTGTTCATAATGCGAAAACTTTTATATAAATTGCATGGACGGCTTCCTTCTGGAGCTGACTCGACATTTATTTCTCTATCATATCTTTCGTTCCAAGTATTTTCTTGAGACCACGCTCAAATTTCTATATACCTCTTACTTATTATGTGAGTCAGCAAGCATGTGGTCTGTTATAGGGCTGAAATATAATTATAAAAATTATTTCTTTTTGATGAATAGAATTGTTGACTGTATGTTAAGGTTCTGCGCATATGACGCAGCAGTTAGAGGTGTTCTGCGTCGCCCGCAAGGGTCGATGGTTAGATTTTCATCCATCCCACGGGGTGGGTGAACTGCTAGCCAGATTGGTCACAGACTTGTCTGAGAACATAAGCAGCGCTGACTCGGTCGCGGCGAGAAGCCACCACTAGTCATTGTAAAGGCCAAATATCCATTTAATCACCTCAAACGAAGCTGAAAATTGAAAACGAATGCATGGCGCATGTTTTGGACATTGATCAACGCCAAGGACTATTTTTTCAAGCACTATATTAAGATTGACATTACTAAGATGATAACTTTCTTCCCATGGAAGGGTCACTTGAAGGGATATGGGGGATTCGATGATAGATGACGAGAAAAAAAAATGAAGAACGATATAGTAAACCTGAAGAGAGCGACAATATCTCGTTTTACAAAGGCCTTGGAACAGAAAACAAAACCGTTTGCATTGAGAGCCGGGAACGATTGGTGCACTATCATACCTTTTATTTCGAGTGTTTTATTAAGACCACATCCAAACTTCATTACATCTCATAATTATTATTTGAGCGAACACGTCATGTGGTTTGTTAATGGGCTTCCTGTGCAGCCCGATACTCGTTTTCGGCCTTGCAGCCTTGTCAGTCGGGCAGCCCCTTCGTCCTTAGCCAATCCTCTCGGGGGCTTCTACTCCCCCTATGAAGAGGTAGGTGACCGAACGGTTTTACACAATCGCTGTCAAGTGAAAAATCACTAGATGGGCAGTTTCATTCAGTTGCTCTATTGAGATCACGCTGAAACTTCAATACGTATTGGGCTGTACATTAGCTCATGAACAGACCACATGACGTGTTGGCTCAAATTATATTTATGAGGCGATTGGTGCTCTATCTGAGTGTGATTTAGTGATTTTGCAATGCCTGAAATTAACGATCACAGTGAAAGGCGATTGCAGGAGAAACTTATGAGCTTCATCATTAGTTCAATAAAACTTGTCGAACGTGCTCGGCCAATAAAGAAGTAAAGAGAGGTCAATTGTATTCCTAAGGAATGCGCCATTCTTTTATGCTTGTCAAGCATCCTTATAGGAGATCAGCTTATATCTGGCCTATGCAATGACTTGCGATGGCCTACGGATGTGATAATTGAATGCTGCTGTTCGCTCAGACAAGTCTGGAAACATCTGCGACCCCGGAGTGATAGAAGGCTTGGTGAGTCAAGGGCGCGGCAAGTACCAGCTACCACGTGCGTATTATGGTGTACCTTTTGTCACTATAGATCTCATAAAGAAACATATAAGTAAACACGTATTTAACAACAGTCATAATGCTACTCAGAAATTGTCATAATTTATGATGCTTCTAATTGTTAAGGCGTTGACTGACCACATTCGTTCGGTTCACACAAAGGTTCGACCATTTGTATGTAATACGTGTGGAAAAACGTTCACTAGTCTGAGTAATCTGAAGAGTCACAGTTCCACGCACTCCTCTGAGAGCGCATTTCAGTAAGTGCCTCACATCTCTAACTTCTACATATATTTTTCAATGAGTTTTTCTTTATACTTTTCCGTTGTCCGCTCCCATTTCAATCCCTGGAGTAGAGCGCTTTTTGTGATTTTTTCGGAGTGTTAGTAATAATTGAATGGGTTAAAGTAATGCAATTTGTATGGTGTGTTTGATTTTCAGAATGGCTTTGCTATTGCGCTCTAATAGCAAAAATAAGGTTGGGTGTCTCATTCTAGCATTTCTCATTTATGAAAGCTTTTCTTGTAGAGTCTTAATAACCATTCGATAGCTAAAATTTTGGCGATTTGAATAATTTATTGTTTTTTTTCCAAAAGGACTAATATGTTGTAGCACATTAACACTTTATTTGATCCGTTATCACAGTGTTTTTTCACTTTGCGGATCCCGTACTCCTAGCATCCAACTTCGTTTTTCGTCTTCGCCGTGAACGGCGTAGAATACTGGTTGAGCGAGTCCTCATTGCAATCTCGAGGATAGCCATGCTGTGGCGTTCCATAGGGCGTTGTTGTTGATTGCTGGGGAGAGGTGGGGAAGTGGAGCTGAGCTCCACGCGCACCGCGACGAGCATCACAATCACTCGGCTATAACGCCCCTATGCTGTAACGGCGAAAATAATGCTGAGTATCGCATTTGGATGTTCTCCATTAGCCGCACATTTTTTCGATCCCTCGAGAAAAATGCGCCTTTTGATTTTTCTTTTAGCAATCGTCCAGTATCTCAAATCTTAGAGATTTTAATGGTGAATTTTATTTTGAAAATGGCCTTATTATTCTGCTGTAACGGCAGTAATAAAATAATGTTTCTCACTCGGACATTTCTCGCTGAACAAAGTTTTCCTTTCAGATTTTCAGTAGTTGTTCCATAGCTCAAATATCGACAATTCTAATGTGTATTTGGTTTTAGAAATGACTTTTTTGTGCGCTGGAGCCAAGTTTTCGCGCAGTAAGATATTGCCAACAAACTAACGCGCTTTCTACGGCGCTAAACATGCGAAACCTATTGTTCCTCTGATTCTTGCAGAGCATGAAGTCCATCATTGGAATTGTGGAGATTTACGCTTTCGAATACTTTCGTTTTATTATATTTGATCCATCACAGTGTTTCTTTTTAACTCGAAACCCATTGCTTGTATCATTCAGTTCGTTTTTCATTTTCTTAAACGGAGTGGAATACTGGTAGAGCGAGTTTCCTTGCAATCTCGAGGATAACCTTGCTGTGGCGTTCCATGGGGCGTTGTTACTGACTGCCGAAAAGAGTTGGAGGTGGAGTTCGGCTCAACGCGCGGTGTGACGAGCATCACAACCACTCGGCCACAGCTTTCCCCGTAAGCATTCGAGTAGTTACTGAAGTCTGAAGAAAAGACTTTCTTTAGCGAAGAAATGTTTCAAATGAGAAACATAATTTTTTTGCTGTTACAGCGCACCAAAGAGGCCATTTCTGAACTAAAGTATATTTTTCGAATTTTTCGAGATTCAAGCTATAGAATGGCTGCTGAAACTTTGGAAACGACAGAAAAATACGTTTTTTTCATGAGGTCGAACTGGGGGCGAAAAACTGAAAAGTTCTTTTTTTTGTAAAAGAAGAGTGAGATAAACAATAGTGGAAAGTCGTCTTCACATTCGAGTCTGAGTGCAGACAATCCAAATGAAGCAATCTCAAAACAGCTGTAAAATTTGCAGAGTAATGTAAAACACAAATGAACACAAGTGTAGTCGTGTGGACTCAATCGCCATTCAAATATGGTGTGATTTCGAGTGTGACTACACGCATTTCTTTTTATCTCAGGTGTGAATGTGGCGCCAAATTTCGTCATAGGATCACTTTGTGCAGACATCAACGATTGTGCCTTTTGCACTGAAAAGGATCACTTGTGGATGATGACGTGCACAGCTGGAGACAAGTCAGACGAGTCTTTCGATAGCTTCCTACATTTTCAACTCTAACTAGAGTATTATCGTGATATTCAAGGAAAATGCTGTGTCGATTGCTTTGAACATGCTCTGTGAATTCTAAAGAATCTGGTAGAAAATCTAATTCATCCGGTGTCGTTAGATAGTATCATTACGACATTCATTTTGTCATCTTTTTTTTCACCGCTAGAGTATTATGATTTACAGCCCGATGTTTAGTTTTTTTTTTCATTTCATTTCTTTCCAAAGCATCTGCATCGTTTGTCATTTGCAGAAATTCTGCTGCCATAATGATTAATGTGTGTAAATAATGTAATATAATGTGAAGAAGTTCATGAGAGTTTTTCAATTTGCTTTTTTCTGCTTATCAACTCATCTTTTCTGTGATTTTACTTCTCAAGGAGTCTCTACGATTGTTCTGTTTAGGCCTTGATTGCCCAACTGGTTCAGTCGTTTTCCCGTCTTGTTGGGATTTTTGGAAAATTATGTGAACTGATTTGCATCTAGTGAAGCATTGATATTGCGTGATAAACTTTTTCTAATAAATTTGAATTTTCAAGTTTCAATCAGTGATATTCACTAAGTGGGTCTCTGGATATTAATTGCTGAGTAGTTTGAGTAGACCGTAGAAACAAAGAAGTGTTAGCTGTAGATGGTCTTTGATTAGCTTGAGAAAGAAAGTGGAGTCGTTTTTCACCGATATGTCAATCTGATGGATTATGCAGTCTATCCACATAAATGGGTTCTATATTTGCAGTGAACTACGCTATGATCGCGTTACTGCCAATTTGAATAAGCAAGTATGTAGTACTTTCGCAATGTTTGAAGAACTAAATCGAATTCATGGAACCTATCCGACGACTTCATTATAGCTGAACGGTTTTACACTGCAGGCTGGAACACGACCACCGTTCTCCTGAAAATTTTAGTGTATTTCACACAATTAATGGCAAAGATCTGAGGATAAATGTCAGGCTACATGTTCTGTCGTTCCTTTTTTTCTTAATGTTTGACGGCGTGGCAATTGAATCTATTCAAAGAGCGCTGAATATATTTTTTATTAGGCCTCGAATAAAGAGAACTTTATTTTCGTGCCGATTTGTCGAAATCGTGGTATTGTAAAAAGACGCATCGAGGTGTAGAGTGTTAGCCGAGTCATTTTCTTACACTTTTTCAGCGCTACACGGTTTTTTGAAGTTGAAGACATTCTGTATAAGGCCAGCTCCTTTATGATCACCCTGTTCTTGAGGACTTATCATAGCTAGTCTTTTCAACCTGGACGTATTTAGACGGTGGGTTTATAGAAATCATTATTATTTTCGTAGAAGCTGGTGCCACGTACACTGGTTGCAGTGAGAATTCCTCGTAGTTCTTATCTCTGTTGTTACAGGTAAGTAACAGCGCATTGCTTAACGTAGGTCGGAACGGCAGTAAAAAGGTGGTGAGGGTTTTCTCTAAACTTCTATCATGTAGTGGAAGCAGCCGTGGCCGAGTGCCTAATATGCTCGTCGGGTTCCCCGACATTCTCCAGCACTCAACAACGATTGCTTCGTTGAATGTCACCGCCACGGTGTCCTAGAGATTGTAAGTAAACGCTGTCAATCAGCATCTTCGACATTCGAAACAAGACAACAGAAAATAACACTGACTGTTTGTTAGAAGCATTGGGATGCCCATGTGGATAAAAATAAATTGTAAAGGGGGATTAAATTATTCAAAAAATGGACGAAAAACTAGTGCAGAACGATAGCAAAACTTCTTTTCTACAGTTCTAGAACAAGAAACTTTTAATCTCCTTGAAATGGAAAATAATTATCTAAATTGGCGAAGAAAATCGCGCACTACTGACACGGCTATTGGAATCTTTGCATCGCAGCGCGAAGAGCAGCGCTATTTGCGTCATTTGACTGGAATGTTATCTCTTTTTCGTAGAAATTGATCGTTTTCTCTCATATCATGACATGTTGCGATTTTCTGTACACCATCATGTGCTTTTGATATGTGTATTTCTGAATACGAAGTAATATCTTCTTTCCACGAGCACTTACCTGAAAACCAAATCGAGTTTCAGAATTTGATTTCAATTTGTGAAGAAGTATTGAAATTCTGTTGAAGAGCCATCTACGCATCTTAACCGAGCCCAAATTGAGCGTTGAATGTGGCACGTAATCTCATTTGCCTGCTAGAGCTTTATATGAGTATTTCTTATTTGACCAACGTCTCGAGGTCTTCATCTTCTTTAGAATCGATGATTCCCATCGACTGTGACAGTGGTTTACCGACTTCGAAATGTAGCATCTGAAGAATCTCCTTTCGGCACAATTATGGAAGAAAGCTGCCGTATCTCACGCTCTGTGTTATTTGCTGTCATGTTGTGCAGTGAACAAGCCCTCAGTGCGCGCATACTATAATATTTTTACTTTTGCCTTTTCCGTTAAACGTCGCGTGATCGAATGGCGATCCCTTTTGCTAGACACTCTTTTGAGAAGTGTTAGTAATCACTTGAAAGCTTAACTCTTTGGCAAGCGCAATATGTGACCTGCTTTTTGAGAAAGTCTTTCCATAATGCCTCAGTAAAACAAACACTTGTGTTCCACACGGGCATAGTTCTCACAGGACAGAGATCTCTCTTTAGAAGATGAGTAGGTATTCGATAGCGTAAGTGTATACAATTCCAATGCTGTGCATATTTTCTACAAGACCCTTAAACTGGTGTGTAACAGGAAAATATAATTGGGTTTCACATCTTCGGCGCTTGTTCACCGACTAGTCTACGGGCTGAGGAGAGAGGAGGAGGGGTCGACCGTGGTTTCAATACGGTGTTCATTCGATGGCGCTTCGGCAGGTCACACATGAATTGCGATTTTTGTTATTTAACTGAAAATTGTTTCTCCGCTTTGAAAGAAACTCCAGATTAAATGTGTTAATCTGATACTGTAAGATTTTCTCTACATGTTCATGTGCTTTTTGTGCTCTCAGTGAGGAGATAGAAGAGTTGCGAGGCCGACGTGAAATTAAAACGGCCACGTAGCACGGTAGCCAAAATTTAACCTTTCTTATTTTTTTTCGAGTGATTGCTAAACTGTTATAAAAAATTCTTGTACAACGAAAGGGATCGTTCCTTTATTCCCGTCCTACTCAACGTAAAAGATTTAGGATAATATATACATGTAGGAAATACGCTACTCTTTCATCTTTGTCAAACATCTTTGGAGGTGATCGAAAGCATATCTGACCTATGCATAACTTACGATGACCTCCAAAAATAGTAATGT
Organism: Parelaphostrongylus tenuis; assembly: GCA_019055375.1. Classification (NCBI taxonomy): domain Eukaryota; kingdom Metazoa; phylum Nematoda; class Chromadorea; order Rhabditida; family Metastrongylidae; genus Parelaphostrongylus; species Parelaphostrongylus tenuis. The sequence goes on from JAHQIW010003575.1 coordinate 199,155, forward strand.
GAGTGCTGCTATCCTCCACCAGTTTGGCAATATTTTACTGACCTAGGAGTAATGCAATGCTTAAAGAGTCAGGAGCGCGAACCAACCACTACGTATTTATCGCAGGGCAACTTTTATCACTACACATGTTCATGGAGAAGCATACAAGTAAATGAGTACCGTTCTGTGCCTACGTTTCTATATGTTACCACTCAAATTCAACCAGAATCATAGTACAGTACGGAGATTATCATAATTTCTTTCTGCAGCTATTCGTTTAGTCATTAATTGAATTCATTTGCTCGATCCACACAAAAGATCGATCACATGAATGTGAGCCTATTGAAAGGCGTGCAGTACTTTGAACAGGCTGCAGAAGCACAGGATAACACAAGTCTCTGATAGCCAGTTCCAGTGAGTGCCCTATCTTTCACACTCTTTGTCGAGTAGAAACAAAATGTTTACACAGAAGGATCAATTAGATAGACAGCAGTCTTTTAAATCTGATTTTAGACACCTTGACTGAAACAAACTGAAAAACTTAGTAGTGAAATTTATTTGGTAATGTTAATTATAAGGGCAAACGCATAGTCCTCCTGGGCTCAATCTTATCATTACAACAGAGGAAATCAGCAATAATTTTGACGGAATTTTGCCATATATCTTTTCTTCGTTTCAGCTGTAAATGTGGCGTCAAGTTTCGTCATAACAGCAGTCTGCATAAACATAAAGGGTTGTGTCTCTTGAATTGAAGCGAATACATGTGGATGATGAAGTGAACAGCTGAACGAGTCAGACGAATTTTTCGATGATTTCCGCAATCATCAACTCCAACTAGAACTTTTTCATAATATTCGAAATAAGGTACAGTGTTTGTTTCTGTGAACTTGTTCCGTAAATTTTAAGGAATCTAATAAAAAATTTGGGCCAAACGGTATCGTTAGGTTGTGTTTTATGCGATACTCCTTTTTCATTTTTATTTTTGTCACTATGAGTGTTTTGATCCATGCCCAATTTTTAGTATTTTTGAAAATTGTGATCTTATGGTGATGATTGTTGAGAAGTTTGTCACTGTTTTAACATGCTTTGATCTGCTTATCAACTCAGTCTTTTTTGTGATGTTACTTCTTGAAGAGTCTCTGCGATTATTCTGTATAGATTCAATTGCCGAACGTGACTCTGCCGTTTTTCCTTGTAGTTGAGATGTTTTGGAAAGTTATGTGAACTGACTTGTGTTAGAGTGAGCATCGACGTTGGGTGGTAATTTTTTCTATAACCCAATAATATAGAGTGATGTGCAGAACATCGGCGTCAGGAGAGACTTTTTACCGTATTTAACCACTCCTTGGATGCGTGTTCTATGACTCGCGCCATCAACGCCTGCTTTACCACCACTCTTTCTATGCTACAAACGCATCTACTCTATCAGCAATCAACGCTCAGTGGTTTTTGGTATGGGTAGTTCGATATCGACAGTGAACCCAGTCGAGCTGACAGATATTGGATTTTGGATATCATAAAGAATGCTTCTATCAAATCGCCTTCAGCAGTGCCATGATGATGCCAATGATTTAGAGTGATGTGCAAAAAATTTGCATCAGGCGGGTCTCGAACCCGCATTTCTTTCAGGTCCAAAGGCGCATGCTCTATCCCTACCCATATCAGAAACCGCTGACGGTTGGTAGCTGACAGAGAGATGCGACGTAGCGTAGAAAGAATGGTGGTAAAACAGGCGTCGGTTGTGCAAGGAGTAGACCACGTGCCTTGGATTGTGTAAGAACGCGGGTTCGAAATCCGCTTGACGCAAATGTTTTGCACATTACTCAACATCACTAGGTATACTATAACGTATTGCCCCCGCTAAGACGGGTTGAATAAGAAGAATTCTTTTTCTATGTAGTTTCGATTTATCAAATTCCAATCAGTGAATTTCTCTCAACAGGCCATTGGATATTAGTCGCTGCGCATACTCAATGGATCGTAAAAAAAAAATGCCTTTGATTGAGTGCGAAGAAAGAAAATTGAGAAGTTCGCCAACCGATAATGGAATAGGGAGTCTAATCCATTTAAATGGGTTGAAAGTAGTGTTGAAAGTGGACTATGCTGTGGTAGGTTTATTACCAATGTTAAGCGAATGGATGCCCACACAGTCTATACCACAAGGACGACCATGTAAAAACATGATGAGAATTCTCGATTTGATTGTCATACTACGACGCAGTGGTTCTGTGAATAACGTTCGAGTCGTCTTGCTGAAAAGATTTCCCTGCGCGTCTTCGAAAAGCGCCAAGGATTGTGAAGTGAATACACTGTTGCACTCGGTAAATCTCGCCTTTTTCGAAGCCAGAGAATGTCAAACTGACGCGTGTCTACTTCGTCGAACATATTCAAATGCACAGCAGAAAAGTCACTTCTCGAATTTCGGTGGCATGCGTGACGCCTGCTTCCAGACGCTTATTGCGTATAGCGCTGCCACCGTTCTATTGGGAACTTTAGTGCATCTCACAGAACTAACGGCAAAGAATTGAGCATAGACGTCAGGGAATTTGATCTTCCGTATTTATCCTTCCAAATTCCAAACAGTCTCCAAATCAAGTCGAAGGATACTGATCGCGCACATTTTGCAATCTCGTGAATAGCCAAGCTTGGATGCTCCGTAGGACGTTCGCTATTGATTGCCGGAGTGTTGGGGATGAGGTCCCGACGGTGAACTAATCCCGACGAGCCGCGCCGAGCGTCACATTTCACTCGACCATGGGCCATCCGACCGAATGTTATTGCTCACTTTCGTTCCTACACTTTTTGATCGATCACATTATTGTTTGTTTTTTTTTTCGACCTTTTCCATAGGTCTTGCTTTGCATGGTCACAGGTGACGCACTGGTCCACAAGCGCGCTCTATCTCGCTCTGCTCCTTTACAGGCGCTACCCCTACGCCTCACGCCCACCACTTCCGTCATTCACCTCTCTCCTTTGGCGGCGATCATCCACCGACAATGCGGGATTTCGTTCCTATCCATTTTTTGAAAAACGGTTTCAATGGCCACGGGGATGTGTATTCTGGTCCGCGGGACTCGGAAAAAGGAAAAAACGATCGTATAAGTTTCATGAAATTTCTCCTTTCTCTTCTCTTATTTCACTTCTCTCTTGTTCTCTTATTTTTGTCTTTCTCTCTCGTTCTCTCTGTTTCTCTCTATTTCTCTTGTGCACTCTTTTTCGCCACGTCTCTCTCGCGCTCACGGATTCTGTTTGATCTGCTCGTATTTTCGCCTTTTCGAACCGTCTCAGTTTTTTTTTGTTCTGTGAAGAAAGAATTCTCGATCTTTGTACGGTCGTAATGTGGTAAACATTTGTTAGTTTTTTACCACATGCTGAGAAAACTACGATGTTTACGAAAATTCATCAGCTTTACCACCTTTTATAGGTGTTATACTGTTTTAACTGTATAGTCAATGATGTTGAATGGTAGACAAAACTGTGGACATTAGGCGGGAATGAATCCGAGTTTCCTCATTGCCAAGAGCGCATACTACCACTACAGCGTATGCACGCGTAGAGAAAATCTTGTAGTGTCAGACTCTTAGTTCTATCTGGAGTTGTTTCGAAACGGAGAAGAAATTCCAATGCAATTACACAAATCACACTTCACAAGTTCGTCGCTCTATGCAATGAATGAACTGCGCGATCGATATCACAACCACCCACGCACCTTAACCGACAAGAAAAGCGCGGCGAGTGCAAATTAATCTTCGTTTGTCTGCCACTACGCAATGAAAGCCTCTTCGCGCAGTGAAAATGTCCTCGAAAAATCAAGTACTCCTTCGAATCGTCGGGATTTAAGCTGTCGAATTGATCACTAAGAATCTTAAAAAGCAAAGAAGCGCGTTTTCGCAAGGAGCTGAAACATGATGATATTGACGGTGGAGTACCGGTTTCCTTATCAACTTCGTGTTTTTGGCTCAATAAACGAAGGACATTTGAGTAATCTGTCCGCAGTGATAGGTGCTCTAAGTCATTTGGTCTTTTTGACGACGTACGGACGACCAAAAGCGCATGTGTCGAGAGCTTAGAGATGTTCTGCATCACGCACAGGTCAATGGTTCGATTTCGCTCTCTTGTCTCACCAAGCCATCCGCCCACCGGGTATCGGTAAATCGGTATCAGATTTGTCTGGGAGGATAAGCAGCACCGACCCGATACGCACTGGTAGGCCACCGCGAGTCATTTGAAAGGAAAGATATGCATTCAGTCACCTCAAACGAAGCGAAGACGAATGCATGGCGTATTCCTGAAGGACTTATCGTCGCCGAGAGCTTCATCCTTTTCATCCTTTTTGTTTCAGTCGATGAGCACAACACTGTCTATGCTGTATTCGTGTATTTGTCTGGTTAAATTTTTGTTCTTGATACTTCTCTTCATCACTCGCTATAATCTGTCGCAGTTCGATTCGAAAATGTGTGCAATTCATCGGCTAGGTATCCAAGATTTTTCTATTTTCAGACTGCATTGAGCGATTTTTATGGAAAACGAAACTAAAGGTGGAGTGCAGGAAGGAAATAGTGAGATTTACGAAACAAAGGTGGGTGTCTTATAGATTTTCTGCTAATGGCGTTGATGTTTTTGCTTTTGAAAGATCATAGAGTATGAGTTCTTGTCTATTATAAGGCGACAATGAAAGAGCAACTCATTCGCGGGACAGGAACTTTTCATGAGAGTGTTAGTATTCATTCGAAAGCTTCAATCTCTGGTTACAGCCTTATGTGCGCCAGTTTTTTCAAAAGACCCATTTTATAAAGCGGTAAAATTCGAAATAAAATTGTGTTTCACATCGGCTGCGTGACTCAACTATCACTTCGCTGAAGGCACGAAAAGATATGAACGTTTGAACAAGTCCTTGTAAGAGTCATACAATTGATCTGAAGTTCCTTTCGAAGCGGATAAAAAGCTCCTGATCGAATGACAGAAATCGCATTTCTCCATAGCCTATCGCGTCAATCGTGGACGGTCACCGCATCGAATCTGCGGCCACTGGACCCTCCCCCCATCGACTCCACCCCGACCGTGAGTTAACCTGTAAACAAGCAAGCCGAATGTGTGGAACTCGATCTTGTTTTCCTTGCTACTTTGCGGAGAAACTCTTCTCCTAAGAAATAATCACGTCGTTGGAATCCTTGAATCGAATCCCATGGCATCCTATCGAGTGATTGCTAATAGTCTAAAGAAGGAGCTCTGTCCTGCGAGAAAATGCGTATGCTATAGGCATAGGTTTTTCCTTCTGTGACTGCGTCAAAAGAAAAGCTTTTTCGAAAACAAATCAAGTGCGGACTGTAGCCAGAGATTTAAGTTTTCGACTGATAACTAACACTCCTATGTATATTTCCTATCCAGCGAATAAGATGGTTTATCATTTGTTGCCCTGTAATGGACAGGTGCTGGATTATGTATGGATTAATTCACCTCCTGCCACCAAAAGCCGAAACCGCCAGTCATCTCATTTCGAATTTCGTCAGTGGTTTGGTCAAAAGCTCAATATTCTAGGCAATTCGTTATGAAAGCAACTCGACCAAACCACAGTGTGAATCCAGGCAGATGTCCAGCGTTAAAGAAGATACTGGCGAGGACTGGCATGACGTTAAGAAAGAGAATGACTTGGACTGGGATTGGTGAGTTTTTAGGACGTTTGTTATGGATCGCCGAAGAGTATCGGGAGGAGATTAGGATCAGCCCACATCGAACACCGCCGAGCTTAACTAGCTACTTGCTTACCCGCCTCTTTCCCTTTCCTTTCCCGTATACATAACCACAGTCATTCAAGAATCTATTGCAGTATCAAATGGTAAGTTGCAACAATGCATGAACCACACCTCCTTCGGCGCAGGCCCAATACTTCGTTTGAAGGCGTGTCATACTCACTTTTTTCCCACACTTTACCACTTTATGTGACCTGTATCACATTTTTTTCGCGTGGTGCGAATCTCAGTACTTTTGGCATTTTATTCGTCTTGCGTCATCGATTGATGGTAGATTTGTCTACCTGATTATCGTGGAACAGTGGTCGATTATTTGCAATCTCAAGGATAGCCAGGTCGGGACGTTTCGTAGAGCCTTCGTTATTGATTGTCGAATACCATCGGGAGAAAAGCGAGCTCAACTTCTCGTCGAGTCGTACCAAGCATCACTAGTCACTTAGCCATAGACCCCCTCATTTTCGCTATAGATTCAAATGAAGTCTGTGACAGTGAATGAGACTTGAGTTATTGACTCTTGGTCAATTTTAAGATCAGCGACGAAGTGATAGGGCATGAGATCGCGGATTTGGTAAAATGTTCCTTTCATTTTACAGCCTGGATTGGTTCTGGTTGAACACATATTACCCAACATTTGCATATTCGCATTGGTTCCTAATTTCTTCACAAAATTTCGAATACAAAAAAAATTGAAATTCACTTGTTTTTACGAGATGTGGAAGAAGTAACCGCCCCATTTTTCAATTCTAATTATTTTCTTCCTGACTTCTGCTGTGATCTTCTCTTCCACTAAGAAATTTAGCAGAAAATTATGGCAAAGTTCTCGAAACTGTTGTTACATATTTTTCACTTAATTTCCCTCATCAGAAGTTCCAACTGGGCTGCCAATGATGGAACTGCAACGACCTGCTCATAAAATGCTGCTGTGAAACTCAAAAGTTCTATTTTTGGAGCCATTTTGCAAAAAATCTCCGAAAATGCGGGAAACCATGCTGATTTGTTTTTTGCCAAGTAGTGAGACAAAAAAGTAATTCTCCGTTCTACAGTCACGCGACCGATTTGCTCAATGCATCCTCCTCAGCTGATGTATGTGGAACCGATGTGTCCGCTCATGTCAGACCGCTCTCCCAAGGAGAAAAAGGCGAGTTATTACCCTCTCGGTGTTCCTTTTTTTCACTCGTTCCGCTTTAGTGATATGGAACGGGAGTTTGAGGGAAACGAAGAAGAATAAAAAGATTTGGAAAAATTACTTCATGTACAATGAATACATAACACCTACCACTTTTGAATGGATTTTTTCACTGTCTAAGATTGTGAGCCATCTCTTAACGCTGTTCACAACCGCTTTACGATAATCATTTCATCAGTGACAAGTGCAGAAATGCACGTCACAAGCTCTGAAAAATTCACAAACATAGGACTTCAGTGTTGAGATTAATTCGCATTTTAGTGAAGTTGATTCGCGCGCTTTTTCTGTTCTTTTTTGACTTCACGAAATACTTTGGAACTTGGGACAGCTCCTTGAACAAAAGTGCTGAGAGTGTCATATCTTTCACCTTATTCTATAGTTACTACTGGAGCTATTGTCGATCAGGACTGAGTAAGAATTCAAAAGTTCGACTTTCTATAAACCTCGGCATAATTAATTGTTATATGAAAATCGAGAGTAAGTTTTCATAAAGGAAGTGATTTTGGCAGAGTATGCATATGTGTGCATTTTTGAATTTATTTCCCTTAGGAAACAAGCTCATGCAAGAAAAGGTTAAGAATGGGAAAGAATGGGTTTGATCTGCCTTTCAAGGTGCCCCATGAATTGAACTCTATTTAGAGAATCATAGAGATGTATAAATATCTGTTTGCCTGATACAACGAGTGAACGTGTCCTTTTCAATGTAACTTTTTGTTCTTAAGCGAATACGAGTGGTGCGCAAATGTTAGATGTCACTCGGAGTTGAACCCGCATTTTACACACCGAGGAAGGAGAAATTTGCATATTTATTTCTATATTGTGTTCTTTTTCTGTTAGAGTGGTGGCCTTGGTGCTGTAGTGGTACCCTGTGCCCTAGTATGGGTAAGACGCGAGTTTAACTCCCACCTGAGGTTGAGATTTTGCGTACCACTCAATCTTTCTGGAAATATCAACATCGTACCAATGCTGGAAAGCAGCCAGTCCAAAGAGATCGGCTTATGGCCACAGGTTTTTTATCTCCCAAGGCAAGTATAAGTGTGTTTTTTGACGGCACACCAAGATGGCAGATTTAGTTAGTTATGGCATTCGCGCAACACCTTCTGGCCATTCAGCTATACTTCCCCTTGAGATAGGGTGAAGGCCTAATAATGAAATTTTTTACACTATTTCATATACCTTATATATGAACCAGAACCTAAACTCGTCTCAACGCTCTCATTGTTGAATTTCGTTTGAACACTTAAGCGTAGCAGTTTTTTCTTCTTATCTCTATTGTTGTCCTTCCACAATAGCATAGATCCGCAGCTTCAGTCATCACGGCGTCTTCTCTTTGATTCTCCAATAGGTGGTGCTCGAAAAGCACGCTGCCAAAGGAGCCATACTATCCCATTGAGTCACGTTTATCCTTCTGGAAAAGATGTCGCCATGCCCTGTTGACATTATTCAGAAGTGATTACATGCTATTTGGTATGCAGCCATCATCATTAGTTACCGTTGTTGCGGCAGAAAATATCGAAAGTGCTCACAAAAGACAAATGATGTAGGAATGAAAACGTCTTTGTCGAAGGAACAGAAGAAAACGAGTTAGTGGTAGTCGAGTGAACCTCTCGAGGGTCTCAAATGTCAAAGGCGTTGCTGAAATGAAGATATAGAAATACAAAAAAAAATCAATGAAGAAGCCTGGATGTAGATCGGATGACTGGAAACATTGTGTCGAAGTTGGATTCTGTCTTACTAGGCAGGTTTGAGTTCGACAAACCAATAGAGAGCAGGGAGGTCTGGCAGTTTGCTAATTTTACCCATGAACTGCTATGCAGGAATGAACAAATCTGTTTGATTGATGTGAGTGGACACATATATTACTCATTTTAGGTCCCCAAAGCACTTCACTCTGCCGATGGTGAATGTGAAAAAGGAACACGAAAAGTCAGTTGTTGAGGTTGGTCTTATCCGTTTTAATATAATTTTTTACACTCTATTAGGTGTACAATGATGGACTCGGCTGTTTAATTATTTTCTTGCTTAAATATTTGTAAGTATCAAGAAATGCAATTTCATTCTAATTGTCTGAAAACACCTTAAAAACGCTATTTATTGATATGTTTTTTTACATGCGATATATCTTATGTGATAGCTTCTATAAAAATGTGGAGATGGCGACTTTTTACCCAAAAAACCGCCATTCGTGGGAGAAACTCCACTTTTCATGTCTAATACAAAGAAACCGCCGTTGACGGGAACGAAGACTTTCTTGGGTTCTGTCTGATCAAGACGGGGACAAGTTGAAAACCGATCTCATTCGCTAAGAGAAGAAACTTTTCATAGTGGTGTTAGTAACTGTTCGAAGCTGAGTTTTCAGGATACAGTCTCAACGTCGCCGGTTTTTCAAAATACCTCTTATATAACGCCAGATCTTCTTCTCTAGAGGTCCTAGTACTCAAATTATAGCAAAAGCTTCGAAGAACTCAAAAAAATGTGTTTGGTTTTCGAAAAGGCTCTTTTGGTCTTTTGATCTCTTCCGGATTTTTCTTTGTGCCTAAACATTCCGTGGTCAGGCCTCTTTCTATAAGCTATAAGTAATCATTTGATTGAGCAATGTTCCCGATTTTGGCGATATGCTTACTTTCTGCAAATAAGGTCTAACTGGGAATGCATCCCTCAGGGATTGACCAACGCCGAGAGCTTTATCCTTTTTCATCCTTCATCTTTAAAGAACCCTTTTTGCATTGCATTGTCGCCGGGCGATGAAGATAAATTTATTTTGATAATCCAACAGCGAAAGATTTTGATCCGCTACCGGGTGACTAACAGAATCGACTGTAAACCTAAATATTCACGGAAAGGTTTTATTGCGCCATTTGGTGGTGTCAGAAGGGCGTCCTTTACTACGAGCTCTTGAAATCTGGTGAAACGGTTGATGCAGCATTTCGTCAACATCAGCACAAATTACCCAAAAATGGGGAAAATACTAATGTTAATGATGGAAATCATATTTAAGAAACTTTAATAAAAAAAGAAATTTTTGTGTTGATTGATTATTTGAACCGTAAAGAACAACAGGAGTCATAATTGCACACTAATACTTTGACACTATGGGTGGCATGTGAAGTGAGATGACATGCCTCCTTCATCCTACAAGATTCTCTCCTGTTTTTGTTTTGATACATACGTTTTGGTGGTATATTAATGTTTTTTAGTTTCCTGAACAATGCTCAAAGTGCGGCGGGAAATATGCGACCAGATTGTTACTTCAAGAGCACATATATAGCGAGCACTTGTAAGGAATTTTTTTTATTATAAAGTTTTGAGTTATGTACATTTAGAGTGGTTTTTAGAAATGAACTCTTTACATGTGAGGAATGTGGGCGGAAGTTTGTCAGCGTGGGTGGTGAGTTTTGAAGGCTCTTCTAACTCTCTTCCAGCACTTCGTTGTTAATTATTATGTTAGGTTTACCTACGAGTTGGTTAGGTGACTTGAAGTGTACTTGTTCTTTGATAAAGATCTATCGTCACTCATACCCATGATCGACGTTTCAGGCAGAAGCAAATAATAGTGATAGCTATCACGTTCTTGCCAATGCTTTCTTTTGAAAAATTGAACTTTCTTGAGTATTGATTTCTCCGTGCATCTTTAAGGACGAAACAAACACAAGCGAGTCAAACACCGGAACATCGGAATCTACCGTCACAAATGTCCGCACGAAGGTTGCGACCATCCTGGTTTTCGGTGTGAACAGGTATCATTACGTACAAGTTATGCAATAACAATTTTTTGTGTTCACATGTCACTTTTTTACCCTCTTTCAGTGTCATTTGTTAATTCAGTTTTCTATCAAATCATGATGAATTTTAAAATAAACGCGGAACTAATAGTCGAGATTTATGTTTTTAGTGCCCTTTCGCAGCTAGGACTAAGTGTGAACAAAAATACCTCGACGCTATTTGTAATTCAGTTGGTAGTTTCCAGTTATAAGCCGCGTTCGTCCATGCCGGACGTGACCACGCTTCCTGAGCTACATTCGCACCACTCATGTGCGTCGCCTTGTTCAGTCGGTACAGTCATACGCTTGAATACAGCTCCACGTATGCATAGCGATAATACGTCCTGTAGAGCGCGGGTATCGACTCCCGTCTGAGGTCGTATTTTGGTTCACCACTCAATTCTCTCAGGTTTAAACGCGAGACATAAACTAAGAACTAAGATGAGGAAGAGGGTGCTTGAAATGACCCATTGCGGTGATTTCCTGTCGGATAGCTTCTCAAAACATCCAACAGTGAGCATGATGTAAGTGTACACACTTCGTCATCCTGTGGTGTTAGATGTCAGAACGGTGAAATCAGTCGTCATAGCTATTCAATTATCTGTCGTCTATATCCGCTGAGAACACGACGCCGAATCCTTCAATCCAACGAGCACGAAAAACTGTAAGAATTCTCACTTGATCGCCGCTCTAGAAGTTATCCGTTCTCTTTTGACCGGTTGAGGACCACTGGACCCACAGGTTTATCTTGCCTGCCTCCACCATTCGCGTCTATGCTTTCTGTGTTTTCACGTTAATAAGCTCGAATCTTTTCCACTCCAATCTCACCATTTCCTTATAGTAATAGTATGATAGTGACAACGATAACAGTGATAGTGGTAATAGCGATAGTGATCATAGTGATATGACGATCGACATAATGCAACAGATACTATCAGAATTCTTTTTATTTGACCGCCATGCTGTGGTATGATGTTACAATAAACCCAGCAATGTAGAGTGGTGTGCAGAAACATTTGCGTCACTTTGGATTCGAACCCAGATTTCACCCTATCCAGTGGCGCGTGCTGAACCGTTGCACAACCGACTGCCCGTTTTGACACCACTCTTTTTACTATCAGAGTATAACCATCTTTATCACTATCACTATCACCACCACTATCACTGCCACTATCATTGTCACTATCACATTATTGATGGAGTCTATTGCGATTGATGCATTGAAGGAGTGTAGCGCAGTAGTTGAGGTGTCCTGCAATACGCATTGGTTATTGGTTCGACGTCTCCGCTCTTGACAAAGTAAATTCACCGATTTGGTGCCAAAATTATGTAGGAGATTGAAAAAAAATTGACCAGTTATTAGCACATCATAAGTCATTGTTAAGTTCTCATAGGCAATGCAAGATTACTGATTCAGTTTTGTCATTTTGAAATAGTGGAACCCATTTTCTTTCTAGAATTCTCTCAACTAATCGTGACATCTAGTTTATTTTTTATTCGTCCGGAGCTTGCACTGTGACAATTTTTTTCAATCGAGAACAAACGAAGTGCTGTCGTAGTTTGGATGAGCAAACTGATACCGTATATAGAAAACTACGATCAGTTGAAACCAGAAAATTATAATTAAGTCATTTAATGCATTCAACACGCTCTCATAGGACTCTTGTTCGTAGAGATTTGAACCAAGGATATAACGTATGCATTGAGTTCAAAACAAATTTAGTGCAGCTGGACTTAGCTATCAAAAAATCCGGTTCAAAGGTGGAGAACTTCTTCTTCCTCGTTTTAGTTACTCAGTAGTTTTCCCATGTACGGTTTTAGATGGCGAACTTGCTTTTCATCTCGTAGAAAACTCTTGACAACCTTTTGTCTTCGGAAGCTTCTATTGATTGCGTAAATTCAGTTAAGAAAATTACTTATCATAGCAGACGCGTTTCTTCTGCTTGTTCATTCAAGTTCGTTATGATCCAATCAATTATTCTTCTTGACCCAACAATTTACCACATTGAGGTGATGAAGTTCAAAGTAGAGAATTTTCTCTAACGCAGTGCCACGAAGACCAGTTCTTGGCAACGATGACTCGAAAATGCTGCGCACCAATCTCATAGTGTCACTGATTAACACAAATAATGGATAACACCACCGCCGGTGACAGACGATCAATTCAGATTTGAATAAGATGAGTTAAAGCAATGGGCTCATCATACCTCATTCCGTCTAAACATGAGGCTTCCAAGTTTGACGCTCGAAAGTGAACATATTTATCTCAGGAGATCATTTTCATATGTCTTCCATCTTCAACAGTCTTGCTACGATTGACACTCATGGGAGTTGAAAAGAATTTTGCAGGAGCCACATCCCTTTCGATGGTTTGTTTTGATGTGCATATATTGACTGCCTGACATCTCGAAATACCTTGGTAGCTTAGTCAACACGTGCTGTGGTGGGCATCGTCCATGGATGTTTGGCTTCTTGTAATAGTCGGAGTGTGCACAACAAGAAAAATTTTGATATAATGTTTCATCAATTGTGTTTTACGCGCAACGTTGATACAAATACTCTTTTGTGCTATGAGAGGTCTACAATGTTCCATCCAGAGTAAAGAATCTAGAACATTTGAACGGAGTCTTTTCTGAAATTAAACCTCCTCACACAGAGTCAACCCTAATTGTTCGGTTGATACGTTCATGAGTTATTTTGGTCTCAAGAGTTGACAGAATTATCTCGGAAGAGGTGCTTATGGGCAGATCATTTGAGGGAGAAGATTCGATGACAGATGACGGGAAGAACGACATAGTGAACTCGAACAGAGCTACAATATTACCTTCGACAAATCGTTTGCAGCTGAAAGAAGACCATTTGTATTCTCTGGTGGAAACGATAATGCACAGTGGAATGGTACTTGCTGATGTCACGGTGATTGAAGTGAGCCACCACTATGGAATGTGATAGCTGGAAAAACTCTTAAGCAGAGAGGCTCTTAGTCCTATTGGACTTTCCAGAACACGCTAGGCAAAATCAGGAATAAATAGGTATACGCCGTTTGGTCATCCTTGGATGCGCCATTTCTTCGTTTTTGTCAACGTGTCCGTGGAGTTGAGGGAATGCATATTTGACCTGCACAATGGCTTGCGAAGGCCTGCGATGTAATAAATGAGTGCTAGTGCTTTTTGAGACAAGTCAGGTATCAATTGGCTGCCCGGAGTGATGTTATGCTTGATGAGTGAGGGGCACGACACTGAATCTACCACCATGTGGTGTTTTTCCTACGGAAACATACAAGTATATAAGTGCTTTCTGCTCTTATGTTTTCCAAGTATTGTCACTCAAATTCAACAACTAGTCATAATGCAACTTAGAAATTGCTATAATGTCACTCTGCTTCTGTTAATTAAGGCGTTGATTATGCATATTGAATCGGTTCACGCAAACATTCGACCACATGTATGCGAGACTTGTGGGAAAGCGTTCCTTAGACGATATCAATTGAACAAGCACAGTTTAACGCACTCCTCTGAGAGAGTACCTCAGTAAGTGCCTCACATCTCCTAGTTCTTTATCAGTTTTTCAAAGAGTTTTTTTTAAATAAAAAAAGAAGTACGTAAATGTTGGACGGCGAGAAATGAATATTCAACCCTATTCGTTGGACAGCAGCTTTTCATAAAACAGTTAACCATTCGAGAGCCAAATCTCTGGCTAGCCCGATGCATGGCCGACTACAAGGGACCATTTTATAGCGCTTTGGCCAAAGGGAAACATTTGTGTTTCACACATACGTTTTTCTCACGCAAGAAAGAGCTTTTTTTTAAACTATCAATAATCGTTCGATACCGTAAGATTTAACGAATCCAACACTGTACTTATTTTCTGGATAGACCGCTTCTCTACAGTGCACGAGAGAAAATAAGATGGGTTAACATGCGCGAGCATGTCTTTCTTGGGTATTCTTCGGGATCGGGTTAGGTGGGGCACGGGAATGCGGTGGTGGCAACAGGTCATCGAACGCGGCACCGATACCTTACACATGAAAAGTGCGATTCTTGTTATTTAATTAGGATTTGTTTCTCTGCTTCGAAGAAATCTCCAGATCAAACGTGTGACTGTGATACCAAAGATTATCTCTGCACGTTCAGGTGCTTTTCTAGCTTCCAGTCAAGTAATAGTTGTACTGCGCGGCCGATGTAAAACAACTTTATTCTGAATTCTGCACCATTATGAAAGGCTTTTTCATAAACCGGCTACGTTCACAGCTGGCCAGAGATTCAGGCTGTCGAATTTACTAATACTCTTATGAAAAGTTCTTGTCCAGCAAATTGGGTCTAATATTCATCTGTCGTCGTCTAGTGTATATGCACTTTGAAGTCTAGGTGCCAACAATCCAATTCAAGCGAATTGAACAGCTGTCAATTTTGGGAAATACAGTTGACCACGAACGGGCCCAAGTGTAATCGTGATGAATCGATCGCAACTCGATTCGAACATAATTTTGAGTAAAAAGTGGAAATTATATCTCTTCATTTCATTTGTAATTGTGGCATTAAGTTTCGTCACAATTTGAATATACATAGACGATTCAGTCTTTTGCACTGAAGTGAATTTCTTGTGGATAATGACGTGAACAGCGGAGCCATTTAGATGAATTTTTCGATGATTAACTTCTTCCGATTTCCTCTGATCCTCTCTTCCACATACAAAATTAGCAGAAACTTATGACAGAATCTTCGATTGTGTATCTGAATATTTTTTTTTGTTTTCCGCACAATAATATCCAACTAGGCTGCTAGTGGTAGGAATACAACGGTGTGCTCATAAGATGCTTCTATGGTGTTCAAAAGTTTGAGTTTTTCAAAACGAATTTGCAAATAATTGCTAGAAAGCGGGAAAATATAACAAATTCAGTTTTTTGTTCAATACATAACGTGATCAATTCTTCGTACTCTAGATTCGGGACCAGCCTTCTCAATACACCCACCTCGGTCTGATGTCTCTGAAACCGACGTGTCCGCTCATGAAAGATTGCTTTGCGACGAGAAAAAGGCGAGTTCTCACCCTCTCGGTGTTACTTTTTTCACTCGTTCTACTCTAGTGATACGTAATGGAAGTTTTGAGGAAAAAAAGAACAGAGAAACAAAAGATTAACAACGAAAACTGACATCACGTACAATGAATTCATAACATCTACCAAGTGTGAATGGATTTTTTGACCCATTGACTGTAACCATCTCCTGCCGCGGTTAATAACCCCCTCGCGCTGAGCTTGGTGAATCATTCAGTTTATCCTACAGTTACTGCCAGAAGTACTATGATGATCAGCACTGAACAAGTCTATCTCACCTAAACCAAATTTGGCAAAAGCAAGACAAGTGTTCAACCTTTTTGAGCTCATGGATTCTACTAGGAAATTGAATACTTTTGTACCCTACCATCAAGGCTTCTTATTCGTGCTACTTTGAACATTGTAGAGTAATAAGGTTTGCCTTTCAAGTAGAATTCGTTGATTTTGGGAAGAAAGGAGAAAGAGTAGCTTTGACCAACCGGTAAAGATGCCCCTGCATCGAAGTCTGTCTAGACAATCATAGAGGTTATTGAATGTATATTTACCCTAAACAGCGAGTTGACGCGTTCTCATAAGCTAGTCTTATATCTATCCAAGAGACTGAGTGGTACGTAAAAACTCGAGCTCAGCAAGTAGTCGAGCCCGCATTTCACCTTTACCTAAGGCGCCAAAACTACATTTACCTGAATATTCTGATACAATAGGGAATCGACGGCCAAGTAGTTGTGATGCTTATGTCGTGGCGCACGTGAACCTGTGTTCCACTCCACCCTCCACCCCTCGTCTAGTTTTCTCAGGCGGTCACCAACAACGCCTTGAGGAACACCACAGCCAGGTTACCCTCGAGATTGCTAGAAAGCTCGCTCAACCGCAATTCTATGACGTTTAAGAAGAAGCAGAATAAAACCAATTGAATGCTATAAATACTGGGATCTGTGCAGTAAAAAAGAAGCACGGTGAAAACGGATCAATAATCTTCTTCATATTGATCTCACACTGTTGCCTCTTCTATAGTTCAAACTACATTTCTTCGAGAGTTGAAGAAAGATTGATCGCCAAGCAGTGGCCTTGGTGGTGTAATGGTAGCACGTGTCGTGCGTAAGAGTGAAATACGGGCTCAATTACTGCTTGAGGTCGAATTTTTTGTATCACTGAGTTTACTTAGAGATATTTTAACATCATACCACTGCTTGGATTTAGCTTTGTCAAAGAAATTTAGATTACACACACGTCCTTTATCCTCCCATTCAAATCTGGTTGTATTTTGTGACGAAAACAAAATGGGAGGCTTAGTCAATCAGACCAATCGCATAACACCTTTAGCCACTCTGCTGAACTCGTCTAGAGGTAGAGTGAAGCATGAAATTGAAGTTATTTTACTCTTTCTCATAATTTGACTTTGAATCAGAACCTAAGCGCATTTCAACTCTGTAGTTGTTTTATTTCGTCGAACACTCAAGTTAAAACGTAATTTTTCTATACTTTTTGATGCCCTTCAGCAATGGCATAGATCCGCAGCCCTTTAGCCATATCAGTGTCTTCGCTTTGATTCTCCAATGGATGATGCTTGAAGAGCATGCAAAAGGAACCTATATTTCGCTTTCTTAGTCTCGTTTATCCTTTCAGAAGAGATGTCATCATGCGCATGTTCACATCATTTAGAAACGATCAAAGATTGTTCTGTATGCAACCGTCGTTTCTTTAATGCGCATGCTTATCGTGAGTGTTCTGAATGGAAGACAAAATTTGAGATGGAAATGTGCTTGTCGAAAGAACGAAGAAAACGAGTAAATGGCAGTCGAGTAAATCTCGCGAACACCTCAAACGTGAAGGGCGAAAACGAAGTGGAGATGTAATTTTACGAAAAAGTTAATGCAGAAGCCATGAATGTAGGTCGAATGATCGGAAACACTTCCACAAGTAAAGCCAGAGAGAGCGGGATGGTCTGATGTTTGCTAATTTTTTCCAACAATACTTCTGTGCAAGTATGACCAATTCTGTCCGATTGATGTGAGTTGACAGGAAGATTACCCATTCTAGGTTCCTATAGCATCTCACGCTGCCGATGTGAATTTGAAAAACGAACATGAAAAGTCAACTGCAGAGGTAGGTCTAACCCATTCTAATTCAATTCTCACGCTTTACTTCGAAACTGTGGGAAGTATGTTTATTGAGACGACATGCCTTCTGCATCCTACAACGTTTTCTCCTGTTTCTATTCTATCACATAGTGATAAATAGGTTTTGGTGGTATGTTGATCTTTTCTAGGAACCTGAAGAATGCGTGAAGTGTGGCAAAGAGTTTGCGCTCAAATGTGATCTTCAAGAACACCTTGATGAGCAGTGTTTGTGAGGAATTTTTCACTCAGATTTCTTAAATTTCTCTACATTAGAGTTTGTTTAAGGGGAAAACGCATTTGGACCTGTGAGGAATGTGGTCAGAAGTTTTCTAGGCTAGATGGTGAGTATCCAACGCTGTGTGAACTAAATTTTGGCACATTTTCACGTCTTATTTTGTCAAGCCTACTTGATATTTGATAAAGATTGATATAATTTCCGTTTTACTCATACCCATACATCGACAAAGTGGGCGGTGTTTCAGGTAGGAGCAGCTGATAATAAAAGCCATCACATTCATGTCAATGTTTTTTCTCCTAAATGGACTTTTTTAAGATTTATTAAACTGTCCATCGTTCAGTGTTGTACAGACATAAGCGATCTGTCCATGAGAACCGCCTTCTCAAGTGTCCATACGAAGGTTGCGATCATCCCGGACACAAATCTAATCGGGTATCATTACATACTTTTAAGCAAAAACAATTTTCTATGTGTAGTTTTCTATCTTCTTACTGTCATTTGCTAATTCAATTTATATTAAATTTTGACGAAAAACTATGTAAACGCGAAGCAATAAAATTAGAAAATATAGGACAAGGAAGGGGAGTTTAGAGGTGATCCACTGCGATGCATTTCTGTCAGATAATTCCCAAAACTTCCAAAGTTGTTGAACGCGATGTATGGGTATATGATCTTCCTATGGTGTTGCGAGATGTCGTGGTGAATTTAGTCGTTATTGCTATCCAATTGGTCGCCTCTTCGTCCGTCTCTGCGCAACCACCTGCATATACCGCTTCCACTGTAAATACTTCCTAATGTGGTAACTGATGTCGTCTATATCCGCTGAGAACACGACGCCGACCCATTCTTCAATTGCCCCTGGATTGTTATCGACCTAGAATAAATTTTATGAGTTTAGTTGTAAAGTGTTCATCGAGGCCACTTGAAATTTTAAAATGATGGGTTGACGCTCATATTTTTTCTACAGCAGTCATTTTTGTCCTCACTGAAATGAAGCATCACTGCTTTGTAAACTCTTCTAGGCTAAGCCCTTCATCTAATTTTGTCTTTTTGTGCTTCATCTACAGATCACTGTGTTGATAGATTTTGTGGAGGTCCCCCCAGCCCATCTTCCCATGTGTATTGGGATAGTTCAAGTTCAGTCGCTTTGCCTTTGCATTCTATTCCACTTTGAAATGTAGGATAGGATCTGGAGAGTCTCCCTACGCCATACTTATGGAAGAGAGCTGTCGCTGAAACGGCTGTCTCTTTACAACGAAACAATGCCAAATATGCCCTAACGGCAATGACGGTGATTTCATAAGCATTCCTCCATCTCCTGCAAAGCGTGCGACGAAAAATAAGTTGGCAAAAAGTGGTAAGCCATTCCATGTCGGAATAGAAGAACTACCTAGCTGACAAAGGTATTCTAAACCAAACACCACTTCTGGCTCGCATAGGACTCGGACGCATAACGGAGTAAATTTTGACACAGAACCCACCATCGTCGCGCTGGAACATGAGACAGGAACTCGAAAGACTTTGGAAGCGTTTTGAATCAATACCGCCAATTCCACCTTAAATCTCAGTGAAGGCCTCGTGTAATCACTCGTCATATGAAATAAGGCGGTTGTTCTGATCAGTGAGGTATATTACAAGTCCAAATGATCTTTTCGCGGTGGTCTGTACTTGAATAATTCAGTTGAATATTTGTAAAAAGCGGTGAATATGTTGTGCTTGATACGATTGTATCTGGGTTTGGTGCTTAACTTTCCGGACTTTGAAGATGGCTACACTGTTGAAACGTCAGATGTCTGAATGAATTTTGTTATAGAACCCCGTGTCCAGACTGGCTTAAGAGTACGATAAGGCTGACATCACCAATGTGATAACTCACTTCCTATGGGTGAATCATTTGAGGAGAAGATGCCGTGACAGATGACGAGAAGAACAATACTGTGAACCCGAGGAGAGCGACACCATCTTGTTTAACAGAGGCCTTGCAACAGAAAACGAAACTATTAGTATTTAAAGGCGGAAACGTTTGATGCAATGCACTATTTGAGTGAGGCATACTGATGTCACACTGCCTGAAATGAACCACCACGGCGGAAGGCTACTGAAGAAAAACTTATACGCATAGAGGTTTCTAGTTCATTCAAACCCATCGAACCTGCTGTGCAAAGTGGAAAATAGGCAGAAGTGAAGTGTTTGGTACTAATCAGTCCCTACTCCAATGCGATAATCTTTCATCTTTATTCAGTGTTCTTGGAGGGGATCAAATACATATCTGACCTACTCAATGGCTTGCGATAGCCTGTTGATGTATTAAATGAGTGCTGTTACTCTCCCAGTTAAGTGGGGTATCAATTCGCTTAGCCTAACCTGGGGTGATGGCATGCTTGGTGAACCAGAGGCCCGAGCCAGGACCAATTACCTCGCGTGTACTGCAATGCACCTTTCACCACTACACATGCTCTTAGGGAAACATGTAGTTAAATATGTTCAGCAGAAATTCTAACAAGAGTCATAATCTAATATCGGTTTTATCATAATTTCACTGCCGCTGTTTGTTTAGTCGTTGAATGCGCACATTTATTCGGTTCATGCACATGTACGACCATATGTATGCAAGACCTGTGGAAAAACCTACGTTACTAGTAATTGCCTGAGGGAACACAATCTTCGGCATCTCTCTGAGAAGCCATTTCAGTGAGTGCTTTCGTTTCCTTGTTCTCTGTCAGTTTTCAATTTTTTTTCATAAAAACGTAGTGGGACAGACAATAGCACATTGTCGCCTTCATAATAAAGTCTAAGTCCGGACACTTCAACCGAACTCAGAAATTAGCTAAGAAAATTTACTAGTTAGCGTTAATTTCAGAAGTACGAAGTGTAGTCGTCTGTCTTGCATTTCAAATCAGTCATAGTTTTGAGAAAGAATGGCATATATCTTCTCTTGATTTCAGATGTAAATGTGGCGCCAAGTTTCGCTATCGGAGCAGTTTGAGTAAACATAGAAGGTTGTGTCTCATAAATTAAAGTGAATCACATGTGAATGATGACGTGAACAGCCGAACGAGTCAGGCGAATTTTTCGATGATTTTCGTATATAATCAACTCCAACTAGAACTTGCATAATATTTGAAGAAAATACTGTGTTGGTTTCCGTTATCCTCTTCTTTAAATTGTAAGGAATTTGGCGGGAAATTTGAGTCATCCGATGTCATTAGATAATGTATTATTACGATATTGTGAACCCCTTTATTTTTCGTCGCTGAGAGTATTACAACAAGCCTAATTTTTGATATTTTTCAAAATTATGGTGTTGCGATGATGAATGTGAAGGAGTTCATCTTTGTTTTTCAACATTCCTAAATCTGCTTATCGACTCATTCTTTTTTGTGGTGTTACTTCTTAGTGAGTTGCTGCAATGATTCTGTTAAGCCTTGATTGCCCGACGTGGTTCTATCGTTTTTTGTGTTGTTCGGATGTTCTGGAGAATTTCGCGAATTGAATTTGAATCCAATGAAGCTTTGATGTTGAACGATAGACTTTTTCTATACACCCAATAATTTAGAATGATGTGCAAACCATCTGCATCATGCAGTGTGGTGAAGGTTCGGTGGTTTTGATGTTTTGATCTGCTACCTACTTGTGTCTTCCAACGGATAAGAGCACAGAGTTTAAATCCTTCATAGGGGTTATACCAAACAACCTATATTATAAATACATTACTTTAATGATAATATAATAATAATATATACATGATTGCGGCATATCGTTATGGGAACATATGCCTAACTCAATATGAGTGACCGATTGATGAGAAGTATTGTCATGTGGCGATACTATGGATGTTGAGATAACTGACGATGTTATCGTGACTGACGGTGTTGAGTAACTGACGGAACATGACTAGGCTTCGGAGCCAGTTTGGGTTGTTATGCTCGCCTCAGAATAAAAAGCCAACGGTGGGATCCAGTGGGTGAATATATAGTGTGATAGCATTGGCGTTACTACTGATTATATATGGGCAGAATCCCTTGACCTCGGTGGTGGGCGAGAATAGCCTAAGGTAAGCACTATGTTCCGCTCACAATCTCTTTAGTTCATCTGACAGATGTATGAAGGCAACCTTATGATAGCAATTAGATACACGACAACGAACTGTGTGAAGAGGGCAATAATGGATCGATAACGAATTGAGGTGAGGTGATCCGGATAAAGTCGAACGAGTGTTCAAATGATCCTTCGTGATCGAACTGACTGTTGAGGTTGATGGCAGCTGGGTGCCGTCCTCACCACTTGGACCATTTTCTGTCTATGGTCCTCGAATCTGTGCGATACCGTTTGCTCTCTGTGGTCACGGACCATCTGCGTTGCCTAAATTATCATGTAATTCCCGAAAAGATAGCAAGACTCTGATGGGAGGTTTGCTATATGTAGGACTTGAACGCGCAATTCACCTTAGCTGGCGGCGCTTGCTCAATTCTTAACAGCTCCAACGTCTGTTTTACCACTACTCACTACAACGCATTTATCTGTCAGCAATCAACCGTCAACGGTTTTCGATATGGATAGTCGATATTGACATTGAACTCAGTCACGCTGAAAGGTTTTTTGTGAGAACCTTTTTATAACGCTGTAAAATTCAAGGCGAAATTATGTTTTACATCGGCAGCACTAATATTTCGCCGGAAGCACGTAAAGGTCAGGAACCTGTAAAAAAAGACTTAGTACCAAGCTCATAAGTTCTATCCAGTTTCTTTTAAAGCGGAGAAAAAGTTCTTAATTGAATAGCAAAAACTGAATTACACATGTGATTCGCCTCAACGCCATCGATCGGTTGCCAAGTCGAAGCCACGGGCCCCTGCCTCCTCTCCCCAGCCTGAAGATTAGCTGAACAGCCAGAAGTCCATGTTTATCAGCATTACCACGCTGAGATCAATTTCGCCAAAGATGAAACAATTGTTTGCGCTTTTTGGATACGTGGATTTAGCTAGGGTATTCAAAACTTCATATCCTGCCATAAAGATTTATCCTTCGTGCTTATTTGAATATCGAGAAGCAATATGGCTCACTTAAGTCGGTTAAAACTTGTTGCTTCAGCGAAGAAAGGCGAAGGTTAGCTTTGATCAGCCGTTGACCCTTCCATGACCATCTGTACCACTCATGTTGCGACGCCTTTCCGTTGTTTCCTCGTTGAGCGCAGAGTTCTGATTGGACTTTAAGTAGTCATTCGATAGTTGGGCAAATTACGGTTCTGATGATGTGTTCGGTATCTGGAATTGCTTTTCTGGTGAACTGTAACAACAAAAGAAATACGTTTTTCTTCAAAGTGTATGGCGTACTTTGCAACCCTATCCGCTTCGTTTTCCACCAGACAAAGCTTTTCACTAAAGTTTCAATAGTTATTCGATAGCTGAAAGAATTGCGATTCTGATACCATAAATGATTTCTAGAAACGCTTCTCTTGTGAGTTGAAACAACGAAAAAAATTTACCTTTTCCCTTTGGAGAGTGTAGTGTATCTTGCACACGTATTTTGGTTGGCTTTCCCATCGAACAAAGTTTCTTCAGTAAAGTATTAACAAAAATCCGATAGCTTAAGAAACGTTAACTCTAACTGTGAACTTAAATTTTGAATAAAGCTTTTACAGCGCTGTAGTAACGACGAAGAGGAGTTACATTTCGCCTTTCCCTTTCCACACCAAGTGCACCAACAGTTGTAAACGAACTTTTCGTGATTTTCTCATCGGGCACAGATTTTCACCAAATTCCAAGTTATATTCGATAGCTGGAAAACTGGAAATTCAAACACTGGGCTTGTTTTCCGAAAAGACTTCTGTATTGCGCTATAGTAACGACGAGAAAATTACGATGTGCCTGAGGAGAGTGTAGTGTGTTGCGCACTCGTGTTTCTTTGACTTCTTCGATAGGAAGAGTGTTTCTATTAGAGTTGCAATAAACTTAGATAGTTTGAAGTATGCTACTTCTATTGTCAGGCTTGTTTCCTATTAAGATGTATTTAACGCGTCGTAGCAACAGCGAAAAGAAAAGTACTTCCGACTTTGACGTTTATTGTTCTTTTGGCTGGTATCTGTGCTTGGTTGTCATAGATGTTTAGTGATAATTCGATAACCATTTGATATAAATCATGACAACTCCGAATCTTAGTTTTAATGCAGAAAATTCTTTATGGAGCGGAAAAAAAGATGGCGTTTTGCACATAAAGTTGTTTGTCATTACTCTGAAATTCAAAGCGTTTTTATATGGTATGTAGAAAGAATATGAAAATTTTCAGAATTGGAAAGAAATTTTCGAAATAAATAACGAAAATTATACCCCTTCAGGGCGGCAATTGAAGTTGTTGCTCGCATCGATATCAGAAAAAGCAATTTTAGTTATTAATTTAGAAATCTTGCCTCTGTCGCAAGCAAATATTCAGATTTATTCCCACATTCAGATACAAAACAATTTCCTCTACAGGCTTGTACGCCTCTCATGCATATATACTCTTGTGTGCGAAGAAAAGTGTGAAGATGAAACGTGATTTTCTTTTTGTTCTTGCAGAAATATATAGGGAACTTTTTGAAACAGAAATCAGATTCAGAATTGCCTTAATTTATGCCATCAAATCGCTTTTGAACTTTGATTGAAAAGCTAACCACAGAGCCAAGCCAAGGAGCAAAGAATACTGAGTGTGAAACATAGTCTTGTTTTCGCTGTTACAGCACGACATAAAACTATTTTCAATAGCCCAGTAGAGTATCATAATTGCCGGGATTTCAGCTATCGAAGAATTACTAAAACTCCAGGGGAAAAGCTTTCTCCATCGAATTTGGCTTGATCCCGACAGGGGGGAGAGAATTTCTAATTTTAGGGGGAATTTAACTTCTAGGTACTTTATAGAATAAACTGAAAAACTAATATTGATAGAGTTAAGTCAATATGTTCTTTACAAAGTTGTTACAATGGACAGATTGCAAGATTACTGTAATCGCGTAGTCATTCGAACATAAACGTTATACTTGCACCAAAAGTATGTGAATCTGTGATCGCAACACTACAAGAAACCATAGATTCATTCCCAAAACGGTGAAAAACCCTAATCAATTAGCAAAAACTGCGCGTTTCGATCACATCTGGTCGTCCTGTTAGGGTTAAAGATGCCACTACATTAAAGTCTGTCTAGAGACTTATAGAGGTGAACAAAAGTTTATTTACCACATACAACGAGTTGAAGCGTTTTTTTTAGAGCAAGTCTTCTATCAATCTAAGAAAATTGAGTGATACGCAAAAGCTCAACCTCAGCCAGGAGTCAAACCCGCGATCCACCTTTCCCGAGAGCGCGAAAATTCCTAAATTCACCTCGATATTCTGATATACAGCACCATTGTCTCTCGCTATATGCATAAACTATAAATTTCGACAGCTAATTGTTTATAATTTCTATAGTTCATGTCGAAGAAAGATTGGTCGCAAAGTGATGGCCTTGGTGGTGTAGTATTAGCACGTGTCCCGCGTAAGAATTAGAGGCGGTTCAACCTGCCTGAGGCCGAATTTTTCTCATCTTTTATTTTTTTAGAGAATTTTCGATCTGAAACTGTCAGTGAGAAATACGCGTGGGTGAAACACGCGGCTTTTGCTGGAAAGTGTCGGGCTTACGAAACAAAAGCGAGTGTTTTTATAGACTCTCAGTCAACGGCGGTTTTTTTTTCTTGGCAAGAGATTATGAAGTATGCACGAAGTGATTGCGCACCATGCCATCAGCAAGCGAATTTTCAAGTCGTCCTATTTTGAATTCGTCATCGGTTTAGCTTCATAAAACACAATATTCTAGGCCAGTCCATGCGGAAGCAACTCTGTTGAATCGCAGTGTGAATCTGGACAGACGTTTACCGTTAAAGAGCATATCGGCTAGGATTCACCTACTTTGAAGGAAGGGATTGGCAAGACTTGGTGAGATTTACAGCCCGTTCGTTATTGATTGCAGAAAGTTTCGGGGAAAATAAGGATCAATCGCGCGTCGAGCTTTGCCGAGCATCACTAGCTACTCGCCACCTCCCCTCCCTCCCTACCTCCCTCCTCTCCTCTTCCTCATAATTACTATGGAAGACAGACTGACGTCATAAAAGATAAAAAGGATAAAGTTCTTGGCGTCGACCAATTTATGAGGGATGGGCCATGCTTTCGTCTTCAATTTCTAATTTCGTTTGAGGTGATTGAATGCATATCTGGTCTTCACAATGACTCGCGGTGGTCCCTCGCTGTACCGAGTCAGTGCTGCTTATTCTGCCAGACCAGTCTGATACTATGACCCCGGAGGGATGGATGGCTTGGTGAGCTTTGAGCGCAATATCGAACCAATGATCTCGTGTGCAACGCAGCGCAACTCTACCCACTGCGCCACATACGCTCGTTTTGACGTCATAGCAATAAAAAATATTTACTTAATGAAAGCTGGTCAATTTTTGAAGTCAGAAATAGCGATGGTACTTGATAAATTGTAAAACTTTCGTTCGACTGCTAATCGCTTTTGCGAGAGTAGACTGGTTTCTGATATTGACTGGAATACTCAAATCCTTCACATTCGGGAGAGTTTATAGAAATCATTAAGGGATTTCAGTATGGAATCACATAGCTCTTAGTAATTCCTAGTAGAAAATTCCAATTTATGATCCAAAATCCATTCGGCTCACTTTTTCTGTTATCTCCTTTTTCACTTATAACAAAATCCGCAAAAACACATGAAAACAAAGCTTTTGATTATTGAGGATGAGTATCTTTCACTTGACTTCCTCTCCCTTTTTCATTTCTTATCACAGCACGAAATTTACCAGCTAGATTGCCAATAATGAGAACGTAGAGGTCTTATTGTAAAATGCTTCCACGAAACCCTGTAAAGTTCGGATCCATGAGATCGATTTTACAAAAATTCTCCGGGAATGAGGAAATATCAAATGATCTTTTTTTCTGCTCAGCACAGAGACATAACTAATTCTCCAACCTCCAGTGACGCGAGCGATTTGCTCAAGGCTTCCTCCTCGGTTGATCTCTCAGGAAGCGATGTTTCCCCGTGACAATCTACCCACCGACGAGGAAAAGACAAGTTATCGACCTCTTAGAGTTACCTTTTTTCACTCGTTCCGTTTTAGTGATACAGAAGGGGAGTTCTGAAGAGAACGAACAAGAAGGCGGAAGTATTTTTCAAGTTTTAGAAACTCAACAAAATCTGACCAGGTAGAAAGCTCAGAGCTCACGTCTTCCTGTGAGAGATTCGCATATCCTACAAAAATTCATTACAAGACGCCTCCGGTAAGGGTAAAACGCTGGTTCAACTCCCGCCTGAGGTCGAATTTTTGCTCACCACTCCAATTTTTTGAGTATAACTGATACATCAAAACATTGCAAAAAAGCAGTAAAAACATTAGAAATATTGAGTACGACATTACGAGACACTTTTGTTCTTTTGTTCATCCAGGGCTTGCCTTTTTTGACGATTTTCTCTATTAAGAACTAACGGAATGCAGTTGTGGAGGTAGGAAATCTGATATTGTATTTAGAGAATTACTGATAAATGGCGTCAAGCACATATGGATAGATTCCCTATTGGCCGCTGACTGTGATCCATTTTCTAATTTTGTAGAGGTCCATCTAATGATAGTAGCAAGTAAAAAAAGTGGAGGTTAGAATTGATCAGAAAGCCATTATGAAAGCCATGAATATCTCCACGTTTAGGATCGACTGTTTCGAAGTCGATCCGCACGCAGTTCATTTAGTTTTTGAATCTGCAGAGTATTTAATAATTTAGCACAGCTTCTTCTAATTTTCGCGACCTAACTGCCAGGAATACTTTATTGATCAGAACGGAGTAGGTTTTTCCTCACTGTGATCGAATTAATTCTGGTAGAGGCAAAACTAATGACCGCGCTCTTTGAGCACACGGACTCTGTTAGATAAAGGACAACTTTTTCTCAAAGTTTATAGTATTTTTGCTGCATTTTTTGCAGTGTACTGATGTTTCATATATCTCTGAGAGAACTGAGCGGTGAGCAAAATTACGACCTCAGACGGGAGTCGAACCTGCGTTTGATCCATACCACATCTTGTTTCCATTCATTCCTGTATGGATGTAACGCGGGTTCGGCTCCCGTCTCAGGTCGTATTTTTGCTCGCCACTCAGTTCTCTTAGGGATGGTTTGAAAACTTTTATATCATAGCATTAAGACTTTTTTCTTCGTTTTGCGATTTATTTCCGCAGAGACTCCTCGAGCACATAGAAACATGTTCTTTTCTCAGAGGATACTATTCCAACAGTAATTTTTACACCCTGTTCTGTTGTGCTTCAACGATAGCATGGTTCACATCTGTTCAATAATAATGGCGTCTTCCCTTAAACCCCAACAAAAATGACGCTTGAAACACATGCACGCGATGGGTATTTTACCTTTTTGGTTCGTATGCAGCCACCATCGTTACCGTCATTACGCTGAAATGCTGGAGTGCTTACGAAGGACAAAATATCAAGATGAAAATCTCCTTGCTGGAGGAACGAAACAGAAGAGTAAGCAGCGGGTCGAGCAGATTATGCGAGCATCTCAATTGTCAAGACATTATTGAAGTAAAGATTCGGAAACACGAAGTATTCAGTGATGAAGTTATGATTTGATATCAGATGTTGTTATTGTATCGAACTTGTTTTCGTGTCTATAAGCACTTTCAATTTGAAAACAAAAGTGGTAGAAAAGAGGGAGGTCTGACAGTTGTTACCTATTCAAATGAAGATCTGAGCAGGATGACTGTTTCTGTCTGAATAATGCGAGTGGAAAGGATGATCACTCCTTGTAGGTTTCCACAACGCCTCACAGTGGCGATGAAAAGCCAACTATAGAGGTGGGTCTGATTCCTTTATGCAGCTCCTACGGTTTATTTGGACGCTATAGTAAGGCACATAGTGACAGGACGCACTCCTTCATTCTACAATTTTCTTTCCTGCTTCTGTTGCATTGCAAAGTGGTTCATATGTTTCAGCGGTCTAATGGTGAATCCTTCGTAGGTAAGCGTTGCGAGGAGTGCGCCAAGGTATTTGCATTCAACTTTGGCTTCAAAAACATATCTCTGTCGTGCATAGGTGCGAAATCTCGTTTGTTAGAAATTGTGAAGTATTGTATATTAGAAGTTGTTTTGAAGAAAAACGCGAGCATAAATGTGAGGAAAGTGGTCGAGAGTTTGCCAGCCTAAATGGTGAGCATTCATTTCTGTGTTCATTAGTTTTCAGAACTTCATTATTCCTTATTTCCTAAGACCTATCAGTCGTTAGGTAAAGTAAAGTATGCTCGATTTTTGGACCGATCTATTTCTCGTTTGACTCTAGCCATACATCAACAAAGGGAGAGCTGTTTCAAGCAGAAGATGATTTTGATAATTGCTATCACATTCTTGCCAAATTTCCTTTTCCGAAACGAGAAATCTTGGGCAAAAAAAAAAACTCATCTTTGTATCTTTCAGGGCTGAACAAACATGTTCAAGTCAACCATCAAAACCACCTTTATTTTTGTACTTACGAAAACTGTGACCATCCCGGATATAAAAGTAACCAGGTCATTTTTGCCTACTAGTGACACTGTAAGAGAGCGCATGTGGCGCAGTGGTTGGAGGTGCTCTGTGTCAAACATAAGGTCAATAGTTCGATCTCGCGCTAATGACAACTTCCCAGCTGCTTCACCTTATTCCAACTTCTCCTATGCTAGGAATCAGTTGACGAGTGGAGAAATGTACTAATGGCCCTAAAATCAACCCATCAGCTATAATACACTGCAGAATATCGACTACAAAGCAAAATATGAGAGTGCTTGAGAAAATCCATTGCTAAGGTTATCTGTCAAATTTTCTACCGTTTATTTCAAGTATTTTTTTTTTCAAAATCACGTTCAAAATTCAATATAACTTATGATTATTAATTGAACCAACATCTTTCGGTCTTGCAGCCTCGTGTCGGGCAAGCCCTTCGTCCTTAACCATCCCTCTCGGAGTTCCTACATCCCCTTATAAAGAGCAGGCGAAGGTGAACGACTTATTCAGTTCCAACAAGTGAAATAAATCACTACATCGATAGTGTTAGAAACTTGATTGCTCTTGGCTGGTAATTTAAAATATTATACCGCTTATTTCGAGTGTTTTCTGAAGACCACGCCCGAAATGAAATATATCTCACAATCATTAATTTATCTTGACGAGGCTGCAAGGCCGAAATACGTGTATCGGGCTGTACAAGACCCCCTAACAGACTAAATGACATGTCGGTTCCGTCTAAAAGCAGCACCTGTATATTCCGCTTCTATTTTTACCACATACTGGCGTAGTGACATATCATTGATACTCGCTGAGAAAACGCTGCGGACTTATTCTTCAGATCATCTTCATCAAAAAAAGAGGTACTTTAGTCTTGCATTACCGGTCGATTGATTGACGCTCCAAAAGTGATCTTTTTTCCAAGGAGGCTCAGTCGCTGAAATTCAGTCCATTAGAGAATTGAGTGGTGAGCAAAAATACGACCTCAGACGGGAAGCGAACCGCGTTTATAGCTCACCGGAAGGTGTTAAAAAATGAGTGGTGGCTCAAATCTACTTCGGTGAGGTAGTGATAGCACGCGTCCCCGGTATGGATGAAACGCGGTTTTGATCCCGTCCGAGGTCGTATTTTTGCTCACCACTTAATTCTCTAATAGATTATATTTGAGCGACTGAGCCTCCTTGGAAAAAAGATTTTTTTAGAGCGTCATCAATCGACCGGAAATGCAAGACTGATGAAATACCTGTTTTTCTAATGAAGTGTATTGAAAACATCATACCACTGCGAAAAGTGTAGTCAAAAATTTGGAAATGAGAAGTACAATCCATTCGTTCACAGTCAATCACTGTATGTTATAATGTTACTGTTGCTACTGTCTTACTGGCAATGTCGCTTTTGTACTCGAAGACAACGGTGTGCGGAATTTTATATCTTATCCCTTACAAAATTTCCAATTCTTACATGATGTCTGTAAAATGTTGTATATGTCGACGTTCCTTTTTTGTACTACCCATCACATTTCAGTATTCAGTAGTGCAACTGTTAACCATACCAAATAACTCCGAATTGTTCTCCGTTTCTTTGCAGCATCTTTAATTTGCAACTTTTTTATTTTGCTGTTTCCGCTTTTCCTCTCACATCCTGTATCTTTCATCGTCTCCTACCAATATCAAAGCACTGTCCCTCTCCTTACACAATCATTTTCGATTGACGTTCATCTGCTTGTTTGGTAGTGACTTAACCTAGCGGTATTTTTCGGTTATCTCCGCCTTGTTTGAGCGCTCTAGTATAAACGTATCTTTTGCTTTTGTATAACGCCTTGGTAGTCTTTCAATAGCTCAGATCATGAGAATTCAAACGGTGTATTGTATTTTTCGAATGGCTCATTTTTTGCGCCGAAGCAGTCGAAATAAAAGTTTCTGTTACAGTCAAATATTTTTCACTGGCAAAATTTTTCTTTTTCGTTCTTGACTCTGCGACAGCACAAATCTGCGCATTCAAGGATATGCTTTAGTTTTGAGTGCTTTCCAGCCCGCTGTAACACTTAGAAGTATGTGAAGATTTCCACTCGGCGCGCAGGGCTCCAAGTCGCCATAGGTTAAATAGGATGCGAACATCGATAGTGATCCAAATCTTCGAAATCCAATCGTTTTTTGACTCCTACAGCGCACTTCCATCAAAATGGTTAAAATTTGTGCCATTGAACGATTATTCAATGTTTATAAAATATCTTTGTACGGCGAGAAGTGCTTGAGTGTGAAACAATTTTTAATTTCTACTGTTACAACACAGTGTACGGGCCATTCGAAAAACGAAATATATCGTTCAAGTTCACGTGGTGTGAGCTATCGAATGACTCTTAATGCTTCATATGAAAGCAGGAAATGGGTTTTTACTAAAGGGCTCAATTAAGGTGTAAATAACGAAACAATACCAAATTAGCAGTATACCCAAGACTGATTATCTATTAACTTTGGCTTGCTCCAGTAATTTCTAATTTTCCTCTTAAACCAGTCACGAGATGTTATATTAACCTTCATTGAAACAGCTGACGTCTCGACAGTTTCGTCTTCTTTAGAGCCTGGAAAGGTCAAATTGTCTGCAATCTAATTAGTCAATCGCCTCCATTATCTCTCAGAACAAATCACCAGACCCAGATTCTATTCGCATTTTTTATATGTCCACTGATAATTCTAATGGAGACCTTTGAAAGGAGATCACATAGGCTCGCAGTGGACCTCATTCATCGAAACAACATTCTTATTTACTGGTAAATTACAAGTGATTTCGAGGCATTCTTCTCCGCGGCTTATAGCTGGATCGGTAGCGTTAATCTGCAGAGCTTCGAGAATTTTTCGTGCTAATGTTTTATGTTCTTGCGCAACGATGGTGACTTTCATGTCGAAATTTTCTGCGTTATGCGCCTGTGTCTTATGCGTGCTTGGAGGAATATTTGCTCTAGTGTTACTTTTGTTAGCTAGGTGTTTTCTATGCGGACATTTACTAATATATTCTTCACCGCATGCTTTGCAAGAGATTAGGTAAATTATGCCTGCGCTCTTGCAATTATCGTTTTTGCCGTTAGAGGATATGTGGATTGATTTGTTGTACAGAGATGGTCATACAAGCGGTTGCGGACTAACTGGCGCTTCAGAGTACTCAGTGGTAATTTATGCGATGAGATGAGTAGTAGGTATAGAACATTGTTTGAAAAGAAATGGTTTAGAGAAATCGGTGACGATTATTTGAACACGATCGAATACACTGTGACGCCAATTAGTTCGCAGCCGCTTACATGACCGTCTCTGTACAACGAATCAGTGCTGGATATGCCGTCATTGATCACTCTCATTCTACTTAAGCTTGTTACTTCTCCATTATCGGACAAGGATTTATGAAGAAATCTCTTTTGTCGCACAAGGACTTTCTCCTAGATTAATGATTATTATGAAGGTTTAAATCTTAAGAACTCATGAATGTGATAGTTTTTCAAAAATTCTTCTTGAGAGTTACAAATTGAATATAATGCATGTTTCCACTACGCTTTTGTAATATCATAAAAAAGCTATGAAACACAGAAATACGTTTCCTCATCAATAAGGCCTTCGTATTGAAAAGCGAATTTTTTTAAGACATGTGAGCTTTCTTTTTATTAACATAGGCGTTTATAACATGCTGATTAATATATATTTTCTGTTCACAAATCGTCTGTAATGTTAGACTTTACTACATAAGTGCCTATAGACCCGCTGCGAAGTTCAGAGACGAGCTAACTAGTCAGAGTCTGGAGCGGGATCTTGAATCTCTTACTGCAGCGCAGCAAAAGATCTCTTTAAAAAACAGATTAGTGTTAAAATTGTCACTTTTGAAGCTATCGAATACCTACTAAACTTCGCTGGAAAGCCATCGTAAATGACAGCGGAACATGCAAAGCACTTCAAAGGCAAAACGTAGCTTCTAATCGTTGTTACTGCAGCTCACTTGATAGCTTACCTTGGAGTCAAAGTTTATAGTCAATATTGCCTTTTCTTAAATTATGAATGACTGCTGAAACTCCAGTGAAAAAAACGTTGTATGGTAGACCAGCTAAGCAAACACTAGTGCAAAAGACACTATACACTCCAAAAAAAAGCGTAATTTTCTCCTCGGTCAACCACAAGACCTAAAACGCAATTTTCCCAGCTATCGAATGACTACTGGAAGTTTGATAAAAAATCTGTGCTCGACGAAAAAACTACGAAAAGGCGCGTTTACTATATTAATGTACTCATGGTTCACTTGGTCTTTTGATGGTTAGAACGCTTTATGCAAATAAAAATAAATCGGGATAAATCGTTCGGTGTTAGCCAATTCCAAAAAAATGCGCTGCTTTTCCAGCTTTATTGAGCATCGTTGAAGGTGATCAAATGCATATCTGACTTATGCGATGGTCTGCCAAGGTATCAGATAAGTTATGTAACGAACCCAAACAAGGCTGGTACCAATCTGTTGAACCCAGAATGATAAAATGCTTGGTGAGGCAGCGTGCCCCACGACGAACCATCTTACTTGTGTAATGCAGCGCACCTTTCACCATCACACGTCTTTCTAGAGAAACACGTTTGCCTCATGTTACCACGGGAATTTCATAACAGTTATAATGTGACGTGAAGATTATCATAATTTCATTGTTCATCTGTTTTTAAGGCGTTGAAATCACACATTCGTTCGGTTCACGCAAAGGATCGACCATATGTGTGTAAGACGTGTGGGAAGGCGCTCCATATTAGGAATCGTTTGAGGTCACACAGTTTTACGCATTCGTCTGAGAGCACCTTTCAGTAAGTACTGCCTCTAATCTCTGTCAATTTTTGAAAAGCAAAATTGTCAATAAATGGGCAATAGTATATTGTCGTCTTCACAATGAAGTTGGAATTCGCACATCTCGATAGAAGCGAACTCAAAACTGAGTTTCAAAATTTACTATGTAGTATCAACTACTTACGAACTAAATTCGTGTGAAGGCGATCTTGGATTCAAAGTCTGTGATAATTCAGAGAAAGATTATTACTTTCTCTTCATTTCAGCTGTAAATGTGGCATAAAGTTTCGTCAAAAGTATACTCTGAATAGACATCAGCGATTGTGCCTTTTGCCCTAAAGCGAATCACTTGTGAGTGACAGAAGTGAGTGGTTTAGCCATTCCAACGATTTCTTCGAGGATTTTAATTTATCATCAATTTTAATTCTATCCGTTTATTTCAGAAAGCGTCCCCACCCAGTGTTTGACGTTGAAACCGTTCTTTTCGAGGTATTGTAGTACTCAAAAAAGTAGAGCTAGGAACTTCCGTTGAACTAATTTCTTCCGCTCCATCAAGAATGGTGTTTTTTTCTATTTCCCAGACCTTTTTTTTCTAATGATTTTCAATGAAAATATTGTATTGATTGCCGTTTGTTTGTCGTGTACATTTTGAGAAATCTAATACAAGTTCAAAACTATCCAATGTCGTTAATTAGTGTATTATTACGATAATCACATTGTCGTCTATTATTTCCATCGCTGTGGTCATCGTGATTCACGCCCGATTTTCAATATCTCTGTTTCACTTATTGTCATAAATTTTACGTTGTGTATCATTTGCTCAAATTATGATTTCACGACTATGAAAGCTAGGAAGTTGATCAAAATTTTTCAGGATGCTTTGTTCATGTTATCGATTCATTCTTTTTTGTAATTTCATTTGTCAAGGAGCCTCTGCGATTATTCTGATCAGGCCTTGATTATCCAATGTAATCCTATCGTTTTTCCGTGGTGTTGAGATGTTTTGCAAATCATGTGAACTGACTCTGTTCTTGGTAGGAAACCACTATTTATACAGATCCTCAGTTCAAGTTCTAGTAAGTAAATATTATTTAGTGAGTAACTGGATATTAGTGTGAAGATTTATGATCTATTCTACTAACGAAAGTTTGACTATAGATAATCCTTGAATAAAAGTGAAGAAATAAACTGAAAAAAGAACATCAAGCGTAGGAAAAGATCAGGCGGTATGATCTATACACATGGATTTCACGTTGAAAGTTATTTATGTTGTATATTACAACTAATATGAGCAACGTATAGTGATTGACCAAGGGATGCTCACTTGTTTTGTACCATGTTGAACTTTCCCATCTCGTCGTGATCGGAAAACCTCAAACTTGGGTAAATAAGCCTTTATATACATTACTATAACATAACGATAACAAATAATGGTAGTAATGGGTGTACGTGCAAGTTGGATATATGATACAGTACCTGGAGTTGGAATGTAAATACAATTACAGGAGCCCTGAAGAACCGTGTCTTAAACTGAGTTTGGGGTGTGTCGTGGAGCGGGCTACTGGTTTATATACATGAAGTAGATGAGCAGGAGATGATCTGACATAAGGCAGGGTAATTCACACATTATGCAATTGCGCAGAGTGAGTTGAACCTAGTACAAGGTCAATGAAATGGACTGCCACAGAGAGAACGAGTTATACAGATTATCTAACAAGAAAGCAGCATGTTGGGATGATTGCATCAGTGTGCTGATAGGGGTTGAATCTAAGAAATTAATTAGCCCTATTTTGGCTTATGTTGATCAGAGCGAAGGTGAACTAAAAGGTCAAGCAAGAGAGCGAAGCGATCTGCTTAAATATGGCGATTTCGACAAGGCATATGTGGCGGAAAACTGCTGTGGGAGTGATTTTTCGTGTATTCATCCTGGAGTTGTTATCCCGTGACTAGCTAGCAAACACTGTTCGGCGGCCAGCTGCAAGGCGAAGAATAATCCACTATCCGAAGACACTAACGACTGAAATGAATCACTGCTCGATTATGATGATAATCTACAAGTAAAAATATACACGATTGTCTGGTTATCTGCTCCACTTAAAAGCGAATGGAAAGGTGTTTTAGACTGCTACGAGAACAATAACAGTAACTTAGGTTACTCGCGAGATACCAAAAAAAAAGCGTGCGGCTTATTTTTTATTGAACGTACAAACTAATCTTTCGATAACGGCTATATTACGAGGTGGTATCGAAAGCCAAATATGATTCATAATCCCTTCTCTCACCCCCCACATACAAAAATCCGGCTGTCAGAAACATGTCCCGTTCAACGGCCGATGTGTACTGGAAGAGAGCAGATGATAGAATCCGGTACTTGTCCAATATATGGCGACAAATGAAGACTGCACCCCTTTCGATGGACAAAGACTTTTCATTGCTTATCTGATAACCATTCAAAAGCCTTAATCTCTAGCTACTGCCCTATATGCCTTTTTTTAATAAATTTTTCCAACGCTATAACCCAAAGAAAACAATTGTGTTTCACCACGCGTATTTCTCGCAGTACAGAGCTCTTCCTTTAGACTATGAGTAACACTCGATATTGTAAGTTTTCATGATTTCAACGCTGTGCATTTTCTGGAAAAGCTGCTTTATTACAAAGTGGTAGGGAAAATAAGATTGAGTTTCACATATACGGCGTCTTGTTTATCGGCTAACCTACGGTCGGGGGTCTGGTGGCTGCAGATTCGATGTTGCGGCCCGTTATCGATCGACCAATGGAGCTTGCGTAATGTGCGATTTTTGTCGTACACTAAGAGTTTTTCTTCGCTTCGAAAGAAACTCCAGATCAGACGCATGACTCTGATACTACGAGATTTGTCCACATGATGATATACTTTTCGTGCTTCTAGCGGAGTGCTGGCAATTTTGCGACTGATTTAAAACAAAATTTTATTCTAAATTTTACACAGTTTTCAAAGGGTGTTAGAAAAACGGCCACATACCACGATAGCCAAAGATTTAGGCTTCGAATAATTATTGAAACTCTTGTGAGAAGTTCGTGTCCAACGAAGGGATCATTTCTTCAGCTGTCACCATATAATGGAGAAAAATCTAGATCTTTCTAACTGTCTCGAGATATAGCCATTTATAACGCCTACAAAACTGTACCTCCTCGATTTGGCTTAGAGGGTTCGATGCGACCCTTGACGATAATTCCATCGAAAGCAAGTTCCCGATATTTACCTTTTACTTCATACGAGAGAAGTATAGCTAAAAGAGTGTTAAAAGGGGCACATTTGGAAAAATCGGTAACAATTATTGAAATATCACCGTGTAATCTAAAAAACCAATTAGTTCGCAATCGCTTAAACGACCATTACGTAAAACGAAAGAATGCATAATATATCCCAACGTTAGAGACGGTGACTGCGTTGACTTAGGTCCAATCTACTCCATCTTTGGGTAAAACCTGCCTCGGCGAATGGAAAAAGGGGTAGGCCCTTTTATGTCCGTATCAAAGAACACCTAGACAACAGAGATAAAATTGATTTAAAAACACTCGCATTAGATCGAATAACCTCAGCAAAAAAAAAATTTTCAAAGCGTTCTGTTCTGCCTTGTCATCGCGCGTGGCTTCACGCTATATGTCTGATCTATTTTTGTGGATCCAAGACAAACACATTCCTCTCTCATGGAAGACTCACTGCGGATAGTCTACATATCGACTAGTTGACTAATAAACAATCAAACACAGTGAGTATTTAGGAAAAGTTGATTACTACATGATTCATCTGCTACGTTTTCGTTCAGGTTTCTCATCTGGTTTGGTTGTGAAAGTGTTCATTTACATTGACTACGCGCCAATTTAGGTCTTTCAGGCTCTTAAGAAGGCAAACTACCGAAACGTTGGCCACTTACACGACTTCCATTGTACTATTTTGTACAGAATGAATGTGTATTACCAGTTTGTGTTTGCTGAATTAAAGAATCACGGGATCTACAAGTAGAAAAATATGGCATTTTACGATAAGCAACAGTACCGCGCACTGCGGGAAAGCAAAATATAGTAGTTGAGGGGATTAACTGCTATTCTCCGAATACCTGCTGTACGGAAGGGTGCTAAACCTTATGCACGACATGGAAGTGATGTAGATAATAATAGATTCTAGACAACGTCCTTGCTTTGAATCAGTTGATATCCATCGTATTAGAAAAACGATGAGAAGGATATGACATATTTTGAGCCATAGGTCTAGTGCTATATAGGCGCCTATTTCGTCCTATTGGGACTCATCAGTAGCACCCTCCCTCGGTTCCGTCGATCCCTTGAGGTAAACAATCCTCTAAAGGAACCGACGCCGAGTAAAATTGAGCACCCAAAGTAGGATGATGTTATTACCTGACTTTGTGGTGACCGGCAGTCGAGCTTACGGCTTTTAAAATGAACTATACTTCTTCTATCGACTGCTTTTTTTACAGACCCGCTCAAAATGATTTAATCTGA
Source organism: Parelaphostrongylus tenuis (assembly GCA_019055375.1). Classification (NCBI taxonomy): domain Eukaryota; kingdom Metazoa; phylum Nematoda; class Chromadorea; order Rhabditida; family Metastrongylidae; genus Parelaphostrongylus; species Parelaphostrongylus tenuis. The sequence goes on from JAHQIW010003575.1 coordinate 238,101, forward strand.
TAAGGATATGACATATTTTGAGCCATAGGTGAAATAGGCGCCTATATAGCACTAGACCTATGGCTCAAAATATGTCATATCCTTATCAGATTAAATCATTTTGAGCGGGTCTGTAAAAAAAGCAGTCGATAGAAGAAGTATAGTTCATTTTAAAAGCCGTAAGCTCGACTGCCGGTCACCACAAAGTCAGGTAATAACATCATCCTACTTTGGGTGCTTAATTTTACTCGGCGTCGGTTCCTTTAGAGGATTGTTTACCTCAAGGGATCGACGGAACCGAGGGAGGGTGCTACTGATGAGTCCCAATAGGACGAAATAGGCGCCTATATAGCACTAGACCTGTGGCTCAAAATATGTCATATCCTTATCAGATTAAATCATTTTGAGCGGGTCTGTAAAAAAAGCAGTCGATAGAAAAAACGATGAGAATTTGAACTAATCTGACTCTATGACTCTGTGGTTCTGTAAAGAAGTCGTTCAAGGCGTCTCGTTGAAGAAACTTTGCACAGTTTCAAACAAGTCTCAAAATAATCAGATGAATAGACTGAGCTACGTGAAATCGTGCAGAATGTGACTAAGCGCACTTCAACACTTAAGAATGGCCATCATTTTGTAGGTTTCGTCTTTTCTGAAGTCACAGAAAGTCAAATTAACACGCTGTTCACTCCTCGAAAATCTTCACAATCATGTCAGAAAAGTCATTTCTTAGAAAATATTGGTAGGGGTAACGCCCACTTTTGAACATTTGATGCTCTGTTCTTTGTGAGCTTCCAGCTCCTGATGTCATATGTATGTATGTATGTATGTATGATATATACATATATATATATATATATATAGTATATATATACATATATATATGCATATAATATGCATATGCATATATATGTATGATATAGATATGTGCCTGAGAGATGGCAGAAATTTGTATAAGCTGATCTCGCATGCTTTGAATAGTGTTATTAAGCAATTTTAATTATCCCTGGTCGATAAATTTGGTGCTTATTGCTCTAATGCCAAAACTTATGAGAAGACCTGAGAATTGGCAATCACTATGATGCCTTTTAGTATTGCATGAAATGAGAAGACATCAAATCCATAAGATTTACAATGTATGAATGGATTTTAGAAAGATGAGATCATGATATATATGATTATTGGACTACTATTCGTTTGAGGCAATATATATGACGAAGATTCCAAAATTCTTTGTTTTTACTTGTTCTTTTCTACAGTATTATTATGTTTGAAATACACCTAAAAGAATCGAGTGGTATGCAATGATTCGACCTCAGCTGGGCGTTGATCTCGCGTTCCACTTATACCGAGAACGCGTGCGACGACTACACCACCGAGGCCATCGAAGCAATGTCGCTCTAAACCTGGTAAAGCTGACAACCATTGTGCTCATATTTCTGCTTTTTTCAGCACGCCCCTCCCGTATGGGTGAAATGGCAGGTTGAACTCCCGTCTCAGGTCGGATTTTTGATTACCATTCGATTCTTTCAGGTGTATTCAAAGAGGAAGAGTTGTTGACTCGAAAAATCAAAGGTAAATGTGATTGAAATATAGATAAATAGAGCAAGGTATAAGAACGTTTGATAACATTCCGAAGTATGACCTTTCGCAGGGATCTGCTTATTCCTCATCGAAAAACGCGGAATTCGAATTACACAGAAGTGTCACTACTATTTGCAACCTTCTTGAGGTCTCTCTTTATAATTCACCGTCTGCTAACGATGAACCACATAGGGTGACAAGAAAATTATAGATTTCATCAGAAGACTACACTATGCCAGCCGTACCAGCAGCCCTAGCGCATCGCTTGCCGCGCCGGATTTAACGTCCTTGTCAAGTCGTTAACTCATTGAAAACTATGAGGGTTTTTTAATGCCACCGCGCACATCACACCCACTCAGCTATTGTAATGGCGACGTCACGTCTCGTTGGAAAGCAGGCAGGCAGCCAGACAAGCATGCACAGACATGCAAATGGCGCTCGCCTGATGCTGCACAAGCGACGGGGCGATGCCGCGACGTTGCCTGCCCATCAATGCTGATCCCTAGGTGGTTAATTCCTGGCTCATAGCTCTTCATACTGTCGCGTGTACATGTACTTCCCTGATCATGAAGCTCGCTGGAAATCAACCCATTTTAGATCATGTGATCACTCACTTAACATCACTTTCACTTTATCACTTTATTTGACCCGTATCACGCTGTGTTTTTTTTTCTTTTCGTGCTGTGCGCTTTCTCTTCACGAATCACAGATTATTAGCCGAGTACGCCTTTCAATCTCATAAATAGCCAAGCTAAGGCGTTCGTAAGGTGCTCCTTATTGATGTTGAAGAGCGTTGAGACCAATCCTGCCGAGCGTCACAATCCACGCGGCCGCAGGCCTTCAGATGGCTGATTGTTATTTGAAACTTTTATGCCAGACGGCGATAAATTTTTAAGCCAATGTCATTCACTGGACACGAGCTATCAATGAAAAATTAGCAATCATTCGAAAGCTCAGGTCTCTGGCTACACCTTCATGTCGCTGGTTTATTCGAAATACCCTTATATAAAGCTGTAGCATTCAGAATATAATTCTGTTTCTCACTCGTCTTTCGCCGTCATCTTTACCATTTTTAATACTAGTACAAGTCGCTAGAAGCACGAAAAGCATATCATCATGTGGAGAATTTTCCGTAATATCAGAATCATGCGTTTTTATGCGAAGCTTCTATTGATGCGGTAGAAAAATCTTCGATAAAATAACAATGGTCGCCGCCGTTTTAACGCATACTACGGCAGATCACTATCGGCCTACGCGGTAGAGTAGGAAGTTACCTTACTAACAAGTCGTCGCTGTGGCTTCTATTCACTGCGTCTATTGAAGAGCGATTTCAGTGGCCACGAAGATCTTTACTCCTGCTATTTGGGACTTGGAGAAAAACCGTCGTGTTAGTTTCAAGAAATTATCGTCCTCTTATATACTCTTTTTCCCATGGCTACCTAGCTTACACGTATTCTATTCGATTTGCTTTTGCTCCCGCCTTTTCAAACCATCTCAGTTTTTTTGTGAAAAAATCCTCGTTCCTTGTACGAACGTGGTGTGTGGTTGACGTTCACTGATTTTGATTTTACTTCGAGCTGCAAAACTACGACGTTTACGAAATTATAACTATAAAGCCAAAAATGTTGACCTCTCCATTGCAATATCAGTAAAAATTCCAATTCTAAATCTTGGGCTACCGTGCTATAAACTTGCTTTTGTACCGCGCGCTTATAGTTCACCAACTCATCCATCCATCCGTGGTCGGTAAATTGGTACCAGACGGGTCTCAGACTTGTCTAGAAGAATAACCAACACCGACTCGAGACAGCGCGAGGCCACCGCGAGTCATTGTAAAGGCCAATGTGCATCAAGTCACCTCAAACGAAGGCAAGAAGTGAAGACAAATGCATGTCGCATCCGTTAGGAATTGGCCAAAGCTGAGAGCGAGCTGAGCTGAGAGCGCGGACTGCTTCATATGCCCACTATAAATTGAGATTCCCCTATGCCTTGCATCGCTGTTGGCGGCGTTCCAAATTTCAAAATACGCGGGGTGTCGAGTCGTTTCTGCTAATTCTAGGCGCGCAGCGCCTATCCACCCTGACCCTGTGCTCCATCCATTTTGCCTTTACACTTACCAGTTTACTGCCCTGACAACTTCGAGTTCATTGGCCATTTAGAGCGGTCTTGGCCCTTCAGATCGCTTGTCTCTTCCGTTTCGCCAATCGTTAATTCCTTGCTCATAGCTCTTCATTTTAATCCGATTCATGTATACTTCTTTGTCGCTTGCAGCTCCCTCATAATTGGTTTCATGGTAGATCACGTGGTCTCTCACGTAATAGAATCCTGTCGCCTTAACTTTGCCTCTTTATTCGGCCCATATCACGGTTTTTGTCCTTTTTTCACCACTGTGCTTATCCGTGTACTTCTAGCTTCTGACTTGTCTCCTCGCATTTCATCGCTTGCTTAAAGATTTCTTCTTGACAAAACGTCGTAGATTATCAGTGGACCATAATTTAAAATTTCGTGGGTACCGGGCAGATGCTTTTCGAGGGGCGATCGTTATGGATTGCCGCAGAGTGTCGAGTGGGGGACCACCCGCATCGAGCCGCGCCGAGCGTCATTAGACGCTCGGCCTGCGGAACCATTGAGTAACTATTATTTACATGTAATTCATCGTCAGTATCCCTTTTCATTAACCAAACTATTAGTTTCCTTTTATGATCTCTTCACATCAGCGATGCTCTACACATTCACAGGCGGCACACCGCACCACCAGCGCGCTCTGCGTCTGCCCTCTCTGCCGCCCTGCGTCTCCTGCGCCGGCTCTACGCCTCTTAGCTGCCACATCCATCATTCCCTTCTGGCTATCGAAAGTTTGCAGTGAAGGGTTTCGTACCCATCCGGTTTCACTTCACAGCGGTTTCAGAAGGCGCGAGCATCAGTACCCCCGGTCCGTGGTACATGGAGATCTAGACTCGCGGTCTGTGGTACGCAAGTACCAACACCTTCAAACCATGATACACGGGGATCTACACAACCAGTCCGTGGTACACGAGCACCTACACCCCGGGTCCGTGGTACACGGGGATCTACACCCCGATCCGTGGCACGCGATGGTCTACAACCGCGATCCGAGGTACACGAAGAAGAACCAGTGGACCAATTTTACGGAATTGCCGTTTTCTTGCTTGGTACACTTTCATATTTTGCGCGTCTCTCTATCTTTACCAAAATCGTTTGATCTGCTCCTGCCCTAATCCTTCTAATTCATCGCAGTCTTTTGTGTATATAAAAATTTGCGTTGACTCTGCGATCGTAGCGTGATGACACTTGTTGGTTTTTTTTTTCTTCATGCTTCAAAACTACGATATTTACGAGGTTATAATTATTTCGCGAAAAATGTCGGGTGATATGCAAGCTCTGAACATCTGGCGAGAATTCCACCCAAGTGCCTCTTTCACCAGGGGCAGATTCTGCGAGAATTTTGGGCCAACCGAGATTTTTTGTTATTAATCTCTTTGACTTACGTATACGCTTGGATTTTCACCGGAATGCTCTTGCATCCAGCTTCAAAAATTACTTCGTGAAAATGACTTTGTTTGTCGGGGTTGGATTCCACGGCCTTTCTCACTACGATCATTAATCTTTTTTTAACAGCTCGATTTACTCAGTGTATAAACTTCAGGAGATCAAAAACACTGGCAGTTTTTCAGTGATAGTAGAGCAAAGGCCTCGATAGTGTAGTGGTAACCACGTTCTCCGCTGCATGGGCGCAAACTTCCCCTACTTTTCTATCCCATCTTAAAAAATTCTTATGACTTTTTTGGAGAGCACCCAATAGTGTAGGTGCGACAATGTCATTTTGTTTGATCTTGTTCTTTCCATTTATGATAAAAAAACAGATAAAGGATAACGCTTCCGGCGTTAAACAATCACTGAGGAAAGCGTAACGCATTCGTCTTCATGTAACATCGTTTGAGGTGAGTGAATCCATATCTGGCCTTTTCAATGACTTGCAGTGGCCTACCAATGAATCAAATCAATGCTGCTATACTCCCAGATTAGTCTAATGCCAATTCACCATTTCGGAAGGACAGCAGGCTGGTGAGTCTTGAGCACGGGATCGAGCCATCGATCATCGCTTGATCGATCGCTTGTGTGTTGCAGAGCACCTCTAACCACTGCGCCACTCGCACTCAATTGAGTATTGGTAGCACGACGAGATTCTCATCGTGTTCAGGAACAAGTCTTTGCGTAAAAAGTATTTCATTGCTAATAATAACACTAACGGCTTAAGGCGTGATGAAACTGGTTGCCTTTTGAAGGCAAGGATGCACGCAACAGCGAGAGGTTATTTACACCATCCCATTACTACAATAAGTTTTACAATTAGCTAGATGTCATTCATCCAGTTCAACCTCATTCCATGTCCTCCTTACTGCCGTAAATCCATTTTGTGATAATCGCCAACTTCACGTATCCTTTATTGCTGTGCGGAAAAACGACTGTTGATTTGTGGATATGCAGTCGCACTTCGGAGGCATCATCAAGCGTCCTCTTGAACAACCAGCGACGTTGAATTATTTAGAAGTTCGGTATATACTGCTTTTGCTCCGTGTCTCAGAAGGACACTCAACCATTTTTCACTCAAGTCTGTGGCAGACTAGCCTCCTGGATCACGAGCAGACCAGTCCTTCTCCCTTTGCTATGGTGCAAACTAATCCGTGTTGTCCCAGGCTCAGATTCACATCGACTTGGTTTCTACTCGGCTCAGAGTCAGTACTAAGAAAATTGTTCTCGATCTCCGCGAAAGAGGAGCCCACATTCCACATATGTTAGAGGCCGACTAGCTCAGTTTCAACTTCCGTCAGAGGGCAGTCAGGATGTTCCTTCCAGGTGATTACCTCCACTTCGCTACTCCCATCGGATATGAAAAATAAGACATAATGAAGCCAACCGGAAAGTCATGTAAATACTTTTGTTGTTTTGTACACAAAAATTTCTTATCACATACAAGAACTGAATTAATTCTAACAGGGCAGAAAGATGTGCAGAGGAATATAGAGGATTCTTAGCACATAAAACTTACATAATTGATTGCGAAATTGCACGTGAAACATAATCATAGGGTGGAAAAAATGCAACAAAAGAGACCAGACATTTTCTGGGGTGGAGGTAATCTAGCGGTATGGATTCGCATCGTCATGTTAAACGTGACGAGGAGTTGACCATCAAATAGATGCGGTTGCATATGCTCATGAATTCAGAGTTATTCTTTTAATGTTAACTTGAGGTGCAGAAGTACAATATTCATAAAGGTTTTCATTCATGAAGTGTTCTATTTGGTTTATCAGTGAGCACCTAAATTCTGAAACAACACCTGAGACGCGCTGTGCACAACTTACGCGCGGGGAGTAAAGCGGGAGAAGTGCGTAGCTCCAATGGTTTCGCGTGTTATTTATGTCAACAAATGTAGTGGTTACCCGAATGCTGTGCCGCTTATCACGAGTACAGTCGTGGTTCTCACAAAGGCAACCATCCTTTAGGGGTTAGGACTTTGTAACGGACTTGTTGGGCACCACTTCACTTTATTCAACCTACGCAGGAACGCTCCGGCACAGCTTCAACAGGAATCTCGCAGAATTTTCCGCTGCACAAAGCTTCTTTCACACTTCTGATAGCTATTCGATAGCATGAACCATCATAATTTCAATAATTAGTTTTTTTGAGAAGAATTTTTTAATACGGTGTTACTGTTAGAAGATTATTGGGTTTGGCAGTCCGCTTCTATTTAATAACGGCTAAGGTGTTTTTGGGCTTGCTTCATATTGATCGATCTCTGTGTGAGTTATTGAGCTGGTAAGCTCAAAAAATAAGCTGTCGGCTTGATTTTTCCATCTAAGTAGGTTTTAAAGTTGTGTCACGTAGACAGCATAAATAACATTATATCTTGAACAGAAGTGTGAATACTTTTCTTTCGTAAGTGGCACTTCCTAGCACAATCCTTTTTGAAGCAAATACTCATGGTACACACTTCTTTTCATGGTTCTCTCGTCGAGCACAATTTTTTCGTCAGATTTTTAGCTGTCATTCCATAGATGAAAAATTTGTGATTATAATTGCGTGCTTGATTTCTTGAAACGCCTTTCTAGTGAGCTGTAACAACGAAGAGAAAATTACGTTTTTTTTTTCTTCATTTTGCTCTCTTGCTTGCTTGGCTTTCACACTAGACAAAGTTTTCGCTAAAATTTTAGGAATCATTTGATAGCGTGAGAAACAGAAATTCTAACTAAAAGCTTAGTCTTTGAATTTATTTTCAAAGAAAGCCTTTTTAATGCGCTTTAGTAGCGAGGTCAGAATTACGTTTCGCCTTCAGAGTGCATTGCGTGCTTGCCTATCGTTCATGCCTGGCTTTCAATAGATTTCTGGAAATCATTCGATAGCTCAAAAGTGAATATTGTAAAGGCAAATTCATTTTCTGAACTGATTTTTCAGAGCGTTATAGCAAGGAAATTAAGATCACGTTTCACAATCTGACTAATTAGCATGTCACTTGAACTTTGCAGTGGATGTATTCGTACTTGTATAGTAAAATTCATATGCTTAAAAGAATTCATGGAGAGCCTTCTATAAAGGTCTTTTTATGAAAAGTAAAACCCACGTGTTCTAAAAATTCCCACTTCTGAAATCTCTTTTGGGTTAACACTCGGAAACGCTATTGCACAGCGAGTTTTCGCATTATTTCATTAGTTTTTTCCCAGTCGAAAAATTGCTCAGGTTTTCATGCACTGTATTATACTCTACAATTTTCTTTACAAGATATTATACTTTTGATGCGTATATAACTGATGTTTATAAAGAAAAGAATGAAAATTTGATACATAATGAATGATTTGTCAAAACTATACTGCGCACTGCATGCGTTGTTAGTTCATCAATAACTCTCAACGATTCTGAGAAACTATTGTACTTTAGAGTTTTCGACCTCTGCAGAATTATAAAACATGCCCTCCTTGTCATTCTATGAGTATTAAGGCTTTGATCATATCTCGTAATCCTAATAAACGAGCTCTAAAGGAAACAACTAGGTAACTACTCAGAGTGCAAATCTGATGATCTTTTTGCTGCTACAGCGCTATATGAATAGCTTGTCGAAAATTAAAGTTAGATTTGAATCCATCCAAATTTGAGCCGTGAGTGGCATACTAGAGCTTCGGTGTAGAAACTTTACCCGGTGAAAAAGTCACGCAAAACGGGTGCAAAACACACAATGGAATTTCGAAGAAAACACAATCCCCTCCTCGTTGCATAGCATAAAAAAAGCCCTTTCAAAAAACCAGGCCAAGTCATGAAGTCGTCTCTTTTTTAGCTGATCAACTAAATGAGTGCTAAAAGTCTAGTGCAAAGTGTAGCGATGAGAAAAGCAACGATTACACTTGGCCCTAAAAGGGTAGTCATAACGAAAGTCTCATCTTGACATCTCATGCACTGTACAACATCATTTTTGACAAACTATTCATTGTTTTCTGATTATTAGTCGCTATTATAATTTTTAAGCATTGTATTAATGAAGTATATCAAAACTGATGGATTTATTTCATTGTATTCTTTGTATACAATTGACATAATGCCAACGTCCATGTTAATATAATTGACAGAGTGCCAACGTCTTTGTGACTGCGTAGTAAAAGAGCTTTTTAATCAAACATAAACGCTATATTTGCATAGAAAGCATACAAGCGTGTAGAGGAAATCTTGAAGTATCGCAATTTTTCGTGAAATCTGAGTCGTCTTCAAACGGTGAAAGAGACCCTGATCAGGTAACACAAATCGCGCGACGACTGCGATTTGCACAGTGGTTTCGTAAGGGTCAAAATCACTTGTAAAAAGTAATTCACTGACTTATAAGGATAGTGCTCCCTAAAATAAGCTCATACCCTGCACATGGAGTGAGGCGTATATGCAGTAGCTAGAGGTGCCCTTGAACAGAGACGTAATGTTTGTCAAAATCCGCATTACACGCTCACCAAGACTTCTGTACCGATGATCTTGGAAAGTTTTACTGGTAACATCCGAGAGGATAACGACACTGACTTGAGTAACAGATTGGTGGGTCATTGTAAGTCACTATAGAAACATTCAACCGCCTATAACGCTACATAGTGATGTCGAATGATGATGCATCCGTCAAGGACTAATCGACACCGAAAGCTTTGTTTTTTGAAATATTTTTATTACTGTTATTCGCATGGCTAACTTTCCATCAATATCGGCATCGATTCAATAGTTTACTGGTTCTTCTTTATGAATAGATGCGAAGTTGTCAAGAGCAAAATCGATTTAATCAAAATTGTCTGGTGTCGAACATTAGAGCGGCCAAAGTGAAGCTTGTATGTTAAACGGCACAAATTTATAAACCGATCTGAATTCGCTGAATAAGAACCTTTCATGAGAGTGTTAGCAATCATTCAAAAACTTGAATCCCTGGGTATAGCTCGCCGTCTTTTCAAAACCTTTTTTTATGACGCTGTAGAATCTAGTATAAAATTATGTTTCACATTTACCATTGTCTTCACTTTTATCACACGTATAATACGCTGGATATACGAAAAGCATACATCGTGTAGAGAATTTTCTCTAACATGGGAACCATACGTTTTTCTTCGAAGTTTCTGTCGATGCGGTAAAAAATTCCCAATTGAACTACAATACTTCAAACGCGATTAATCGCGCTCCCCGCCCCACCTCGGTCGGACCCTGCTCCGGCCCTCCGCTCCGTGACTTAGCCGGTATACAAAGTCGCCCAGAGTGTGAAGCTTGATCATTTTTCTTTTTTGAGCAGTATTTACAGAAAATAAGTAAAACGTTGGAATCATTGAACTTACGACATTGAATGATTACTAATATTCTTAAGAAAGAGCTCTGTCCAGTGAGGTTTGAAGCCCAAGTCTTTTCATTCTCCTACAACGGTATCTAAAAAACTTTTCCAAAAAGCAAATTTTTGAGTTTTTCGAAATGCTTACTATTTAATGAGTGCTAGTACTCCAAGGAAGGAGCTTTGTCCAGCGAAATATAAGTGAGGTAAGAAAAAAATACGTGGAGGTGTGAAAAACAATTTTATTTTATATTTTATAGCGCCATAAAAGAGTGTTTTGAAAAGCCTACTAAGTGGTGCTCTAGCCGGAGATTCAAGCTTCCGAATTATCACTAAAACTCCTATGAAAATTTCCTGTCTTGCAAATGAGGTCGTTTATAAGTTTACCGTCGTTTATTGTGTAAGTACCGTCAAAATCAGCCGAAACGCTCCACGAGGCACGCGCAGTGCAGAAGAGCATAACGGAGAAGACGAACTCTGCTCTTCTATGGGGCGCGTAAAAGACTCGAGGTGGCGACTTGGACAGATGCCAAAGATCTTAAAAGATCACACCGATGAGCGACTTGTGATCACGTGTGCTAACGCGCCAAACGTCATATCGATCGAATATTGCTTTGTGTCATGGTCATTCTCCATTCATCTGACGCGCTGTGCTGTTCGTCATCGACATTCGGTGAAAGTCGTACCCAGAACAGAACGGTGAGTGTTTCAATGAAAAATTGTTTTGCATGTATCGAATCAGTGCTGTTTATTTTCCCAGACAACTCCGAGATCAGTATGGTACCAATTTATCTACCCCGGAGGATTGCATGCTTTCGTGAGTAACGAGTGCAGGAATCGAACCATTGATCATGTGTGCGACGCTCAACATCTCTAACCACTACGCCACATGCACACATTTTTATGATAGGGCTTACTAATTCAACTATTTAAGCGAAGATCTCTCTTCTTAGGCCAAGGAGGGCAACGTCTTCAGTACGAAATCGGAGCAGTCTGTCGGATATTTGCGGCGGTGAAGTTGGTTCCTGGTGTAGAACATTCGTTTTTCAAACATGTCTCATTTATCGAAGGAATTTTCACGTATATATTCACGGCCGAACTACTTAGTCCGCGATCGCCGGAAACGACATCAACTTTTCAAGAAGGGTCAGCAGAAATCCGCAGTAACAAAAACCATGGGCTTTAGTCATTGTGCGGTCAATGTGGTGTTCTGGGTCAGCATTTGCGCCACCGAGAAAGCACCGTTGGTCTTAATCAGCACAAACCTCAAAATCGACGCTGTCATCTTTGACCAGCAAGTTTTACGGGGCGTACTGGAGCCCTGGATTACTCAACATTTTGGCACCGACGAGTCAACGCTTCAGCAGAACTGGGCTCGTTCGCATTTGGCCCGCACAACGTTTGCCATCTGTCAAGAGCTGCTTCCGCGCATTTTGAGGCAAAGACATTTGGCCGTTAAACTCGCCAAATTTTAACCCAGCGGATTACTTCGTGTGATCCACACTGGAGAAAAGTTTTCGGCTACTCGCTACACTACAGTGAACGCGCTTAAAACGGCTTTTACACGATCTGGAGACGAAATTACGGTAGAAGCGTGTGCGAGCATCGTTGGAAATTTTTGCAAGAGATTTCGTAGATGTATAGAAGCCAAGGGGGCAATTTTGATAATTCGTTATGAACTTTTCTGTTTATTCTTACAACTGTCAATCTAGTAAATGTAATTGTGCCTGAAAAGATGGACAGAACTTTTTTATCACCTTGTACATTTATAATTTGAAATATTAGGTCGTTCCATGAATTGTGGCACTGCAGGAATAAACACCAAATTTGATAACATCTTGAGCCTTTCATGAGACCTGTGATCGCACTTATGTAATGCAAAACACGTCTTTCGGCCTTTCAGCCTCATCAGTTACACGGTGCCTTTCGTTTCAGCTAATGGGGGAGACCTCCTCCCATTTATATAAACGAATCGACGACCAACATCTTACATTGCCATAAGGTGAAAGGACTACCCGTCGTGCAGTTTACTACACTCGCTTGCACCTTTCTTTTCGGCTGTTTTCGAAATCTCGCTCAAAATGACATTATATGATAACATCGTTTGAGCCTTTCATGGCATCTGTTGTGGCACTCATTTAGTGCGACATATGATAAGACGGGTATTATTTGATAAGTATTATCAGCCACGAGCAATCGACTATAAAACAGTGCACGATCAACCTGTAAAACTGGCGGTAGTGTAAGTTGTGGGTAGTCGATACCGTTATATATGGGTGGTCTCCCTATATGGGATTGACTGAAAAGAAAGACACCGTGCACTGATGAGGCTAAAAGCCCTGAGCTTATGTCTCTCGCTATATAAGTGTCATAACATGTCTCATGAGAAGCCTAAAATATGTTGTCAGATTATATTCATTAAGCGAGATCACAAAAACAGTCGAGAAGAAAACACCAAGCTCATTAACCAGGAGTAATTGAGGTTGCATGCTTTTGATATCATTAAGCTGCTCATTTTCTTGCAGACATTTTGATATACAACTTGCCTGTAGTTGCTTCAAGATGGAGCTGTTTATTAGAACAAATTCGCTTGCAACTCACACACGAATGCTTTCGGTTCGTGTTCGTCAGCTACATAGATCGGTGAGTAGAACTTGTTAACGAAAATTATCCTGTTTCACAAGAAAATTAGAGAAAATCATAAGGCAACGGAATCATACATTCTGTCCAAAGTTTTCGATGAAAAATCATACACAACAAACAGAAATCACGCGTCACTTGCGAGTAGTGATATTTATCCACACTAACTCACGCACCAAAGATGAAAAGAAATTAAAGCGTTTTTGAAGCCCAATTTTATTTCCCTACTACAATGAAATGAATCGATTTTCTCTGAAAGCGAGTACAGAATGGAGTCACCGAAACATATGCAGTTGAATAGTTTCTGATGATCGAAAGAATCTGTGTCCGGCGAATAATGAGCGTCATAATGCGAAACGCATGGGAAGCACAATTTTGTTTTCCCTGCGATAGCGCAATAAAAGGTTTTCCTAGAAGCGCACATTTTTGAGTTTTCTTAGAACTATGCTTTCGAATGATTACCAAAAGTCTATCTGGATTTCTTTGTCCGGCGCACCAAGAATTCTTTTTTTCCAAAAACACAAAGTATTTAGTAGCTCGTTGCTGCGATATGTTATACGCATAATTATATGCTGGGTTTGCCCCGACTATGTCGCTAAGGCGCACGTGATTGTGGACATTTTGGTAATGATCACAAAATGGAGGTTATCTTCCAAAATGCTTCTATACGCTTAATATATATTTTCTACGTTCTCTTGAGAGTAAGAAAACTAGGTTCATTGTCATACGATGCTAACATTTTGAGTTGTTCTTAGCATAGATTGCACGTTGATGGCGAATGTATTGTAACAGTAATCAGTAAAGTCACTGTTGAAAGTATTACCATCCTTGTGCTAATAGTTGAAATTGAAGTGGAGCACTCAAACAGCTGCCGTCGACAGTGCATAAACAAATCTTCAGTAGAAGCGATTTTGCCCTAGCTGCTCTTTTCCATATCCATCTTTCAGTAACAAAGTAGTTTTACTGTTTTTGAAATGCAAGGAAATTATTCTTCCTAGTACTACTTCCATTCTTCATCTTTGTTCTTCAGCAATGGGTAATTATTAAATCAGTTTGTCACTGGAATGTCTGTGATATCTCAAGTGATCATATGTCGTACTTCGTGCTTCATCCCTTCTTCCTTCTGCCAAAACTAATCAAGGGTTAACCGCTCACCGTGGGTGTGGCTGTGTGGTATACTCAATTTAGTATTTTCTTAGTAAACTGTACCTGGTGCAATCCTTAGATTTCACATCATCAATTGTCAACCTAATTCTATCAAGAACTGCGGATTCTTGCAGTACTAACCTCTAAGGGACGACGTGTACCACCTGAGGTACACGATTGCTTGAAGGCCTTTCTCGCTTTCCTAGACGTTTGCTAAGCATTCAAAAACTTATATCTCCCTTTTACTTTGCTGCACTAGCAAAAATAAAATCATGGTTTACTTTCAATTATTTTCATTTGCTCGGCTGGAACTTCAATATGACTCTTAACTAAAATTTTAATAGTCGTCAGATAGCTAAAATTTTGAGAATTTCGGTGACATAGTTGCTTTTTCAAAAGGTTATCACAAGACGCTGTAAGGAAGACAAAAAGATCACATTTCACGCTTAGAATGTTACCACGCCACGGAACGTCATAGTTGTTTTATTGGTAGTTATAGGCAAAGTTTGAATATCAGAGGTATCTTATCGTTACATAAAGAATGGAATATTACGAATGAACTTTTTACAAAGGTATTTTGATACAAGAAGTGATTACTTGTCTTGGAATACTTCATTATTCAGAGGTATTGTCACGTTTTTGTAATTAGTAAACAAACTTTCAATCCCTATTGTGCATTTGCATCGCCAGTCTTACGAGTACGTAACTTGAAAACAAATCGATTACTACTAAACTTTTTAATAGAGGTCTATATGCAGATATTTATAATATGTAGCTAAAGTAAGTGTAGGAAGAGCGCGCGTTTATCATTGTGCATGATACGGTACTTCTCCTACCAGCACCTATATTCAGGGAAAAAATCGCGTTTTCCACTTTCTAGACATTCTAGTAGTTATTCTATAGCTTAATTCTAGTTTGAAGGCTTTTTTATATTTTTTGAAGGTCTTTGTATTACATTGTAACACCGAAAAAAATTATCTTTTAACACTTAACCATTTTTCGATGAACAAAGCTTTTCCTCAAAAAATTCAGCAATCTTTCGATAACACGAATCTCGGCGAGTTAAGTAATATTCTTGGTTTGCCAAGAAATATTCAATTGCTCTACATTATGAAATTAAGATTGCATTTCACATGCAGCCCGTATGCCTTCCACTGGTGTATGCATGTATATTGCAACATTGGCATCTAACGGGCTCTGTTCAATAACTAGTCGATAGCTCAAATGTCGAGGATTTCAATGATGTGCTTGCCTTTTGAGAAAAATTCTCCTTACGAGCTGTGGCAACAAGAATAAAACTGTGTTGCAGGGTATTTTTCGCTAGACACGGCTTTTCTTTCATGCTTTCACAACTATTCGATAGCTCAGATCTTAACAATTAGAAGGAAATAGTTAGTCTTTGCGAAGGAGTTCTTAGTGCATGGTTACTGCTAAAAGATTATTGAGTTCTACACTCGTCGCGCACCGCACGCCACATTTAAATGGCGCTGCTCAACCGGCACAGCGCCGAGTGTGAAAGTCAATATTCTTTTAGATGTAACAACGCATTGAAACGTTCTTCTTAAAAAACAATTTTCTCATTGAGATCGCTGAAATTAGTGCTATCGAATGGTTAGTGAAAATCTGACTGAAAACCTCTGTCCAGCGAAAGATGCTAGAGTATAAAAGAAAATTTAGCACTTACGCATTAGTCCGTTAGCAGTTCCCGCCGAATGCGCTGTTCTTTATTCGGGCTGTCTCTGCTGCTTTACGACCCTTTTGAGTACACGGTCTGAAAACGCTATAACTTTTGCATCGACCAAGATTCTTTCTATAGTCTAAAACAAGTATAAAATAATTTGCAAATAAAACGTAAGCAAAACGCAAGGAGAAACTTCGCCTTAAAATGCTATGACATGGACGCATTTAGTTGAGAATATACTCGAATATCGAATGGCAAATTTTCATAACCCATGAGCCACCATTACTTTTTCACCAACCTGATAAAAATCTTGGTTCGTATTGAATTATTATACCCGAATGAGTTGGTGAACCGAGCAAAGCCATTTAGAGTTATGAACGATTTTCAATCATTTCAATATCCATATGCATTGTATTGTTCCATAGTTTCTTTCGCAGTTCGATTCTAATAATTTAGCTGCCATTTACTTGAAGAAATTAATTACTCAATAACAGAGTCACCAAATTGGCCAATAATATGCAACCATTTGCTGAGCAAAAATTTGATGACTCCCTCTCATGAAGATGGAGGCTGGCGATCAAAGGAATCGGTGAGGTCACTTATGAGGTGGCTATAGTCTTCAGATTTTCTTCTCCCGCTGATGCTTCTTCAGGGCGCGAAATTGATGATAATCGGTGGAGCAATAACAGAGCTACACGGTAAATGTGCTACCGTGGTCTAACCCAGTTTCTCCAAAATGTGGCGAGTCGACTTTGGAATGTGAGGTGGTCGGTCAATGTATGAGGTGTTGATCGAGATATCACTTTGCAGTATCCCGTTTCACGTAGATGGCGAGTGCTGATGCTACGGCTCACCTGATAAAGACAACTAGCACACTCTCCAGCTTATCACTGCATTTTGGCAAAAACTCGATTAGGATTAGAAAAAAGTCAGTAAAACTTTAGTGCAAAAGAAAATATGGAATAACCCAATTTATAATATATGAGATGTTCGAGTGAGTTGCTGATCATCTTTAATCATTCATATTATAGTGCTACCTTAGAGACATGCCTCGTATATGCTCATCAGCAAATTTTCCACTATATCGGAAGAATTCGATTTTCATGTCACTTACAAAAGGAGAGGTAAACTTTTTTTTTAACGAATGTACTCGCAAAGTAGGCAATAACTAGTTTTTATTTGGAAATTTGATCATTCTTAGTCACGACGTGGTTCATTTATGGACTTCACAGTTTGGTGGCGAGCCACGACCAGCGTGGCTCATGATGAAGCTGCTCGGTCAGTCATTCTTCGATCTTCTTTCTGCATTGTCTTCTTTTTCTATGGCGCTTTATTACGTCACGCTCAAGCTCCTTTGCTAACTAATTCTTACTCTTCTCTTTTAGAAAAAAGTTGCATTATCACACAGCGGGCTATATGTTCTGATTTCCAAATATTTCCGGGGCAAAAATAGTTGCCACAAGCAGCGGAGCTTTTGAATAACAGACTTCAATTTGCAGTATATTTTATAAAAAGCTTCGTTTTCTTTTACAAATGATCCATTTTCACATATTATGTAGCTTGCAGCACTTTGGTCTCAAAAATGGTGTTTATAGATTTAGTAAACTGGAATGAACTCTTCTCTTACAAGCCCAGTATCAAACACTCGACCCTGGAGAAGTGGGAGACTTGAGTGCCCTACAATTTGATTGAAGTTGACTTTTTTGGTTGCCTATCAGGATATGCAAATTTCTACCTATACGAAAGTCTAAGCCATCTATTTTTTTAGCAATGATTGAAATTGAAGTTTTGACGGCAGCACGACATATTTTTTCATTTTTCTGTATCAGCTCATGTTTCGAAATAGCGACATTCGAATTTCACAAAATTGCTTACCATAGTGTTCCCCATTGTATTATTGCTATTTGATGGCACCGATCTTGCGCATGAACGAGTAAAATTTAATTTTTGTCCTTTCTCTTCTATAGCTGTGTGCCAAAATCTTCAAAGATGGAAATATCGTCTGAATCGCCTATTGTCTCATTGGTCGTCGAGTTAGTCAAGGAGAACGTCAAGAAGCCTTCTATTTCTCGTGTAACAGCAAGAGTGACCCAGTAGCTTTCGCCTGTTGTAGTGATTTTTTGATCATCACATCCTTTTTCCGAGCTCTTCGTGAAAGATTCTCACTATCAAATCAAAGGTATTCCTTCTATGTGTTTGATATCCTGAATAATACAGTCGGAAACGGCATTTGTTCATTAGTCGTTACAACTCCTTTGCGTCCGCTTTACCTGATAGTTTAGCCTGTAGGACTGCATCTACGACTTTTGATCGTTGATGTAGGTCGGAGCAGGTTTCTCTCAAATGCGAGATGCGGGATATATACCTAACCTCGATCTTTCAACTATGCGATCGATAACGCTGAGTAATCTTCTATCCTGGCTCCACTGAGATTCTCTCTCTCTCCTTCCTCCATGCTTACTCCTGCTTAACTCTAGAGGTATGTCCTTTAACAAATTGACTTTCAGACTTCGCTATTCCGTTACGCTTGAACAAGGCATTCAAAGCTCATCCACTCGTAAATATAGTTTTTTAGAGGGGTAGTCGGGGAGGAACGCATGTGGTGCAGTGGCTAGAGGTACTCTACCTTGCACACGAGGTCAATAGTTCGATCTACACTTATTCACCAACCCATCCATCTTTCCGGTGTCGGTAAATTGGTACCAGAGTGCTTTCAGACTTGTCCGGGAGGATAAGCAGCACTAACTCGAATCAGCGGGAGGCCACCGCGAGTCACTGTAAAGGCCAAGTATGCATTCAATCACCTCAAACGAAGTTCAAAATCAAAGACGAGTGCGTGGCGCATCCACCAACGCCGAGAGCTTTTGAAGCCTTTAGTCAGAAATCAATCTTTCCGCAAGCGGTGCCGAGGTCTGCCAGCAGTTGTTCTACCTGGCTGAGGCTTGGTGTTATAAAAGCGATGATTACAGCAAAGCGAAAATGACACAACTATCGAGCATCCACTTTCACTCCTCATTTCCCATTCCAGTGCTGGCATGACGTTGCGGATTGAGGCAGGAGATGATTTTAACGAGATGGTGTAGCTTTGTTAGGCCTCTCATAATAATATCGATGCAAAACGGAGATGTTTTAGTTATGGCAGCTGTATATAGCTTTAAAAAAACTGTGCTGTGAGTGAAGGTCTTTCTTTTTGTTCAAAGCTTCTATGACTGCTTCTGCCTTCTGATCAGAAATTTTCTGTGAGTCGATAAAAGCGAGGCATAGAGGTCTCGTATACTTTCGTCACTTCAGGATGGAAACAATATTTCGTATTAGCTAAATATGTCTGTGAGGCGATGTACTAAAGGCTATTCCGTAACTCTGTCAAACAGCGAACTTCTCAAGAGTTCTAGTTGTCGATCAATTATCGGAATTAACATGGCCAGTTTTGTGCCAGCGTTGAGATTTCTAGCAATTAAAAATGCTTTTTTAAGGAATCAAGCAGCATTTTTTATCAGAAGATCATTTTGTTAAGATTTATTTCTCTCTCCTTTGTTACTAGTTTCTATTTTCCGAATATCCGTTGAATTACTGTAGACTTTAGATGTATCAGTCCTATGTAGCTACCAAATCTGATCCCCAATTTGCTATCACGTCACATCTTCTCTTCTTTTCAAGCAAATTTTGAGGACGGAAATCAACATGATTTATTTCTTTTTTTGGTTTATAAAAATCAATGCTGTCGTGAATAGAATCAGACCGAAAACCGACGAAATGGTGTTCATCTGTGTATATAACTAACCGTGCTGAGCGGACACTGCCTCTAGATGGCTTTCTCTTCAGTCCTTGCTCAACAATGTCATCTTTAGATTCATGTACACACTGAGTCATGGCACCAGAAGTTATCTGATACGTGAAGACCTTTATGTATGATCAAGGGCATTATGCATACACTTTCGAGTCTGGAGTTTTGCCGTGAAGCCGTTGAACTTCATGATAAATATTGTGATGCGGTGAGTTGCGAAAGATTCCAGCCGTAGGAAATAGACTGCTGTTTCGAGATCATAGGCGACTGACCTTCACCTAGCATGAACATTGTGTGGACTTCTATTTTGATAAACACTCAGGTTATCGCCAGAATAATGCGGAATCTTGGATGTGTGTGGAAAGGAAAAATTACGCCGAACTACCTTCGGAAGTCGGATCTCCTTGCGAAAATTCGAAAGCTACAAGAGAACGTGGATATTAATAGTTGCGTGCGATACTTTAGGTGACTTGTTATACTTCAGAAGTATTTGTTTTTAGACAGCGGCGCGCTACTCATTTTATTTTTCAAAGCTTAAGAGTTTCAATATCTTTATCATTTATCTTCGATGGGATTTATAGAATTATAAATGAACTCAAAATAGTATTCCTACGGCAACTATCTCACTCTAAATGAATAGTCACAATTATGCGTATTCTTATGTAATATATGCTAAGTTTCAGGAAAACGATACGAATCATGATCAAATAATTAGTAAAGCAGATATAAAAATGCATTGAGATGGTGGTAAGTCCGCAAGTTTTTTTTATTCGAAAATTAAGTGTTTTCGAAAATATGGATTATTTTGAACATGGCAAGTATGTCGGCTGTAGTGAGGAACATTTTCAGCAATAAAGTCTCGTTCTCAACCGTATTTTCTCGAATGCTGTTCAAACTTATAGGAATGATACCATGAATCTTACAGATTTCACAAATTTCTTATTAGCCGAAGAGGACAAAACTTATACAACAAGGTGAGGTTTCCAGCCACAGTATCCCCAGAGTATTGGTTTTTTTACTATGCCTTTACTGTCATGTATTTATCTTCTGTATTATCTTTATTTTAGCTTTTGTTTTATTGCATTTAGTTTGGAATACTGGTTCGGTGTTTTGGACGAGAATGGCGATGGGGTGATTTTGATGTATGGAATGGAACGCTTCCATCAAGCTGTTGTTGCAAAACTAACTGAGAGGGAAATAGAAGCAATCCCTTTCGAAGACGTCCTTTGTCATGTAAACAAGCTTTTTTTGGCGAGAATCATGTCTTTCGTTATTGTTTGTTAAGTGCCAAAGACTGCCCATTTCATTGCCGATGAACCGTATTATCGTGTATTTGTTTGTGACAGGTTCTTGGACAATATCTATTATTTCTGATAAACACACAAGAGATTATTAGCAACCAGACTCATTCAATAGATAATTGGCTGTGGTTTCAACGACTTCCTCTTCAGAATGCGAAGCGTCAAATTTTCAACACAATCTACCCAGCCAATTATTTCTTAAGAAAAGCAGAAGAAAAATCAGTACTTAAACAATTACTAACTACAAATAACCTTAATCGAAACTGTTCTACCGTATTCTACAGTTTACTGGCCAAAGTTCTCCTGGTGACAAAAAAAAACGATAGCGCGCTGACTGCCACACGAAAATCGTTCGCCACGCCACCTGCTATCAGCTGCAGTCTTGACGCATATCCCATTCGGTAGTTGTTCTCCATGACTCGCTAATAGGATTAACCTAGGAAGCACAAGTTGACATCGAACCTTAATCAAGCGGGGTGGAGTTGAAGCCATAAGTGTAACTGTTTGTTTGAAGCCTGATTTTATTCTTACCGCTGAGGTAGGATTTGAAGTAAAATCACAGGAATGCCTAGATACGGGTGAAACCTCCGATCTGATGTTTTTTGCACCATGGATTCGATGCAGCGCGCGTTTCTCCGGAAAGGCAAAGTGATGATTCGAGTTTATGACACAATAATAGCAAATTCCGAGTTTTACCCGTGTCTCATCATTCCAGTGCTTATTCTGTGTATATTATGTTCGTTTCATAACACAGTTGCTTGAATGAACAAGAGCGAATAGTACATCTGGTCGTTCAGTGCAGCAAGGCTTGATTATGATTTTGGAAAAAAAATAATGTGATAGCGGAAAACGAAAATTTGGTACATCTCCTGTCGACTTGTGTAGTCTTGCGTCTCAACTGAACGACTTGATTATCGCATGCATCAGAGAAATGAGTAGGTTTGGTGAGACTATGTTTGGACTCGTTTTATCAAAAAGCCTCAATCGTCTCGTTACAATGCGAAGCTTCAGAGTTTATATAAAAAGTTTCTCTGCCCTCGAACGCCGCTACACATATCGTAGAGTTCACTTTGTTTCTGCTTAAGAAAAGTTAAAATTTTAGTTGAGGACTGCCAATGGAGTTGCACAATCCTAGTGGCTATGTGTTTGATATCGTCCATATTACAGAATTCTTGTCGTGTCGCGATTTCACTTTGTCAGAGACCAGCTTCTGTGCTGTTTGGTTACATATCTATTTATCCATGTCTTCTATCGCGGCATGAGATTGGAATGGAACTTTTCCGCTGCATACTTTGTTACATTTGTAGAACGAGGTTCTGCTAGCACTACTCTCATTTGACGGATCAATTAAACACAGCACAGTCGCGAAAATTCGTATGACCGTTCTCCAATGTCGTTTACCTGAGCAGGAGACATTTCCGGCCAACCTTCACATTGCCCTTTTTACAAGCACAAGTATTCGGTCTCTACATAGGCGTATCCAAACTTTTTTCGGTGAAATAACAGAATTGTTCGGCAACGTTGTATGATCTCTCTACAGTCATCTTGAAAACATCTTATAAGCAATCATCTCACAAGGTTTAGTCACTCATTTTTGATTCGGCAATCGTGTATAGTGTAGGATCTAGTTGAAACATTCTCGCTGTACACAACCTCCATAGGTGATGACAAGATTTTTTAGCATGCTGTTTCATCGAGGCAATGATCGGATAAAGCACGAAAAGATATTATCACTTATGTAATTAAAGTGTCAATCATATTTTTCCCTCAGAATATAGTCGATCTGTGTGTATGTTGGGATGGTCTGAAGTTGTGACTAGATCCAATGCAACATTTTTCATCGGGTGATTCTGATATTCAACGGTAATTCTGCATCTGGGAACGTTAATAGCTTTCTCATTCCATTTCCCCTACAATGGAACTAGTAATCTTGCATTTCACTTTGATCTTGCTTCATTTCCTAGCTCTTAACGTACCGGAACAACTCGTCCAAGAAAGTATCATTGTCAACCACATCCTCCTTCTGCTTTCCTAAGGCGTTTAATTATTTCAATCAAACTTTAGATTAAGTGAAGAGCAGTTAACAAAACTAGCTTCCATTCAGTAACACTAAAATGATTATCGGCATCTATAAAGTTGATGTAAATTTGCATTTTGTAAAGAGATTTCTCTGATAGTGGCGACTATTTTTGGCAATAGAAAAGTTTTGTACCCTGAAATTTCGTGTTCAAAAGTCTACCATTCGAGATAGTAAAGGCAACGATGATAAGAGTAGCGGTTGCAATGTTGCAATTTCGACTAAACACGGTTGCATGCTTCTCTATCAAAGCACGACATCCTAAGCTGGCTTCACTGTAATTTATCCTGAATTCACAATAAGTAAAGTATTTGCGACCTTGATATTTTCGCAGGTTCATAGAAGAGATTTTACCCCCACACCGTAATCATGTTTACCTGATAGGATAAAAGTTCCTAACGTTGATTATCTCAGAGGAATGCGCTGAGGATTCGACTTCATAAAGCATCGCCGAGGTGACTGAATGCGTATAAGACCTTTACAATGACTCACGGTGGCCTACCGATGTGCCGAATCAGTGCTGACATCCTCCCAGACACGTCTAGTAGCAATTCGCCGACCGTAGAGAAATGGAAGACTTGGTGAGCCCACTGCACAAAGTGGAACTGTCAACCACGTGTGCATCGCAGGGCACTTTTAACCGCTACGCTGCGCTCGTCTATATAAAATATTGCGTACTAATCAGCGGAATCAACCTCGCTGGATTGCTTTTGTGTTCAAAATACGAGCCTTTACGCTACAAGGTGGAATGATGTGTGGGCATAGGAGCATTGCAATTTTGTCTTAAAAGAATAGGATAACCTCTATCTTATTGGCAAAATTCTGTGGACTCCAGTGTCTTAATGATTATCACAGAGTTCATTATGTAATGGGTAATGTTCGCTCAAATGGCGAGCAACGAATGTCTCCACGTCAAAAGGACTGCGTCTCTAGCATTATCTCTTGACGGGTGGAGGAACGGGAAAATGTGGGAAATCGTTTAAAAGATGCATTGAAACTAAATTTTCCATATTAAAATATTGTCTACTAAGGTTAGTATCAGTACTGTGTGCAGATATTAGCACTTCCTTCGGTTGGATCGCTTTCTTGCATCCATTATCCACGGAATGGTGAATTTGTGTGTGCTTTGACTACGGCTTCGGAATGTCATTATTCTTACACGTGGTGCTGAATGCTGCCGAAGGAAATTCTCTCGGAAATTCTGAATTGGCTCCACTGTGTTTATAGGCCTTAATCACATTTATCACCTCTACTTATCGGAAAGCCTTTGTGAAATAAAGGTGGCTCAGAAAATTCAAAATCATGCTTATTAATGAAATGTATTCACAGTTTCAAATCCTGGATTCAAGATGGGTCGCAGAGTAACGTAGACAACTCGCAGCATCAGGAACACATTTAGCTTAAGAAATGCTATCTAGAAGAAAGGTTCAATAAATTTCTCAAAAGAGACAAATTCTAGCAATTCATGAACCGCAATCACTTTTGTACCAGCGTCTTCAGATATCATGGGAAAAGCAATCATCGAAGCTGATCCTCTTTCGACTACACGTGATGCTCTGAAAAAGCTTAAAACTAACCGCTTTACGAATCTTGCCATTTGAAGCAAATTACAAAAGTATATACGGTGGCAGCACGGTGTGAACCGCAATTACTTTTGCATCAACCGAACGTATTTTGTCGCAGGCCGCGCGGCGTTGCTCTCACGCACTGTAATTGCAGTGTCGCGTCTCGAGACGAAGTTGTATTACTCGCCGTAATGTAAGCAAGAGATTTACTTCGTCAATCTAGGTTTTATGAGGTATTATCATTACTAAATAATGAAAAACCACTTGTGAGACTTTTGTGAGGATTTCCGAGGAAACGTGGCCTATCCGTTGAAAAATTCCTCATATATCATTGCCGAAACCACATTTTTGCAAAGAGAGACATATTTCTAACTGTTATATAGCACTTTTCTCAATTCATTTCCATTTTTACAGTTACCAACACCTTGGGAAATGTGAATTTTGAAGTTATGATTGCTTTTGTAGGCCTTTATGGTACGTTCTGATAAAACAAAAAAAGATTATGTATCGCATTCGAAGTAATTAGCCATAGCTTGTTCAAACTTGAACGCCGATTTGCTTGTATTTGCAGAAAGGAATTCCAATTTCTGGATTATTTGATCGCCTCAAATGAATAGAATATCACCACTTTTCATTATGAACTTTGTGTAATTCAGTACCATCACGTGGAATGTGATCGTGTTTGCTTACCTTTTCAGCAAACACAGCTTCCTCAGTGGACTAATAGCATCATTCGTTAGCTTGAGAAATGGAAATATCCATACCTGGCTTGATTTTTTAAAGGTTTTTTTTAGTACACTGCAATAACTGGAAAGAGGACTACAATTATATTCATACCAGATATCAGTTGTTTGATCTTCGACGAGGACTTATTGGAACGTATTAGTCAAATTTTGCTTTTGGAGGGATTTTATTACTGCGAAGAAATAGATTACTTATTAGAGGGGAAGAGTTCAACCACAAAAATTCCCACATTTCCTAAAACATCCCTAATTCTCGACACGAAAGCTACATTCTTTTCATTATAACCTACTGTTTCAACCCTTTATTTCACATTTATATTGCCTGTCTTCTAAGAATGTATCTTAAAAAAACATATCTGTCCAGTGTACGACATATATGGCCTTTTCCAGAGCTTCAGAAGGTCTAACTAGTGTGCAAGTCTGCTCAATCAAGCATTTTCATGACCTCAACAGAAAAAACCTCGTACATAAACGTTCAGATGGCGAAGTGAACAACTTTCTTGAAACACACTGTTTTGTTCCTTTCAAATCTTCCAATTATTTACAGAATAGGAGCTGCACAGAGCCGTGCATGAGGTAGAATTGCCTGATCAGGTAACAAAAATCGACCTGGGATAAGGCGCAAGTCGTGCATGCCTTCTCCGTTACGCTCATTTTTTGGACTTGGAATTTATCCCAAAACCTCAAGTTTTTCACGCAGAGTTATCAGATTCCTGTGCCCTGATACTAACTTTACGTGAAGGAAAGAGTGGCAGGCAAAATAAAAGCTGGAAAGTTGTGCGCCTTCAAAAGACTATTTATTGTACGAACTAAAATGTATTTGTCATTTTACTCTGAGGGTCGTTACAGAAGTGCGTCAGTGACTAGCTTGTGAGCCAATTTTCACCTTTCTAGTCTCTAATGAAGGCATGACCACTCGAACAGTCAGCCATTATTGTACCTCCTCACTTTATCACTTCATTCGATCCGTCTCACTGTTTTTTTTTCTCTGTGCGCGTCTCAGTACTTATAGCATTCAAATCGTTTTTTTGTCGTCTTCTTGAAGGTCGTAGAATAATGATTGAACACGTCTCTTTGGAATCTCGAAAACAGCCCGATTGTGGTGTTTCATAGGTCAACTGCGTTTTCCTTCCTCACTCTACTGCATAATATTGTACTACGTTGCATCGAATAAATCTTACTTTTGACATACTCGCCTCTGCTTATCAAGCAAGCAAATAACTGTTTGATAAATGCAGATAGTAACCCTTTGCAGACGGCTGTTGATCGATTTTTACGAACCGCGCGCGAATTCCGTTATTTCATAAGATTTTTTTCTTCTGCTGAACAAAAGCTTCAGGTTTCTCGTATTATTCTGATACTTCATTACTTTATCTATACGCTAAAGAAAATTTTCGCGCAACTATGGAAACTTAGCTCTTTAGCTGGCACGAGGTTGTTAGATTGATATGCAAAACACTGGTGAAAAGATGAAACAATCTTTGTTTTCCATTATCACTTTTTTAGTGCTGAATTCAATTCAAAGCGCCCTAAGAGCTTTTCATGTGAATAATTTCAGACTTTATAGTATGATGGCGATATTATTTTCGAAATCTTCACAGTTACGCTTTCGTTTCTATGTGTGTGCAGTACACTGCTTTGTTGAAATTTGAGGCTCTCTGTGGATTTTATTCGCGAGCAAACATAATATATAGTTCCTTTGAAACTTTCATACTTGTAAATGCTGTACATCTTCATACCCTTCCGATTTTCGTCTCAGCTAATCGTGGAAATCATTCTGTGCTGTGTTCTGTGAATGTTCTTTTTGACAGCCACCAAAACGATTACGAAATAACAACATCTTCGAAAGTTTGATAGAAACTAAATCACCGATATTAATCTTTGTGATGAGCCGTTTTTAAGAATAGCTCAACAGAGAATCGAAACCACCGTTTTGAGCATGCCCTTTTTCTTTCGGCCTATCAAGAGTTACCATTGTTGAGCAGTCAGAACGCTATTTGCTCCACTTACTAGGTGTATAACTATGACTCCGCCGTTGTTTTGCTATAATAATAGTAAGTATCAAGATGTGCGATAACTTTTCTTTGAATTGCCTTAGAAAAGCTTTTTATTTACATATTTTGATACACAATGAATTTTACATGATATTTCTTATAGGGGTTTGAAGATAAAGACTTTTGTAACCAAAAAACGCCATTTCTTTCAAATTTTGCTAATTTACAATAAAAATTTGATAACTCCAGTGATAATGTCGCTATGCAATGCCGCAGTAGTAAGGCGAGTAAGGTAAAACCTTCCAAAACCTTCCACCTCACTTCTTTTATGACGTTTTCGATTGGTTTTGCAACTTGAAGTCGAGCGTTGATATGCAGCAGAAGTGCAAAATCCAGATCGTCATGGATTTTTAATATGAATTTTACAATAAAATTGCATGATTTTGATATTGTTCAATTGTGCCCGTTCTTGCCAATATTTTGTATACAACTTTTCTAAATTTGCTTTAAGAAAGAGCTTGCTCTAAGCTGTAATTAACCTTGCGCATCGTTTTACTAGCATTTTCCCTACGCGCCATCCGTGCATGAGTAGTAAACGAACTTGTTCTCTCGACAGCTCCGTCTTGCAGCAAGTATAGGCAAGTCGTATACCAAAATGTTCATAAGAAAATGCGCACTTGAGCAGTACTAAATCAAACGATTTCAATTATTTTTAGCTTATGATTTGCAAAGTAACGTTTCCAGAAGTTGCGTTTTCTGGGTACAAGATCGTCATTTGCAAAGTCCTTTAAAAACATGACAAGGATTTTTTTATATGAAAAATATTCATTTTCATGCCTTGTGGTCTTCATTTTTTTCTCGTCTACATACATCGCTAGCAGGCGCGCGTTTCACACAGCCACTTTCCTTGCATGTGAAAGATGGTAAAGAGGTAGTGGACGAGTTTGTTTATGTGACTTTGCCTGATTCCACTTTCTGATGTAACCATCTCTGCGAAGGTTAGCTTCAATGTTCAAAAATTCTAAGCAGTTTCATGTTAGGTACTCTTCGACAAATTTTTATGTACTTTGATCGTTCATCAAATAGTTGGCATATCCAGTGATTTTCCCTTATCTAAGAACAGAAACTACAAGAAAAGTTAGCGATGTATACACAAAGAATGCGCTTGTGCTATATCTACGGCGAGTCCTTTTTCGAGAAGCAGCTCGTCCTTAGAGGAGTTTAGTGAAGCACTCCACCACCACGCACTAATTGACTCCTCACTTACGCGTTCAGCACCACACTATTCCTCAACACATACTAATATGCTCGTAGTTGAGCAGTCGTTTGGGAACAAGGCGCAAGAATTGATTTTTATTCATTCACCAACCTTCTTTACATCTTTTGTGGGTGCCCCGACAGTTCTTGCAATCCATCTGCATCCTCACAATCATCATCCACAAAGATTTTAAAATTTTTCTGAGTCGCTTCAAGTGTTGGCTAGAGTAACGCTGGCTTTACGAAAAGAAATTTAGTCGTCTGACGTTTAGACATCATGTCTTCTTCAGAGCCGATGATTCGAGTCTGTTGTTCAAAGTCTTTCGTATCTACTGAGATCCTCGGATTCCTCGTCGCTCAAGTGACATTTTTCAGTTCAGCACCATTGAATGTAAGCACTTCATCAGGCGATGCTCTCAAATACGAAGCTTAATGATACTGATTGCGGGTCGAATCCCGCAGTAGTTGTTATCACTATTGACAGGCACAGGACCTGATAATAATCCGGAGGCCCACTTTCTCTCAACCTAGGTTTCCAATCAACTACATTTCTGATGAATGAACCAACAGCACGAGGTTGACAAAAGTTTTTGTTGAGTGTTTTCTTGTTAATCTTGAACGTCGCAGAATGCTAGCCGAGTTCATTCTTCCTTTGATGCTGAGATAACCGTGAAACATCGTGTACTATAGTAGATTGAAGGAAATCGTTCTCAATCAAGTCTGGTATGAGCGGACGAAAAGGCTAGCAGTCTCATTGTAAATTCATCAGTACTATGACCGCAATTAGTGGCATTATTGCCACTCTGTTTTTGTCCTCGTCGTACTTTTGGATTCCATAACCTAGACAAAACTTTGTACCAGTGGAAAAATGATGAAATTTATGTGTTTCACTTCAATAGAAATATATGTACATATTATTTCGTACTCCAATGATCCGTCTTTATTGGCATGTGGGTGCTCCGGCACAATTTCCATTTTCAGTGCATGTATTTGATTTACGAATGATATATATATATATATATATATATATATATATATATATATATGAATGATACAAGTACATCGGTTTATTTTTGATCGGCACTCAGTTTATGTATGAAAGCTCACATGTTACGATACAAATTAATATTTAGATGTTAGATATGATTTGCTCAATGAACAAAGCATGTTTGTTGTTTCACTTGACATAGAGTGTAAAGCGTAGGTCGTCGATAACTATATATAAGGAGTGTGACGCTCCCGAGAGAAGTGACTATGAAAAGATCGACAGACGACGCGTTCTGCCCGGCTGATGAGTCTGTAAGGACGAAACACGTGTCTCGGGCTGTACAAGAGCCCTTACCAGACCACATGACATGTTGGCTTAAATAATATTGAAAGGAAATAACCTGAGTGTTTTATCAGAATAGAAGTCCACACAATGTTCATGTTAGGCGAAGGTCATTCGCCTATGATCTCGAAACAGCAGTCTGTTTCCTACGGCTGGAATCTTCCACAACTCACCACATCACAATATTTATTATGAAGTTCAACGGCTTCACGGCAAAACTCCAGACTCGAAAGTGTATGCATAATGCCCTTGATCATACATAAAGGTCTTCACGTATCAGATAACTTCTGGTGCCATGACTCAGT
Organism: Parelaphostrongylus tenuis; assembly: GCA_019055375.1. Taxonomy (NCBI): domain Eukaryota; kingdom Metazoa; phylum Nematoda; class Chromadorea; order Rhabditida; family Metastrongylidae; genus Parelaphostrongylus; species Parelaphostrongylus tenuis. The sequence continues at coordinate 268,341 of JAHQIW010003575.1, forward strand.
GTGTAGATGAATCTAAAGATGATATTGTTGAGCAAGAGACTGAAGAGAAAGCCATCTAGAGGCAGTGTCCGCTCAGCACGGTTAGTTATATACACAGATGAACACCATTTCGTCGGTTTTCGGTCTGATTCTATTCACGACAGCATTGATTTATATAAACCAAAAAAAGAAATAAATCATGTTGAAATCCGTCTTCAAGATTTGCTTATAAAGAAGAGAGATGTGACGTGATAGAAAATAGAGGATCAGATTTCGGTAGCTACATAGGACTGATATATTCAAAGTCTACAGTAATTCAACGGATATTCGGAAAATAGAAACTAGTAACAAAGGAGAGAGAAATAAATCTTTACAAAATATTCATGTGATAAAAAATGTTGCTTGATTGGTTGAAGAAGCAATTTTGATTGCTAGAAATCTCAATGCTAGCACAAAACTGACCATATTAATTCCGATAATTGATCGACAACTAGAACACTTGAGAAGTTCGCTGTCTGACGGAGTTGCGTAATAGCCTTTAGTACATCGCCTAGCAGACATATTTAGCTATTACGAAATATTATTTTGAATCCTGAAGTGACGAGAGTATACGAGACCGCTCTGCCTTGCTTTTATCGACTCAAAGAAAATTTCTGACCAGGAACCAGATGCAGTCATAGAAGCATTGAACAGCAAGAAGGACCTTCACTCACAGCCCAGTTTTTTTTTGAAAGCTATATCTAGCTGTCATAACTAAAACATCTCCGTTTTGCATTGATATTATTATGAGAGGCTCAACAAAGCTACACCATCTTGTTAAACTCATCTCCTGCCTCAATCCGCAACGTCATGCCAGCATTGGAATGGGATATGGGGAGTGAAAGTCAATGGTCGATAGTTATGTCATCTTCGCTTTGCTGTAATCATCGCTTTTATAACACCAAGCTTCAGCCAGGTAGAACAACTGCTGGCTGACCTCGGCAGCGCTTGCGGAGAGATTGATTTCCGACTAAACGCTTCAAAAGCTCTCGGCGTTGGTGGATGCGCCACGCACTCGTCTTCGATTTTGAACTTCTTTTGAGGTGATTGAATGCATACCTGGCCTTTACAGTGACTCACGATGGCCTCCCGCTGATCCGAGCAAGTTAGTGCTGCTTATCCTACCAGTCAAGTGTGAAACCACTCTGGTACCGATTTACCGACACCGGAAAGATGGATGTCTTGGTGAGCCATGAGCGCTAGATTGAACTATTGACCTCGTGTGCGACGGAGAGTACCTCTAACCACTGCACCACATGCGCTCCTCTCCGAGCAACCCTCTAAAAAACTATATTTACGAGTGGATGAGCTTTGAATGCCTTGTTCAAGCGTAACGTAATCGCGATGTCTGAAAGTCAATTTGTTAAAGGACTTACCTCTAGAGTTATGCAGGAGTAAAGAAGAAGGAAGGAGAGAGAGAGAGAGAGAATCATAGTGGAGCCAGTATAGAGATTACTCAGTGTTATCGATCACATAGTTGAAGGATCGAGGTTAGGTATATATCCCGCATCTCGCATTTGAGAGAAACCCGCCCCGATCTACGTCAACGATCAAAAGTCGTAGATGCAGTCCTACAGGCTAAACTATCAGGTAAAGCGGACGCAAAGGAGTTGTAACGACTTATGAACAAATGCTGTTCCCGACTGTGTTATTCAGGATGTCAAACACATAGCAGGAATACCTTTGATTTGATAGTAAGAATCTTTCACGAAGAGCTTGGAAAAAGGATATGAGGCTAAAAAAATCACTACAACAGGCGAAAGCTAGTGGGTTACTCTTGCTGTTACAGGAAAAATAGAAGACTTCTTGACGTTTTCTTGACTAACCTGACGACCAATGAGACAATATGCGATTCAGACGATAATACCATCTTTGAAGATTTTGGCACACAGCTATGGAAAAGAAAGGACATAAATTAAATTTTACTTGTTCGAACGCAAGCTCGATGCCATCAAATAGCAATAATACAATGGGGAACACAATGGTGTGCAGTTTTATGGAATTCGAATGTCGCGATTTCGAAACATGAGCCGACACAGAAAAGTGAAAAAATATGTCGTGCTGCCGTCTAAATTCCAATTGCAAACATTGCTAAAAATAGATGGCTTAGACTTTCGTATAGGTAGAAATTTGCATATACTGATAGGCAACCAAAAAACTCAACTTCAAACAAATTGTAGGGCACTCAAGTCTTCCACTTCTCCAGGGTCGAGTGTTTGATACTGGGCTTGTAAGGGAAGAGTTCATTCCAGTTTGCTAAATCTATAAACACCATTTTTGAGACCAAAGTGCTGCAAGCTACATAATATGTGACAATGGATCATTTGTAAAAGAAAACGAAGCTTTTTATAAAATATACTGCAGATTGAAGTCTGTTATTCAAAAGCTCCGCTACTTGTGGCAACTATTTTTGCCCCGGAAATATTTGGAAATCAGAACATATAGCCCGCTGTGTGATAATGCAACTTTGTTCTAGAAGAGAAGAGTAAGAATTAGTTAGCAAAGGAGCTTGAGCGTGACGTAATAAAGCGCTATAGAAAAAGAAGATAATGCAGAAAGAAGATCGAAAAATGACTCACCGAGCAGCTTCATCATGAGCCACGCTGGTCGTGGCTCGCCACCAAACTGTGAAGTCCATAAGTGAACCACGTCGTGACTAAGAATGATCAAATTTCCAAATAAAAACTAGTTATTGCCTACTTTGCGAGTACATTTGTTGCAAAAAAGCTTACCTCTCCTTTTGTAAGTGACATGAAAATCGAATTCTTCCGATATAGTGGAAATTTACTGATGAGCATATACGAGGCATGTCTCTAAGGTAGCACTATAATATGAATGATTGAAGATGATTAACAACTCACTTGAACATCTCATATATTGTAAATTGGGTTGTTCCATATTTTGTTTTGCACTAAGTTTTTGTTGTCTTTTTTGCAGTCCTAATCGAGTTTTTGCCAGCTGGAGAGTGTGCTGTCTTAATCAGGTGAGCCATAGCATCAGCACTCGCCATCTACGTGAAACGGGATACTGCAAAGTGATGCCTTGATCGGCACCTCATACATTGACTAACTACCTCACTTTGCAAAGTCGACTCGCCACATTTTGGAGAAACTGGGTTAGACCACGGTAGCACATTTACCGTGTAGCTCTGTTATTGCTCCACCGATTATCATCGCTTTCGCGCCCTGAAGAAGCATCAGCGTCAGAAGAAAATCTGAAGACTATAGCCACCTCATAAGTGACCTCACCGACTCCTTTGATCTCCAGCCTCCATCTTTATGAGAGAGAGTCATCAATTTTTTGCTCAGCAAATGGTTGCATATTATTGGTCAATTTGGTGTTTCTGTTACTGAGTAATTAATTCCTTCAAGTAAATGGCAGCTAAATTATTAAAATCGAACTGCGAAAGAAACTATGGAACAATACAATGCATATGGATATTGAAATGATTGAAAATTGTTCATAACTCTAAATAGCAGTCGATAGCAGAAGTATAGTTCATTTTAAAAGCCGTAAGCTCGACTGCCGGTCACCACAAAGTCAGGTAAGACCATCATCCGACTTTGGGTGATTAGTTTTTACTCGGCGCCGATTCCTTTAGAGGATTATTTGACCTCAAGGGATCGACGGAACCGAGGGAGGGTGCTACTGATGAGTCCCAATAGGACGAAATAGGCGCCTATATAGCACTAGACCTATGGCTCAAAATATGTCATATCCTTATCAGATTAAATCATTTTGAACGGGTCTGTAAAAAAGCAGTCGATAGCAGAAGTATAGTTCATTTTAAAAGCCGTAAGCTCGACTGCCGGTCACCACAAAGTCAGGTAAGACCATCATCCGACTTTGGGTGATTAGTTTTTACTCGGCGCCGATTCCTTTAGAGGATTATTTGACCTCAAGGGATCGACGGAACCGAGGGAGGGTGCTACTGATGAGTCCCAATAGGACGAAATAGGCGCCTATATAGCACTAGACCTATGGCTCAAAATAAGTCATATCCTTATCAGATTAAATCATTTTGAGCGGGTCTGTAAAAAAGCAGTCGATAGCAGAACTCTAAATAGCTTTACTCTATTCACCAACTCATTCGGGTATAATAGTTCAATACGAACCAAAATTTTTTTATTAGGTTGGTGAAAAATTAATGGTGGCTCATGGGCTGTTGAAATTTGCCATTCGATATTCGAATATATTCTCAAATGAATGCGTCCATGTCATAGCATTTTAAGGTGAAGTTTTCCCCCTGTATTCTGCTAACGTTTTTTGCTAATTATTTTATACTTATTTTAGACTATGGAAAGAATCTTGGCTGATGCAAAAGTTATAGCGTTTTCAGACCGTGTACGCAAAAGGGTTGTAAAGCAGCAGAGACAAAGAAGAACAGCGCATTCGGCGGGAACTGCTAACGGACGTACAGTGCAGCGGTGGTTCAGAAAGACTTATAGAAAAGACGAATTTCAACAATGAAGAGAGAGCAGCTTTTTCGTTGAGCTCATCAGAGTGTAAAAAACAATAATCGAAGCTGATACTCTTAGGATTACGCGAGATGCTGTTTAAAAACTCGGCGTCGACCAGTCTACTGCCGTTCACAATTTACAACAAACTAGAAAGACGAAAAAGGTTGGAGCAAGGGTAATGGCGGTTTTCACAGTCAGTTGACAGCCACATGTCGCACAACGAACGCTTTAACAGTTTAACGAATTAAGCTAAGAAGTTTTGCCTTGTCCTCCGTATATGCCGGGCCCCCGCGCCCACCGATTATTTGTTCAGACAACTCAGTAATTTTTTGTGGGGAAAACGCCCTCCAAGATTAACAAGATGCAAAAGAAGCTTTCCAGAACTTCGTCATACCCGAGGCACCGATTCCTATGCTACGAGAAGAAAAGAAAACATACTATTTCCCAATGGCAAAAGTGCGTTGATTGAAGTGGTTTTTTTGATAAATAAAGTGTTTTTGAGTCTAGTTCTTATGATTTCGAAGTCATGAAACCAAAACTACCATTACTTTTGCACTACCTGGTGTGAAATATAGAAGTTCGCATATAAGGCACATCTGTTGAAGCTACTTAAGGGCGATAGTGGAATCGACAATAAATTACTGTAGGTTCAGCGTTGCATGATGACAGTACGAAAATCACTACCTGTTCATTGGGTAATTCACGAAAGACGAGACATACTCGACGCAAAACTGCATCATTCTCCATCATTGATACAGGAACACGAAAACGTCAGGGCACTTGTTGTTAAGTCTATAAAAATATTCGCAGTTTACGTTTGTAATTTCTATATGGGAAAAATTTATCCATAGACTTTTTGGCCCAATCAGTAACTGTACGGTTCGTGATCTATCTTATTTCTGTTTCGATTCTTTTTTTTTCTTCGTACAACATTTTCGTTACATTTTCTACTTCGCCACAAAGCAGAAGTGCTAAACCAAGTTTCATGAGTATTCAAGATTACCTATGATAAACCACCAGTATGGGAATATAATTCTTTTCTCTGACAGTGAAAGTAGGTGCTCCGTTAAATCTGACACTGATTCTCAACCTTTCGCGACGGCGTGCAGCATCCTGCTTTAGCCGCGCGACGTCGCACTTTGCTCAGCTACTGTAATTGCGACGTCGCCTTTCGTCGCAATTTTGCGCGCCGCACTGCAATGGAAATAAGGGACAGTGAATGTTGAGTGATTTGATAATGAGTATCGAAAAACATGTCTCTAGTGGATGTGCACGATATTTAGCCAAAATAATTCTCTAAGCATATTTTCTCACAATTTCCACAGCTAGCAGCCTTGCAATAGTGTCTTTTCACCTTCAGTATATACTAATTTTCATAGTTTAATTTATTATCCTCAGAGTCAGCATCTGCGGCGAGTGCATTATTTTCCATGCAGTTATCGTCTTTGTCAGCGGCCTTCTTATGGTCATTGTTTAGCAGCAAGTGTTCAAATACGATTTTCTTGTCTACATCTGCAGATATAACTAAATCTTGTATTCATAATATTTGTTTAAATATGTCCCTTCGCTTAACCTATGCAATTTTGAGCATTGCGATAGTCTTCAGAAGTTTGACCTTCTTGTATGAAACTTGTTGCTATCGGTGGAGGAAGGTACACTTTAGAAGCAGTTGGGCAAACCGAAAGGTCTCCGATGTACTGAGGGGATGCCACAACCATCTACTCGTGGTAAAACTATAGATTTCTGAGTAGTAGGAGCTAAAGGAGGTGCAGGAAATGTGAATTACATTCAACAACTAAAAAAGCAAAGATCAGGCGAAAATCAGTGGACACGTTCAGTGGCAAAGGTTACGACGATGAATGCACATAGTAAAGTACGTGAAAAATAAAAAGTATCTTAGATTAATAGAAAAAGGTCTATTCTACTTCTGCAGATGTCCCAGCTCCTAAAGTGCACTACTAATTTAAGAATTCTTGAGAGCAATATATGAAGTGGCATCGCATGCAGTGCAGAGTACTTGAGATACTATTCATTGTTTTGTGATTTTCAATCACTATAATAACTGTCGTGTACGAGATATAAGAGGACGCGAAAAGTGAAAGATTTTGTCGTACCGTTCTTTTCGAGTGCTTTCTTAAGACGATGCTCAAATTTTCAATATCTAGTAAATATTATTTGAGCCACGCATGCCATGTGCCATGTTAAATGGGCTGACTTATGAAGCCCGATACACGTGTTTCGACCTTGCAGTCTCGTCAGTCGCTTAGTTAACCTTTGTCTTTGGCCAATCCTCTTGAGGCGCTCAGTCCTCTATTCTGAGAGTAGGCTACGACGAGCATTTTACACTTTATGTCAAGCGCGATTATCACCGAACACGCAGTGTTGTACACTCGTGCTCTTGGCTGGTATCATTAGTATATCATACCTTTCTTCTCGAGTTTTTCTTAAGAACGCTCAAATATTGTGTACATCAGTGATATTTTCACCGGACATACAGTGTAAATTGTTCGTCGTCGCCTCCTCTTAGTATAGCGGACTGAGCGACCCGAGAGGATTGGCAAAGGACGAAGGGCACTGCTCGGCTGATGAGACCGTCAAGTCGAAACACGTGTATCGGGCTCTATAAGTCACCTTATTTAACAGACCGCATAACATGTTGACTCAAATAATAATTTCTGTCGTAGATCTTTAAATTTAGAAGTACACAACGATAATATAATTGACTATATAGTTACCTACCGTTTTGCTTTGGTGTAGAAAAGGAAATAATGCTCCATCTCATAGAGGGGTGATAAATATGACTGAAATAGTTAATCATAGATGAGACAGCATAGATAAGTTTGATAACACTTGCGGTTGTGTCGCTTTCGCAAAGATGTGATTCTTCCATTCATAAGTACGGAACTTTTAGATGCAGTGGTATTTTGCCTACTACACGTTTCCTGCTGAGGTCTGATCTATCAGATCCTACCATATACTAATCATGAAACTTTCTTCACTAAAGTTAAAACATTTTAATTTCGTTGAGAAACTTATCTGTGAAGGTGCCAACCCTTGAAGTACAGTACAGTAGTAATGGAAAAACTACTGAGAACTATCGATGAAGAGAAATTACATACAAGGTATAGAACTATTTTTGTCAAGGAATTCTTTGCTTTGTAGTTATTTAAGCATGTTTCAACTACATATAGCTTTCTTGAAGCCTTCTCGTTCAAAGCCCATAATTACGAAGTGCGCCATTGTGAAAATAACACGCCTCACCTGTAGATCGATCTCGCATAGTGCAGCGCGATGGACAACCGCGACATCGCTCCTTCAGCAGCCGGCTAGAAGGGGTTAACACGCTCCGGGCAGAGCTACTTTTTGGGTATGGCTCAAACGAATATGAGCAATGTGTTCTTGTACCACATTGGCGACTATACTAGGGCGCAGCAGCTGCGACTTTGACCAACACTTAGTTGGTCCTTTTACCATTTTTTTCAGACTTTTGCGATGAAGTGAATTTACTCGCCTTATCACATGTATAAACTGCTTGTGGGTGAAGAGAGCCTACGTCTGAGTGAATAGTGACTCAGGTGATTAGAAAGGAAGATGGTAATTTGACCTCATCCTTCCAGCGCTCTCCTGCAGTCAATCAACGAATATCTTACGGAACGCGCATCAGCTTAGTTTCTCCAAAACTGCAAGGATCGCCCGACTAGCATTCTACTCCATCCATGAGGAAGACGATATCCTCAAGCAGCAGTCAAAGCAGCACGCAAATGTTCGAAGCTTTTGTGGAGAAGGCATGTGAGGAAACAAATCGCGTGCTAGAAGTGCTGAGATCCGCACACCAGATATAATGACATCTGGTGTAAAGTAACAAAAAACTACCGTACATTATGTAATGATCTTGACATTTACGGAATCACATTTGTGCCAGCTTTTTATAGTACAGTCGAGCTTATTTCGTGAACCAGACCGTTTATTTAAACTTACACAAATGCTTTCAGACGCTCGATATTTTTCTTATTTTAGTGAGACATCTTCCAATACTTCAAGCACGCAATGTTCCGTCACTCTCTTAAATGAAAAGGTAGGTGAGTTCCTTAACTTGCTTTTTTGCTGTTTCTACTTTATGAGCTTTACCATAATATTTTATCAATAGCTATCCATTTATTTGCATTCATTCACATGCACTTGTATACTATTCCACGTAGTGTCCTGACGCATCAAAGTGGACTCGTGATCCATAGTGGTCGATTGTACCCAATATCTACCGATGTCTTCATAACACAAATGCTGCAGAGTCAGAGGGAACTATAAGTACTCAAACTTTCTGGATAACACTTGGAATTCCTTCTTTTCCATAGTTCAGGCCTATGATCGATCTTCCACGTGCTCACGTTATGTTTTCTGTGGCTTTAGGAAGGCACTGTGACTATGTGCATCTAATTGTGGTCTACGACACCGTGACAGGGACATTATGACTTCAATGCTGTTTTTCAGTTGTGCATCGTAGAGAGTAGATTGCGTTCAAAAAGCGATTACGTGCATATGTTGTAGGTAATAGGTTGGGGATAAAGTTCTGAGAAAATGCTTGTAACCTTTTGAACTTTTTCGGGTGTCGGCCATTTTTGTTTTTAGGCTCACTTGAGAGCCCGTCTTCTCCCGCGTTGATTGGTATATAATTTATCTACTTATTTCAAGGCGGAGTTAACAAACGAGCAAATTAGGTTGTTGATGATGCACGAATGGCTGTTGGGTTCAAATGCAACGGTGGCAAGTGAACGCATCAGTGTGGTCTCACACGCAAAACTGACATAAAAATCGCTGAGCGATTGTGGTTGAACAGTTCTTGAACACCCTCCATGCAGTCTGGATTTTCGTTCAATACAGCACTGGTTGTGCGACCAAAAGGTTTGGTACCGATATTGAATTACAAAATTCTGTCGTTCATTTCACAGCAAGAAATTGAAACTTTATGCTCGCGGAATCGATCTTCTACTGGAGAAGTGGCAGGAAGCGCTTAAAGTTAAAAGAGAGTACTTTGACTAGTAGTCTTGTGCTTGTTTGGATATAATAGGTGCATAAATAAATGTCTTACAAGCATTTCTCAAAACTTTTTTCTCAACCTATCACGTGAAATAAATGTACTTGTATTTCTGTGGTCGTAATGTAGATTTGTGTATTCTCCTCGGTTCTCACGAGTGAGACAATACACACGGTGAGCAGTGCAGACAATATCTTCAGTGATAATTCAGAGAGCAATTGATTCGCTTGGACCAGCCACCATCTGTAATGGTCACCAAGGAACGCTGCATTACTTTCAGAGATTCATAGGCGGATGACGCTTAACAAGCTTTCTTTCCTTATTTAGTTAACACAGAACACTCCCTGTGCTCAAAGGAAACTTCTTGCAACATCAGAACCACTACTGAGCTTTAGATGCAGCATATGTGAAAAATTCCGCAAATTTTTCCAGAACAGGTCACCAAGAGAATATCTCAGCCATTTGCTCATTTCTGGACAACTAAGCTGTGCAGTCGTCACAACACAAGGAAGAATCGATTCTGATCGAGAAGTATACGAGAATCCATCCCATACCTATGACGAGTATTAAAACTAATATCTCTCTATCCATTGAAATTCTGTGACTCATGTTGCTTTGACTTAATAATTTGTGGAGATTTTTTGATGATATAAGTGGTTCTGAAAACTGCTTTTGAAATATAAGTGAAATACTATTAAGGTCTGAGAAAAATTTCTAAGCACGCAATGCGATAAGTCGCATAATTACTAGCTATTTTGTTGATGCCCAGCTCTTCCTATATACTATCTCTTATTTTTTGTACCAACTGTATATTAAGCAATATTTTAGCATGATGTGTAAAGCCCTTCATACTGTGCGCGGTATTGATTTGCTGCCTGAGAAATGGCAGAAATGTGTTCAGGCTGATGGGGCATACTTTGAATAGTAATATGAAGCATTTCTAATTACTTTTGATCAATGAATTTGGTTTCTATTGCCTTGGTACCAAAATTATGAGAAGACCTAATTTTAGAGGAAATTTCTAAGATTAAGGCTCGAGAATGACTTCCAAACACTCAGCGCGATAAATCATATCGCTGAGCGACTAATATGTTGATGCCTAGCGTTTTATAAAATAACTAGTGATTTTTTTTCACCATCAATTGTCTGCTTATAATTGAGTAAAAATGTGTTAAACCACCTCTAAGGCTCATTTTCCTATGTACAGTGTATCTTGTGAGATGTTTTAATTCAAAATGTATAGCCATGTAGTGGAGTTATCCGCAAAAACGTTTCCTGTAAATTATCAGGAACACTGAATACCGCTTCTGTTCTCATCTCTCAAATTTAAATCTCCTTTCGAATAGTCATCGATTGAATATGCATAGAAAGATAAAAACATGCTTTGGAACTCACTAAACTCAACGGTCACACGTAAAAGATCGTCCTTTTTGCCATTATGGTAGGGACACGTATGTGTCCACCTCATCCTAAACATGTTAATGAAAAGGCGATAGTCACGAGAATCATAGATTTCACCGAAAACGAATCATGTTACCTAGACGAAGTGATAAATCTAAAAAGCAAAGTAGAAAAATCGACAAAATTGCGCTGATTTCATTCTGCAAGGCAATCGTGTTCACTAACTCAACTGAATGAGCAGTATTCGATGTTATATAAATTACTCACATTGAAACTCTTTTCTCAAGATTTTTCGTACCGTGAGTGGCATTGAGAGAACTGTCCGAGGTTGTCGATGAACCTGTATCTGGCTGCATCTAAACAATAAATTTGTTTCCTCAATGATATCAAATTTCTGCCTCATGATAGGAAAGAACTCACCTTCGAGTAATTTGGACAATGTTGATGAGTATCAAATGACCGTTGACCCTATAAAAGGTTATACGAAGATAAAAAGCAGAAATTCTATCATTGAGAAAGATTAGGTTACACTACATATGGTGAAACTCTGTTGAACTTCAATATGCCTGGTAAATATTTTTTGAGCCACGCATGTCACTGGTCTGTCAAACAGGGCTGACTTATAGAGCCCGATACACGTGTTTTGATCTTGCTATCTCGCCACTCGGGCAGTTACCATTTCTCGTTTTATGCTAATCTCTGTGGGTGCTCTAGTCCCCACACTAAGAGTTAGCGACGGCGTGCGTTAGCCAAGAGCAATCGAGTGTACAACGCTCTGTGTTCGGTGATAATTTCACTAGACATAGAGTGTAAAACGTTATTCGTCGTTGACTCTTAGTGTGGGGGCTGGAGCACCCACATAAGATAGGCAAACGACGGTAAAGGTTACTGCCCGACTGACGAGATTGCAAGAGAATTAGAGTATCGGGCTCATTAAATCAGCCCTCTTTAATAAACCACTGACATGAATGGCTAAAAGAAATAATTAGGAGGCATACTGAAATTTGAGCTGTGGTCCTAAGAAAACACTCGAAACGAAAGATATGTTGAACTCCATTTTTCTCCTACCGTGTTCATATACTGCATTCATAATTTTCTCACCCACACACTCAAAAGCAAGATGAAAATTCGAGAGAACGAAGAAGTTTAAGTTATCATAATAATGTGGCTACAATGATGTGCCATTTCAAAGGCGCACATCAACCGAAGAAAAACGTATCCTATAGACAGGATGGCAATTATAGAACCTGAATTTAGTGCTTTTTATCTAAGGTCACTACTACTAAAGAAGAATACGGAAATCAGTGAAATGTAAGGTGAACTTTTTTGAATTTATGAAAATCCTCATCAAACGATCTTAGTGTTGACTAATAACTATTCAATTTTTAAAATCGCTCATAATAACTCTATGGTAAGGTTAACATCATTAACACTAAGTCATTTTTTCTACCGCTATCTGCGCTCATCGATTCTTAACAAGTACAGTGCATTTCGTTGAGCTTCTACACGATCAAAGGAAGAGTTTTCGATGGAAATGTCTGTGACTTCGTCGGTAACCTGCTTTAGTGATGAAGTACGGGCAGCGAAAGGCGCACAAAACAGACTTTAGTAGCACCACACCTGTCAATGACTGGAACATAGTCAAGGATCGAAATTTGAACAATGTAGTGCTTTCACTTGTGCATTGCCCTACGGTCTTAGGATACAGTGAGGTTTTATCACATTCCTAAGTGATATGCAGTGGCTTGGACATCTTCATCGCGTCACATGTTGTATTTTCTTTATTCGCGTTTTTATTGGAATTAATGAGGCTGGTCATATACTTTATCTTAAGACTAGCATGTCTCTCATTACTTGCAATCTATGCTATGGTGGTAAACGGAATGAGGTACTTTATATCTGCACACCAAAGATTTCCCGCTATGCGCTTGGATGGCGGACTTGCATATCATCTCTTAGATAACTTCCTGACCACCTTTGTCTTCGGGAGCTTCTATTGATTACATAAATTCGGATGAGAAGATGACATCATAAAAACACATTTCTTCTGTTTGTTCATTCAAGTTACCTATGACCAAATCAATTATTCTTCTCGGCCCAGCGGTGGTGAAGTTCAAAGCAGATTTTTTCTTCAAAGCAGTCACGAAGACCGGTCCTTGCCGACGATGACTCGAGAACGTTGCTGCACTAAACTCATAGTAAATCACTTATTGCCGTAGTCAAAATTAATGAATAAGATGACCGACGGTGACAGACGACCAACTCGGGGTTTGTATAAGATGAGTTAAAACAGTGAGCTCACGGCACCTCAGGCTCTCATCTTGAGCATTTACACAAGGCCTCTACCTTCCAGCATAAGGCTTCAAGTTCGACGTCCGAAAGTCGACGTATTGTATCTTACGAAATAATTTCCATATATGCTCCATCTTGAACAATCTCGCGACGACTAACACATAGGCGTTGTAAAGAATTTTGCAGGAGCAACATTCCTCTCAGTGGTTTGTTTTCGTGTGTAGATATTAATTGCGTGACATTTTTTAATTAATCGGTCGCTTAATCAACACAGGTGCTTTGGCGGCCACCGTTTATGGATGTTTGACTTAGTTATATTAGTCAGAGTGTGCAAAACAAGAAAAGCGTTTGGAATAATCTGTTTTATCGACTGTCTTCTGCACTCAACGTTGTTGTCGATACTTTTTCGATCTACGAGATAAATATGTAATTCGCCGTCTAAGGTGGAAAGTCCAGAAGATTTGGAACAAATTTCAAGATATTTTTGGAATTAGATCTAACAAAAACTGTCAACCCGATTTGTCCAGTTGAGTCCTTTGAAAATTATTTTGTTTTCAAGAGTTGAATGAATATATTTCGGAAGGAGAATATATGGGCTGGTGATCTGAGGAGTATATTCAATGACAGATTACGATAAGAACGGCATAGTGAACTCGAGCAAAGCGACAGTATTTTTGCTATATCATTTGCAGCAAAAGACAAAACTATCTCGGGTGGGGAAGGTAACGTACAATGGAGTGGTACTTACTGATGTCATAGTGGTTAAAATGATCCTTGGTCGATCGCTGAGGAATGAACCATTCTCTCATCTTTGTCGAGCATCTGTGGAGGTGATCGAATGCATATCTGGTTTATGCAATGGCTTGCGATGGCATGTGATGTATCAAATAAGTGCTGGTACTTTCCCAGACAACTCTGCAACCAATTTGTTGACCCTAGAGTGATATGATGCTTAGTGAGTCAAGGGCACGGTACAAAATCAACCATCATCTAATGTAGTCTCTGAAAAAGAAAACTATATATACTTTGTGCTTCTATGTTTTTGTTATCATTAAAATTCAACAACAGTCGTAATGTGACTTAGAGATTGTCGCAGTTTCATTCCACTTCTATTTGTTAAAGGACTCAATCAACACATTCGTTGGCTTCACAAAAAAGTTTGACCGTATGAATGCGAGACCTGTGGAAAAGCGTTCTTAAAACCAAGCAAGCTGAAGATTCACAGCGTAAAACACACCTCTGAGAAACCATTTCAGTGAGTGCCTTTTTCACCACATTCTTCCTCGAGTTGAAAAAATTTCGTTTGCAACAAAAGATCAATGAGACAGACAATAGTATGATGTCGTCACATTAGAGTCTAAGTGCAGACAATCCAACTAAAGCGTATTTGAATAGTTGTAAAATTTACTAAATAGTGTTAATCAAGAGCGGACATAGGCGTAATCGTGTGGACTCTAGCGTAAATCTAATCAGGTTTATTTCGAGAAAAAATGAGAGTCATTCACGTGATTACAGCTGTACCTGTGGCCGCAAGTATGATTACAAACGTAGTTTGCGTCAACACCAACGGTTGTGTCTTTCACACTGAAATGAGTAACTTGTGGATGATGAAATGAATAGTTGAATGAGTGAGACAATTTTTTTTGGTAATTTCCGTTTAATATTACCTCCATCTAGAACCTTTGGTATTCAAAGAACTTAGTGTGTTGTTGCTCTGAAATTGTTATTTAATCAATAAGGAACACTAGGAATTCTAAGTACTCGTGTATCGTTAGATAATGTATCATTATGATATTCATATTGTAATTTCTTTTCTAATCTCTGCTATGATCATGATTCGCTTCCGATTTTGAGCATTTTTGTTTCACTTGTTTGGTAAGAAATCTGTGTTGTTTGGCATTTGTAAAATAATGCTGTCATCATGATGAGCCTCAAGGAGTGTTTGCTATTATTGTATCCAAGCCTCGACTGCTCAACATGGTGCTGTCGTTTTTTTCGTCTTATTGAGTTCATTTGGAAAATTATGTAATCTCTTTTTAGATCCAATGGAGCATTGATGTTAAATAATAAACCATTTTAAAGCAGGTTTGAACTTCCAAATTCTAGTCAGTGGATAGTTGTCGCTGAGCTTTTTTAACAGATTGTAGAAGCGAAGCAGTGTTAGCTATAGGTGTCTTTGATTTAGTGTGAAGAAAGAATGAGGAGAAAGTCTTCAACCTAATGAAACACGAGTCTAATCCATACGAATTGGTTTTATGTTGGAAGATGAATTTGTTAAGTGAGGATTACTGGCAATACGAGCGAACAGGTGCGCCACAACGTGTGCGCGACAAGGAAACAATGTGGACGGTAAATAGGTTCCAGACAATTTACGTTCCCATTAATGCGCATCATATACCTTATACTAGAAAAGCCGATGAGAATTCTCCAATCAAGTTGGCACTATAACGCAATGGTTTTGTGGAGAAGACGTTTGAGTCGTATAATTAAGAGAAATCCTGCATTACTCTAGAAAAGCCCCAAGCATGATGAGATGAATACACTACTGTAGTTGGGAACGTGCAGAACGAGCGAGATGTTCTATAACATTCAAAACTGGCTAACGTTTTGTAAGTTTTGTCTCTTTTAAAGCCAGAAAGGTTAAGTACGAAGTTTACTTCCGTAGGAAACATCTTTGTGACCGTAGGGAAAAAATCCTCTTTCAAATTTCACTGGCAAAAATGACGCCTACTCTCAAATGATCAACGCTTTGTTCTTTGAAAGGCTTCCAGAAGCTGAGTGAGATGTGCTGGTTATCATAAGAGACCTCATGAAATGTTTAAAATATGCTGTCAGGACATATCAAGATCTCAAAAAAGTCAACTATAAAAGTACCGTTTTTCCGTTTCCTTCCTGATAAGGCTTTTTTTATCGACATTTTTAAGAACGAGTGGGTAGAAGAGGCACCGCTGATTGCAAAACCGCAGGAATGTATGTTCGCCACCATTTACGAAATGGAACGCAGCAAGCCCTTAAATGTCAAAAAATTCCCAAAAACTATGTCTTAGTGTTTTTTATCGACGTTTTTGAAAAGCACTTGACTAAATAGTTTTATACAGTAATGTGATAGAATTGGCGCCGTCTATATATTTGTTCAGATATTTATGTAATGTCCTTTCGGTGGCTTATCTCTTTATATGGAAGAGAATGTTCTTGTGAATTACTGAATGTACAAAACGCTCACAGCTCCACTCGCGCTTTCATCCGCCCTATTTCTGTTTGATTTCGATCATCCCTGGCTAGTACACATATTGCGATAAGAAATACTTTGGAGTCTACTCCATTAGATGATTCCTTTCGGTTAACCGTCAGGGAATAAAGAGGCGACCATTTTTGCTAGACAAAGACTTTCTTAGACTTTTGATAATCGTTCGAAAATTTAAATCACGGTAGCTGCTCTAAGGCTTGTTTCCAAAAAGTAATTTCCATAATGCTGTGACGTTCGAATTAAATTGCGCTTCACATGCGTTGTGCGCTTCAATTTTTATCACACTTATACTAGATCTTCTCTTTAGTTTCGGCACTAGAGCCTTAAAGTCCAAATGTATCAACCTGGAGTAGATGTGCCTCACAACGCTATTCAAAGTGTGTGCCATCAGCTGAACACATTTCTGCCATCTCTCAGGCAAAAAATCTCTTCAACAGTCAAAACCTTCCTCTTTTTCCTCTTTCACCTCGCGTTCAATTTAAGAAGTTCGCGTGAGCGTACACACATTGTCTCCTTTCCACTCGCCAACCTACATACTAGCAGAAAAACGAATACCCGTGTATGTGAAACCCAATCTTATTTACCTTTCCACACCGGAGTGAATTGCTCTTTTCATAAAATAGAGACAACGTTGGATTCGTCAAAGCTTACGCTATCGAATGGTAACATATCACGAGGGAAGAGCTCTGTCCTGCGAGAAATACTCGTGTGTGTGTGAAGAAGTTCTATTTACTACAGTGCTGTTGGAAGCTTTCCCATAAAGCAAACATACTTTTGATTTCTTCGAGATTTGAGCTACTGAACGATTGCTAATATCCTAGGAAAAGAGTTTTTTCCAGCTAAATTCACGCAATATGATGAGAAAGAGCGTGTGGAAATGTGAATCAAAATTCAATCAAAATGCTACGAAGTTATAAGGATAAACATTTGTACGAGCATAGCAGCCGGAGATTTGAGCTTTCGATAAATCTCGAATCTTCTCAAGCCAGGCACAAGGTGTCATAACATTATTTATTTAAGTCCTGACAGCAGTCTCACCTTCTTTTGAACTGTGAAGATCAGGTTGTTACAATCCAACAGTCAAGTACCTCCATTACTCAAAATCATCCAGATTTCAATCGCATCAAGCACAGAGTCAGCTTTCAACATACTCACCGGTTTTGTAAGTCCTCCACTGAATAATTCAAGTGTAGACCACTAAGCAAAAATTACTGAACTTGTAGTGTACCTCACCCATCAAAACAGCTGCCTTACATAGTGGTTCGTATCACGATTACGAGGCATTCTTCCCTACATTTCGCAGTTGTACTGGTCATACTAATCCAAAAATACGCATTCAAATGGAGAAAAATAAAATAAGATGAGGTGCTTCCCCTCTATCCACACCCATTTCAGTCAAAAAAAGCTTTCTCTTTTTTAGATATTTGAATAGTCTATTCGATAGCTTGAATTTCGAGAAATTGAGCGATGAAGTTTGCTTTTTGAACTCCTTATATTACTCTTTCACAGTAAAAATAAGATTTCATCTCACAATTAAGCATTTTACCCTAAATAAAGATTTTCCCTCTAAAGTTCAGTGATTATTTGAAATCACAAGTTTCGACAAATTCAAGAGTACTCTGGCTTTCCAAAAAAATTTTTTATTCCACTGCAACACTGAAAGTACGATTGTGTTTTGCATGCAGGACACATATCTTACTGGCCCACTAATATGAGGATGAATTTGGCTACATTGGCATTGAGCCATCTCCTCTCAATATTCAGTCGAAAACTCAAATCTCAGCGATTTCAATATTAATCTTGGACTTCAAATGAAACTCTTTAGTGCGCTGTAGCAGCCAAAAGAAGATTGGGTTCTGCAAATAACCATTCTATCACAATTAGTGCAATGTGTTGCGAAATCCCATAAACATACAGGAGTAAAGAGTGCGCGCCAAGTGCAAAACCCAATATTTATTTGGCTGCTACAGCGCACTTGAGAGTCTTTTCAAAAATCAAGTATACCGTTAAGATCGGCAAAATTTGTGCTGTTGAATCATTATTGGAAGTATGAAAGAAAAACTTTGCTTAATGAAAAATGCTTGAATGTGAAACAAAGTGTTTTTTTCAGTGTTAAGCGTTATATGAAGGCTTTTGAAATATAACACCGTCAAAACCCTTGAAATTCAAGCTATCGAATGACTACTAAAATGTCTAGAAAAAGCAAAAACTACGTCTTCTCCTAATACGGATGCGGATCGAGGAAAAAAGAAGTGGTCCTACTATTCGTAGTCTCCTTGTGGTCTTTTCTACATTATTTACCGTTTGCTGGCGGAGAAGCGACATTTGGTGACGAAAAAAGTATAAATTTCTTTTTTTTTAAGTTTTTCTTTACAAAATGGTAAAAATACCAGCCAAAGAGCAATCGAGTGTACAACACTCTGTGTTAGGTGAAATTTCACTTGACATAGAGTGTAAAACGTTCGTCTTCGATGACTCTCTATAGGGAGTGTAAGGCTCCCGAGAGAACTGACTATGAAAATATCGAAAGACGACGGGTTTAGCCCGACGGACGAGTCTGTAAGCACGAAACACGCGTATCTGTAGAAGAACCCTCACCAGACCACATGACATGCTGGCTCAAATAATAATGAAAGCATAAGTTTTATTAGAAAACTACACAGCGTCAAAGGAGCACGCCGCACCCACCGGCCAACCGCGCAGGATTTCAACGTGCTTGTCGCTCCTAACACTTCTAGACTCAATGTATATGTAATTTTTTTGATCATGCAAATCGCTTATAATCGAGCTTATTACAGATCACGTGAGTACTCACTAAACATTTTTTTTTCTGTGTGCTTCTTCGTCACGTAGTCTCTCGTGGATAGCCAGGCAAAAGCGTTCTGCCGCAAAGCATCAAGGGCATCGTGAAGCTGACAGTGAGTGTTTAGACCACACAGTCGCTTATGAGTCCTACACCGTATAAAACAGCCTCCGACGCATTATCCGTGACGATTTACCAGTTAAATGACGGAAATCACGGGCCGCTCTGAAATTCACGCTGCGTGAGCGATTTCTATTGCTGTCTCGAGCTGGCTGAGCACTTCTCAAAACAACAAGCACTGGCAGCCTCAGAAACGAAAACTTAATCCTCCAAACATGGAGCATGGCTCTGTGCGGTCAACATCAGACATACTGGAAAGCATTCAAAAGCATTATCTAGAACTCAGCAACATCACCGTCAACTTACATATAAAGCAAGTTAAACCTATTCAAATAACTACAAGAAATACATCAACATGACAAAGACTTTCCTATAAAAGCTTTCTCATGTCTACGCTCTGCTAGTACATCGCCTAGTGTGTTTCGTTGTGTCGACATAGTGAGGCGATGCATAGGTAAGGCTAAGTTAGGTTACGGACACGCGCCCAAAAATTTTATAATCCATTTTCAAAGAATCATTGAAATGTGACGGCCTAAGACTAAGGCCATCTCTATATCGAGCTGCATACTGAATAATATATCATGACACTGATAATTTACAACATAACACCAACTGTATCTTGGTGTCGACCTTCTTCTGAAGTCTTTGTGCCAAAACCTCTTGAGGCCTCATCGACAATGCAAAGAAGCCTTCTTTTTTGTATAATATACTTCAGACACGGACCTCACTCTTTGAGGGATTCCGCCCGGTTAGTCGCGAGGGAGCTTGGCGGATCCCCAAATGGTGGATAGGGGAATAAACGCGAGTCAAAAGCGACCGTGTGCTTCCCAGAGACGCAGGTGGACATAGGGGAGAGCACCCCTGCTTCTGCTGCGCCGACTTGACAACAACTCTATTTCTACGAGTCAAGTCGGCCAAAAGCCTGCAATCAAGTCGGCTCGAAAGTAAATGGGAGGCGGTTAGGAGTCGCCTCCAACAATATAAGCTCCTCCCGCTCCTCCGAGAGAGACTGGCAAGCTAGTCGTGAGTACCCAGCCCCCACCTTTAGAGCATGGCAAGCTATACGTTGGATATTAAAAGCCAAAAACAGCAACGAATATGGGCCTCATTCCTCTGACCCCGAAAGAGCTCCTGGTACGGCAGCGCCAGGTCGGACGAGTACGGAGAGGCTGCTAAAATCTCAGGGTCAAACTAGGCTGCCAAGATATAAACGGACTAAAATGACGATCTGCACCTACAATGCAAGAACCCTTGCTCACTAATCCGCTGTAGAAGATCTACTGATCAATGCAAGAAGAATAAGGTACGACGTCATTGGCCTGGCTGAAATGAGAAGACGCCATCCTTTTCATGCTGTTTATGACACCGGAGAAGAACTGTTCCTTGGAACATGCGATCGCAGAGGTGTCGGCGGCGTTGGCGTCCTCGTCAAATCGAATTTCCCCATGAGCATTGATTCGTTCGAACAACTAACAACCCGTATCGGACGATTATGGCTGAAACGATGTGGTTCTATGCCGGCTTTGACCATCTTCGTTGCTTACGCACCAACATCAAGCTATGACGAAGACAAAGTCGAAGCGTTCTATATGGACCTCGAAAAATTCTTCAGAGAAGATCATACATTCTTCAAGGTCGTTGTCGGAAATTTCAACGCAAAAGTTGAACCTAGAAGAACGTCTAAAGAACGTTACATAGGGACCCACGGACTAGAATGGGATGAACAGGGTAAGAGGCTATCTGAGTTTATCATGACGACCCAAACCATCCATGGTAACTCGCAATTTCAAAAGCCCCTTTCTCAGCGATGGACGTGGGAGTCTCCCAATGGAGAGTACCATAACGAATTAGATCACATCTTAGTAAATCGAAGGTTTTGGCTGACCGATGTTGCTGTTGTTCCTAAGTTCCACAGCTACAGGCAACCAAAACCTTACGTCCGAACCTGCGAAACGCTGCAGGGAAGCGATAAAAGAAGACCTCAAAGAGAGAAGAGCAGCAGTTATGGCAGAAGCTGCAAAAGCTGGGAAGAGCATTCGCAAAGCCCAGTGAGGCTTCGTCAATTATAATATCAAGATAATTGCAGTCCGATACCCTGACGGGACACTTACTGCTTCGAAAAGGGCTATGGAGAAAATTATCCACCAATACTACTCGGATCTCTTCGCTAACCATGTCCTCTTACCGTCATATAAATTGAGAGAGAACGTATATGTCGCTCCGCCGGTCCTCCCTTCCGAAATCCGACCTATATCGTCGGTGAAGAACAGAACAACACCTGGTCCAGACAGGATTAGACCAGAACACCTGAAGAACCTGTCGCCAGTTCTCATCAACACCTGGCTCTGCTCTTCACTCGCTACCTGTCAGAATGCAAGGTCCCTATTCAATGGAAAAGCAGCAAGACCGTATCTGTTGTACAAAAAGGAAGACCTTCACGACATAAGCAATTATCGCCCAATCTGCTTGCTGTCCATTGTCTATAAACTCTTTACTCCAGTCATGCTATACAGGATTGACAGAACACTGGACGAACGACAGCCATGCGAACAAGCAGGGTTCCGAAATGGATTTAGTATCATAGACCACATCCACACGATTACAAGACTCATTGAAGTTTCGCGAGAGTACAAACAACCACTCTGTCTCACTTTTATCGATCTGAAGAAAGCCTTTGATTCAGTGCAAACAGAAGCGGTTATAGAGGCTCTGGATAACCAGGGCGTCCCTACTCGGTACATAATGATCCTTCGTGAGCTTTATAAAGATTTCACGACCAAAATATCTTCATTCTGCAACAGTATCACCATTGACGTGAGAAGAGGGGTTCGACAAGGCGATACAATTTCGCCAAAACTATTCACTGCCACCCTACAAAACGTCATGCGAACATTAGAATGGGACGATATGGGAATGAAAATTGACGGTCGACAATTGAACCATCTTCGCTTTGCTGACGATATCGTTCTCATAACACCAAACATCAGCCAAGCGGAACGAATGTTGACCGATTTCGATAACGCCTGTGGAAAGATTGTTCTTCAACTAAATCTAACGAAAACATGTTCATGAGGAACGGATGGGTCTCGAATGCCCCATTCACGCTCAACGGAACGACAATTTCCGAATGCTCCAGTTACATCTATCTAGGTCGTGAAATCAACATGATGAACGACCTAGCTCCAGAGTTGAGCAGTAGGAAACGAGCGGCTTGGGGAACGTTTAAGAGCATCGAAGATGTAGTGAAGAGGACAAAGAACATCCGACTCCGTGCCCACCTATTCGACTCGACAATTATCCCTGCCCTAACGTATGCAGCAGAAATCTGGTCGCTACGTAAGCAGGATGAAAGATCACTTGCGTTATCGAACGCGCAGTCGAAAGGTCGATGCTAGGAGTATCCCGTATCTCGCAAATGAGAGAAAGGATCCGAAGTTCCGACCTACGTCAACGATCGAAAATCAGAGACGCCGTTCTACACGCCAGGATATCGAAAATAGGTGGGCCGGACACGTGATGCGCTTCAACGACAACTGATGGACGAGAGCCGTTACCGACTGGATTCCTCGGGACGTCAAGCGCTCTAAGGAGACCACTGACCCGTTGGTCCGATTTCTTCACGAAAGCGGCGATAGAAAAGATATGATGCTCAGCGAATCGCTAGAGCGAGGAGGACCCACTGGGCTACTCTTGCACGCGATAGGGAAAAATGGAAGAGTTGCTGGTACCCGCTCGAGTCACTCGACGATCAACGGGACGACATGTGATACAGGTAATACTTTAGACATTATCTTACATAGTTAACCGCTGGGATTAATTTATATAATACATATTAATTACCCAAGTTTGAACACTACTTAAGACGTTAAAGCATTCTGAATCGTGACTGTGTTATGTTATCGGCACATTTTGGATAATGTAAAACTATTTGACAGAACAACACAAAATTAAGAACGAAGCATACGTCAGTCTTAGTTGGGCTGGCGAGTTTGGCTTCTAGTGTCTTGACCGAGTGTACGGGTATCCTAAACCGTGGCTCAACGTGCTTGAAAATTTTCCAATATACAACAACCCTTTGGCAATGACTTGATTCGAAATAGAAAATGAGTGAAACAGCAATGCAAAGGTAATTATAGACAATTCAAAACTAAATTAGGCGAGAATGAGTTAAAAGATGTGAAATTTGGTTGAGAATGACTATTATTAGGTTGGAAGGGAAATTTCCATCGTTTGGATGGGAACGTCGTTTTTTTTCGCATAAAATTTGTGTAATCTTTATATCATTTGAATGGTCCAGTTCTTGCGCATCTACTGATATATAATTTCTCTATATCTGCTGCAGAATGGGAAATGTCCAGGAAACAGAAACGTTTGTTGATACTCTACGAGTGCACAGTTTGATGGTTTCCTCATAGATTGGAAAGAAGAAAATAGCACGAGAGAGCTCAGCGGTATCGACATTGGCTAAATATGACAGAATAGAGAGAAAGCAAAGTGGAACAGAGAAGCATGCAGAATGGAAACTTTGTAAATTGCAGATGGTGTGGAGAAATAGAAGAAAAATGAGTCTTATTTTTGTGGAGCAAAGAGCGATTTTCTAATTGGAAAAAGATTATTCTTTTTTAGATTCTGATACCCTCCCACGCTGTGGATGCGCTTTCTCAAAAGGCATGCGAAAGGCCACTTGTAAAGGTGAGTACAGAACTTTTTTTCACTTTTCACTCTCACTGTAATAAATTTATTTTATAATAACCTAAAATGTATCATAGTTGTTAACTGTCTATGCGTATATGTTTCAATTTACTTTACATTGTATGGAAGGGCAGTTAAAGGAGTTTATTCGTACTTTATCAGTCGCCTGTTCGCCCACCTCTAAATCACTCGCTTTTGCGCCCGCTTCCTCTGAAATCACTTGCTATCGTAGTGGCCTCACCATAAACATCTGCCGAGAACACGGTACCGGACTCGTCCTTCGAGATTACCCTCACGAGGATATGTAGCTGTTTGTTGTTGTATTTCATCATACCTTAATCGACCGGCGCTCTAGAATCATTTATCCGTTATTTTTCGAAAAGCTTCAGTGTCTTGAGGATAACTAAATAATGAATAAATCAATTACTGCAGCAAGGAATTCTAGATAATGTCGCTTACTTCTGAACGACAATTTCCTGTTTGTAATATGTTGCAGACACCGCGGCCTTCATCCTCATTCTATCCGCATAAACTTCTTTATTAGATGAGGATTTCACTCATGTAGACTAACCCTCTTCTCGTTCTATCCAATACTTGAAGTCGAAAGACAAACAGGCATTTTTCGTTCGCGGCAATTCAGTCTCGTCTACAGTGATTTGGACAAATCTGCAGTATTAAATCGTGTTCAGTACTGATATTTGTAGTGTATTGGTAATAGTGCAATTGTTATTGTATTAGTAATACGTACTAATTGAGCATTTAACCTTGCCTTATTTCTCTCGACTGGGCCTAACAGGTATTCCTTCATAAGTTCCACTTCAGTCATTCCTTCAAAAACGTCTCGAGTACACCAGGAAATGATCGCTTGTTAATTTATTGACTCACAGGTTTTCGCCATTATCAATTTAATTGTCGCATTCGTAAGTACAATAGACCAATCCTCTATTCCTACGGTAGGCTGTCTGTTTCAAACACTTTACCCTGGGCACTTTAGTACCCGTCTTCACAATGTTTTACTTTCAACCGAAGTATTAGAACAACTTCGAATATGTAATCTACATTTTTCCAGGATATAATAAATGTTATCTACCTTATTCAGATGGAAATCACTAACTTGTATCGCTATACTTAATTCATACACTATAATTTCGTAAGTTGTATGTTTACTATATCAGAAGATGCTTGATCTGCACATCGGCATAATCATGACTGTTAGAAGTCGAATGACTTTTCGTTGTACTTTGAGTTAGTCTTGTAATTGAGCTTTTGATAATTGGTCTCTTCACGTAATTTGGCAATGATCCTGTCCTATAATCTTGATATTGAATCTCCATCATTAGCTTTACCTTTGTTTTACTTTGACAACAAACCCGCTCCTTTACAAAGTTTTTATAAGCGAAAGGAAGTTATAACTAGGCTTCAGCTTGGCAATGCACTCGACTACTATCCCGTTCTCTATATCGTCTGTAATCCTGCTGTATATTCTATTGCTGGTATGTTTTGCAATTGTAAAAATGAACGATAATCTAGGCACGAAGAGTTCGAAGCACAAGCAGATAATAAAAGTGCCGCGTAGTCCAAATTGATTGAAACCATTCCACACCACTCTCCGCCAAACTTCTTCTGCTATAAATATATAAAATATGCCTGTCCGAATAATGTTATGAAAATGTGTAAAGCTCAGTGAAAAGAATAAAAAATTGTTGAACAATGTCAGGATTAAGAGCTGGTCGTTCTTGGGACTTGAACTTTTCTGACAACGATGTTGACCGCAAATTTCCACTCCCTTTTCGAGCTACTTCCGCAAGAAAATAAATGCACCTTGTTCTTCGTAAGGTATCGTTCGCCTGCCTGCCTTTGTACCTGCAAATTTACTTCCATACAACTTGGAATTTGACACCCATTCACGGCAGTCTCTGCTCCTCAGGTCACGTAAGCTTTCTGCGACATCTCTCGGTTTTCCCGTATTCTTAACAATCATTTAATGAAATCCTTGCTCATAGCTCTTCTCAATAATCGCATTTGCAGGTATGTCACTGTTTGCGGAGCTCGCATATAATCCATTTCATGGATCACGTACATACAGATCGGACATTCTCAAGCTTTATCGTTCAAGTTGGTTCCGATATTTAGGTATGAAAACACGACAATAAAGTCAATGAAGAGAGCATGAATGAGAATCGAAGCTGCGAAAGCTCTGTGTCGAAGTTGGTTTTTGCCTTGAGAGACAGCTCTGAGTTTGACAACGAAATCCCAGGAGGAGAAAAGGCTAACGGTCAGCATTTTTAGAAAATAAACTGAGTAAGAATGATCTGATATATTTGTTCGATATGGACAGATAAGAAGATTACTGTTTTTTATAGTTTCTAGTCCTCTGCACTGTGGATATGAAGCACACGAAACCCCAATTCTAAGAATGAGTCCAACTCGTTTTTTATACAGTTTTATCATTTTTATACAGTTTTCACACTATTCTTTGGCACTATTCGAAGTTAGTATAGTGAGAGAACTTGCCTGCTTCATTCTACAAGATCCTTACTTATTTTTGTTCCACTGCAAAGTTTTACACACGATCGTATTTTCTAGTACTATGCCAATGAATTAAGCTACCTTCGCATCGTGTGGAATGCGGCAATTTATTCGTCTTTATGCTTTTCTTGTCAAACAAATCCAAGGTTATTGATAGTAGTGTTCATCAAGTGCACAAGAAATGCAGTGAAAGAACGTCAGCCGCTCTATTTCAAATGTACTGTATTTCTACGGAATTTGATAAAACACCACTATTAGCAACCTCAGATCTGTTGAACAAGAAAAGCACCCAGATCGTCAATCCATACCATGATTGAGAGATAGCCGGTTCGGAAAATTATTCGAGTTCATTGTTAGAATTCCGCAGTATAACAGTTATAGGTAATCTCGCATCAACTCGTTACTTATCATTGGTTTTCAAGGTTTGTGTTTTAGTTGCTCTTACTCACGATTGGTATGTGAAGAATCCGGTCATAAGTTTTGCAGCCGGACTGATGAATATTGAGTTCTTTGCTTACGATTCCTTATCACCTTTACTGGCTTATTTTTTAACTCAGTAGTGCCTTTGTTGAGGCTTTTGTAAAGATCATTCCTTCCAATTTCCCCGTACCCACACCTCAAAAGAGTAGACGATGTTTAAGAACGAAACAAATGGTACTGATTGCCTTCACATTTTTCTCAACTTTTTTTCCGAAAGGGAATTTACGGAACTGAAATTACTGGCATTTTAGAGCCGACATGCTAGTAAATATTATTTCCTTACGTGAGTTTAGGCGATAGATGCGATCGTCCTGGATACAAATGTAGTAAGGTAAGTTTGTCCTACTAGCAATGCAACGCAATGAATATCAGCTAACCCACTACTTTTTATCTTACTTACATGTATTAGACTATCCACTTTTCTTTTTTGCATGCAATATGTGAATGACTGGAGAGATTTACTATTTGCCGTGAGAAAAGAAAATTTGAAAACCTGGAAAATTCGAGACTTAGTAAGGCTAAAAGAAGAAGATCAGCGAATGGCGAAATCCACTGCAATGTATTCCTTGAAAAGAGTTTCTAGCATAAACTTAGGTTATCCACTGAGCATGTGTAAAAGGTATAGCTCAGTGTGGTGGTATGTGGTAGAGCAGTGAACTGAGCCGCTAATGCTGATCGAACAGTTTTTCTGCTCGTTCACTTCCAAACCACTACCTGCAACATCCCCTGTATTGTAAACACTTATCGGCCTAGTTAGCTGACACTACAATGGATCAGTAGTTTGATAAGGACAAAAGAGGCATGCGGTGGAATTTCCCATCAAACCTCCAAGTTGAGGACATCGTCATCTTTTTAAAGACTACCAGTGAAGCAAAGATGACTCATAAGAGGAAGACCTATTTCATGAGGGGCTATAATCCGAATGTAGAGAAATTGAACCGGATAGTTCTCTAATCACAAAGATCATCTCGCAGGTGTACCTTAGATACCCAAAGAGCTTGAAGTACTACATGAAGGAAAAATTAGACGGAAGAAAGAGAGCACCATCTGGTACTACGACCACGACGAGAAATCTACGCAGCACTCACGAAACGCTTGAAGTCTTCTGAGATTTAGTCGACACTCATAACGCCTCATATCTTTGCACGCCTTGATCTCTTAAAAGTATCTTGGTAACTTCGAGATTATGGTATTTCTGCTTTTCCGCAGTGTATGTTGTTACTTATATAACTAAGGGAATTTAGTGGTGAACAAAAAAAAAAACGGCCTCAGGCAGGAATCGAACCTGCGTTTCATCCTATTTGGGAACGCGAGCTCTACCACTACACCATTGAGGCAAATTTGCCCAACCACTCATTCTTCAACATCTCTATGTTAGCTATCTAGCTATCATAGCTATAAGATTTCGTTTAATCGTTTAAAAATTCAAATTAATCAAGATCTTTAAGATTTAGGATCATGCACATCTATAGTAATACACAGAGAGGCAAGACTGGACTCCTTTCTCAAAAAATGAAGAGGTTTTGATCTAAGAAGTCGATGAGGTCACTTTTGAGAAGGTTGTAGTCTTCAAATTTTTTCCCACAGATGCTGCTTCGGGGCGTAAAAGAGAGATAATCAGATGGAGCAATATCAGGATCGATAGTGGAGTGGTACCGTAGTCAGCCCACCTTCTTCAAACGGTGGCGGATCGACCTTGTGCAACTTGAGTTTGTTAGTCAATGCAAGAGGTGTATCACTTAGCGATAGACCAATCCATTAAGATACCGAGCAATGGCTCTACGGCCGTGTCCACGTGTCTACCCAAATTGCTAGAACCTTTTCCAACATGCCAAAGCCTGGCAACAACGGAAACCCAAGAGAAACTGGATGAAACGATAGTGTGAGAGAGAGCAAGCTCGAACTCAAGTGATCGGCCTAACTAGTGTTCGTTATAGTTGTGCACGATTCTAAATCTTGAAGACAAATCAGTCTTGAGAGACTGAGTCGTGCAAAGCGATTAAGCGTTGTTACTGCAGACTAAATCTCAGAAGCTCTATTCAAGCGTGACGAGAGTGTTGCGCAGATTTCTCATTGTGGTTGCAGTCAATCGGATTTCATTCCATTTACCGTTTCATGCGGAGGTACGATCTTGTAATATACCAATAATATGAAGTGCTGTGCAAAGACAGTTGAGCCAGCTGAGATTCCAACCCTGACTCAACTCTTTTCGAAAGCTTATACTAACCGTTGCACCACCGACCACTCCTAATCGATAAAGGTTGAAACTGATGGCATACGGTATTCTCAACGGAATACAACGGCAGCGATTTATATGCGAGTCCAAGCAGCGAAATCCCTTTCTGATCCTGCTTGCTCAAGTGCCTGTGCCTCATCAGAGGTCTTCGACACCCGCAGAAGGTTGATATTGATAAAAAGCTTGTAGAGTACATTCAACAAGCCTATTAAACGGTAGTTACAAGAATCCCTTCTGTCAAGATTCTTAGGCAGGATGATTGTACACGAGATCTACCATTGATGTGAGATTTTTTGACGACGTCATATGTGCTGAGAAAAGTGCATCGACGTTTATATTATTGAAGTTGTGGCCACCAGCTCTGAGTCATTACAAAATTTCGCTTTGTTAACCATTCAGCCTATGGTTTCAGCGCTTCTTGGAGGAAAATTGCAGCGGTCTATTGAGGTAAGTAGGCCATCTAGCTTTATGTACAAAATTTTTGGTTGCTTTGGTTGGACAATACAAGTCGCTAAGGTCAGCGAGCAACAAGGTCCAGCGAAAGAGGAAAAGGAGGATGGAAAAAAAAGATAGAAAGAAGAAGGAGAAGGAAGAAGGGGAGCAGGAGAGGGGAAGAGGAAAGGAAGGAAACGAGAAGGCGAGGTGCAGGGCCGTTAGGATAGAAGAAGAGGAAAAGAGAGATTTTTTTTTGAGGGGGGGCACAGAGAAGAGAGAAGGAGAAGAAAGGGAGGAAGCAAAGAAGAAAGAAGGAGAAGAGGAAGAGGGGGAGAAGGAAAAGAAGGAAGAGAAGAAGGGAGAAGAGGGAAAGAAGAAGAGGGGAGGGGGAAGAAGAAAGAAAGAGAGAGAAGGAAGAAAAGGACATAGAGAAAGAAAGAGGAGAAGGAGGAGAAAGGGAGGAAGGAGAGAGAGGAGAAAAGAAGAGGAAAGAGAGAGAGAGGAAAGAGGAGGAGGAAAAGAGAAGAAAGAAGAAGAAGCAGGAAGAGGAAGAAGAAAGGAGGGAGGGAGAAAAGAAAGAGAGGAAGAAGGAAGAAGAAGAAGGAGAAAGAGGGAGGAAGAGGGGAAAGAAGAGAGAGTGGGAAGAAGAAAGAGAGAAGAAAGGAGAAAAAAAACGAGATGACTGAGGTGTCATTAGTTTTTTTTTTTTATTATATTTTCGCACTATCCCTCTCTAGTTCCACCCACTCCCTCCCCCCTCTCTCTTCCTTCCCCTCCCCTCCCTCCGCCCCCCCACTTCCCGCCTTTCCCTCTTTCCTCCTTCCTACCCCCTCCCTCCTTCTTACCCCCCCCCCCCTTCCTTCTCCTCCCTGCCCCCAGTCCTCCCTGTCAGGCATCTCTCCTCCCCTTCCTCTCTCTTCCGCCCGTGTTCGCCCTGCCCACTCCACTCCCCCCCCTAATCTCTCCATTTCCTACCTCTTTGATGATCAAATAGACACGAAGGACTCACACACATCGCGCGCCCCCCTCGTACAAACCTGCTATCTGGCCACTCACTCTCTCCCCCCCCCCCCTCCCCCTCTCTCTCTCTCCACGCTCGGCTTGCGCTCAGTACCACAGCGATGCAACCGCAGACCGTAGTCACCCGACCAGACGGACAAAGATAAGAGAGTAAAGACATCTAACACTCGGCTCCCCCTCTCCCTCCTCTTCCTTCCCTTCTCCTCCCCCTTGTTCCTTTCGACACGAGTCCCACACCTGTACCACCACGACAATACTCCCCGCCCAGCCGAAACGTCACCTTGGAGCACAAACAACAAAAGCTCAACGTACAGCTGCACAAAGCCAGAAATAAACTAAACGTGGACTACCCACTCCTCGGCTGTCTAATGAGCTCACCATCACATCCCTAAGCCAACTCTTACTCCCCATGCGGGCACACAACTCAAGTCTCGGGGTTCCGTTCCATACGGGCTCGATATAATATACTGAATGTGCACGAGCTTGATCACCACGTCTTGTTACCAACGTGATAAAGGCGCTACCTGAAGATCAAGCACGTACTCTGCCGCAGCTCGATCGAGCCACATTATGAGCAGATGTGGATTAATGAACGAGAAGCCGAAGAGGTACAACATCACTCGAGCCAGCAGCACCTCTGTCCCACCCGCACAACAATTTTCATTTGAGTCTTCAGCTACTACAATTGTTGATATGGGGAATGATTGGGACAAACGTTTCGACTCATTTTCTTCGGGTTTGTCTTCTTCAACAAGCGATTATTCCCCACTAGTTTCGCCTTTCCACCGTCGTATGCCTTGTGTGGTCTTCGCCTTCGCTGTTGTTCGACATCGGATTGTTTGTCAAATTAGAGCCCCCACTCGACCATTTTTTTTTTTTTTTTTTTTTGACAGTAAGTCAACTGCGTCATCAGTAATTCCACCAATAAATTAAGTGATTGTTAAGAAGATTGGACTATTAATTCAACTGTATGGCTCCCACCCTACCCACATAATCAAACACAATAATGTTCCATTAGTGAGCCTTAAGATCGAAATTCCACAAACAAATTTGTTTCGGATGATTGTTTTGCCGTGTAACGTAGCTTTCAGGAGCTGAGCACCGCTGCGACCACCATCCGATCGACGTTATTCTGTCACCGCGTCACGAAGAAAATGCAGAGACAATGTAAGTATGTGTATCTACCAAAATGCCTCAATGGAAGCCCTTCGCATATTGTGCAACCCCTTCTTCATAAAGTCACTTGAATTTTCATTTCGCAGGTGGCTCTCTAGTGATATACCTGCACCTGGCAGGAAGATGGTCAAGGTACCGCGAGTTAAGAGTGCTCTCAGAAAACTAGTCGTAGTTGAATATTTGTTCGTAATTACAGGCTATTGAGGAAGCAATCAAATGTTTTGTAGGTAATATACGAAATGAATGTTTTCTGACTCCTTTTATTTCATTGTTAGCTTCATGTAATCGTTAGCGCAATGAAAGAAGTGAAGAAAAGATGAGCTGACAAAAGTTGAATGTTCGTATTCATATTCGAGTCTATGCATTAGTTCAAGCGTTTAATAAGGTATGCAATCACATAACGAACATAAGTTCAATCTTGCATCGGGGACTCGATCAAAAGAGTTTCAATTAGGCATTAATTGAAGCATAAATTGACATTAATCTCCGTTCATTCTATATTATAGGTGCCCGAAAGCAAAGTTCTCTTCAGAAGTGTAATTTGAAACAAATAAACATCAGCGTTAGTTGTCTTTTACACTGAATCATTTCACTTGTGAATACTAACCTGACAAAGCTGAACGAAATCAGAACATTTCTTTGATCATCTTGAATTATCAAGACCGGTCTTTTCTTCTGGTTAGACGGCGACAGATTAAGGGAACGACCGCTTTCGCTAGATAAAAAATCATTTATAAGAGTCGTAAGTAATCAGTCGAAGGCCTAGAATCTTGGGCCCATCTGTAGTGATGGTTCAGACGATTTTCTTAAAGTCGTTCGATAATGTTGTGCCTCTCAGCCTCGTTGCTTCACCTCAGAACTTGGGTTGTGTAAGCAGACGCAGCTATTATACAACAAAACAACCCAACTACAATAATATAACGGCAACAGATCGTTAGCACACAATAATATGCAATAATATGATAAGTACAAAAGCTAAGCCAACATAAGCACTGAGGGATAACAATCAAGCATAATGAGTGCCACTAAGAGACTAGTGAAGTAAGTTGACAAACTATATCGCCACAACCCCCTAGGAACTCGTTGCCAGGAATCTGTGAAGGTAACTGGGCATTTCTCACTTCACTCGACTGTTGTTGACGGCTTCTTAATATACAGGAAATTAAAAAAAGGAGGCTAGGTTAGACCAAATCTCTCTTATGTTTACTGTTTCTATGCAATCTAGGGGTCACTGCGAGTGGAAAAAAGCGCTACATTTGTTCAGGTAGTCATTCTATACTTCCCACTGCTATCTGATGGAAGATATGCTCTTGAGAGGCTCTTATGTTTTTGGCAATTCGCTCTGTTTACACGTAGAACGCGCGCCGGAGTTCCCCCCGAATGGCAGGGACACTAAAGTTTAGCATTGGAAGACTGTTAGTCGCCTCGTCCACGGCACTGCCACTTTTAGGCAAGTCTGTTGGAACATTGATTTGAAATGGCGAGCGCCCTTTGGAGGCCTTCGCTTGCAGTCCCTGAGTAATACAACCATTTTCAAATATACACTTGGATCTGCTCGCAATTAGTGAGATATTGGCGTTAGCATCACCCCCTCAATACGAAGACGAACCGAAATTCTCTAAACATGCATGGCAAAAGGGAGGTTTTTAAGATGGTGAAACACGGACCAAAGCGATTGAAGCCTGGAGGATACTGCTACGCCCGGGCATCTTTTTCAGCTTAATAATTTCAGGTACTCCGCCAAGGCTGAGTAAAATGGTGACCATCGAAGTAGAGTCCTCTGCTCGTCATAAAGCCGTGATGCACAGCTCTTCGATAAGAAGTCTGCTTGTGAACAGTCCGATGAGAAATCGCTACTAATATATCGTTCAAGGATTTTCCCACCTTCCCATTTCAGTATTCGAAGTAGGAATGAGGATTGATGCAAAGCAGAGGAGACTGTTTGTGCCCAGATTGGTAATAAAAGGTTTATCGCACGGTGGGCGCAATTGGACAGAGGTACCCTTTGGTGTTCATGGTTTTTGCGCTAAGAGATGCAACTCTGCGTCGTGATATTCTTGATTAAATCGAGATTTCGAGATACAGGCATGACGCATTGATACAACAGACGAACCAATGTGTCAGTGCTGTCACCAAGCTCATCGTCTTTCCTATTTTTTTTTTTTTTTTTAAAAGTCATCAATTAGAGTGTCTGGCATGTCTACGGAGTTTCGATTCTAAGAAAAGCTGTTCCCAGTGTTACCTCTAAACCATCTTTCATTCGAAACGAAGCAATAGATACTAGTAACCTCTTTGATTTGACAGTCAGTTCTTGCAACTTCATTATATCTAGGGACGACTGTTTATTCGTGCCGGAAATTCAAGGCGACGAGCCAGGATCGCGATTTTTCAACCAAAGTCTGTCAAGGTGAGATCAGTAGGTAGCCTTAGGTGCAAGAGAAAATTCATGGAGCTTAGGTTTCAATTGCTACTTCATCGAATTGCACACATGACGGAATTGATTCAGCATATGAAAAGAGTATTGTATTTAGCCGATAAGTAGAATCGTTATGAGACACCGACCGACTGAACATAATATCCATCACTGTTTGCGAAATGTTCCATCGGAAGTTAGACGTTACCTAAAAGCCTCACTATGAAAGATAAAATCACAGACTGTGTGAAGTTTCTCATAAAACATTCCTGCCAGGGACGATTGGTGTCGATGGCTTCGACCCCCCCCCCCACTCAATTTCCTTATTGACTGTTATGGGAACGCTTCAGTTATGATCGTTGTCAATGGACTGCAACCAGCGAGATTGACTGAGAAGTGCTTCTGCCGCATGAATGTTGGAGCATTATCGCTCATTATTCGATGATGGTACTACGTGTCGGCAAAGATACAACAGTCAGGATATATAAGGACCGAGGAATTGCCCACGTCCGCCCAGAGACTGGTGAGTCCTTAGACTTTATGTCAAGGAATCAGTCAAGTCACCATACACGTGATATATCGCTCCATAATATTGGTTCCGATAGAGTCCGATTGGATGATTGGTGACGGAGATAGCACGAGACCGACGTGGTTCGATCAGGGAACGCGGATTTACGAACTTCCCGTGTGGAGGAGATCTTCTGGTCCAGAGCACTTGTCATGGAAAAGTTGTGATAAATTGCTGATCTATGGAAACTAATAGACGATAGAGCAAAGAATCTTCGTCGACTTGTGTGCTCTAAGTACTGAGTGTCCAGTATTTCTGTGGAACAAGAAAAACAGTGAGGCCCATTGATCCGGAACGCCCACTCATCCCAAATAGCGTTACCGGGGCAACTATGCTCGAACGATTATGGGCCGCTGCGTGTCGGAGTGCCATGCGTGATTTCATCGAAACGCTGGTCGCTAGTAGCCAGATTGGTGCTCTCTTTCTTCGTCTAGAGTGATTTCCTTCATGTAGTACTTCAGCTCTTTGGGTATTAAGTGTAATGCACATGCGACGCACTGATCTTTTGTGATTAGAGAACTATCAGTTCAATTGCTCACATTGTCGGATTATAGCCCTCATGAAAATAGGTCTTCCTCTTAGAGTCATCTTTGCTTCACCTGGTAGTCTTTAAAAAGATGACGATGTCCTCACACTGAGAGGTTTGATGGGAAATTCCACCGCATGCCTCTTTTGTCCTTATCAAACTACTGATCCATTGTAAGTCGTAAGCTAACTAGGCCGATAAGTGTTTACAATAAGGGATGGCAGTAGAGTTTGGCAAGTGAACGAAAAGCAGAAAAATTATTTTTTGAGCAGAAAAGCCGTCGATCAGCATGTAGCGGACTCAGATTCAATGCTTTATCCACATACCACCACACTGAGCTTACCTTTTACACATGCTCAGGTGGATAACCTAAGTTTATGCTAGAAACTCTTTCAAGGAATACATTGCAGTGATTTCGCCATTCGCGCTGATCTCTTCACTTTTAGCCTTACTAAGTCAGAATTTTCCCAGGTTTGATTCACAATTTCTTTTCTCACGGCAAGCAATAGTCAAATCTCTCCAGTCATTTCAACTTATTGCATGCAAACAAAGAAAAGTGGTATAGCTCTAAAATACATGGTAAGTAAGAGAAAAGAGTAGTTCACGGTAGCTGATATCATTGCTTGCATTGCTATTAGGACAAACTTACCTTCTTACATGTGCTATCCAGGCCGATCGCCAGATGTCTATCGCCTAAGCTCACGTAGTGAAATAATATTTACTAGCATGTCGGTCTAAATATGTACCAGTATAATTTCAGGTTTCGTAACATTTCGTTTCCGGAAAAAAGTTGGGAAAAATGTAGAAGGCAATCAGTACCCATTACACACACGTTTCGTTCTTCAACCTCGCAATACTCTTGGTATGCTCAGCTCGTGGGTACGCAGGAATGTGGCGATATGATCACTTGACAAAGCCTTCCAACAAAGGCACTACTCGCAGTTTCAAAAGATAAGCCAGTGACTAGGTGATAAAGGAATCTGTAAGCAAAAAAAGCACTCAATCTTCGATCAGTCCGGGCATCTGCCAACAACTTATGACCACCGAGAAGTCATATTACATACCAAATCGGTGAGGTTAAGAACAACCTACAGACCACAAAACCATGGAAAACCTACAGTTCCGATAAGTAAACGATCTCGCTGCGCGGATTTACCCTAGTAAACTGTTATACTAGACGGTTAACTTCTAACAATGATCGGTCGAGATAAGTTTTCCGAACGCGGCTATCTCTCAAATCATGGTAAGGATTGACGGTCTGGGTGCTTTTCTTGTTCAACAGATCTGAGGTTGCTAATAGTGCAGACACAGGTTATCTATCAAATTCCGTAGAAAATACAGTACATACTTAGAAAGTTAAGAAGCGGCTGACTTTCTTTCACTGCATTTCTTGTGCACTTGCATGAACACTACTATCACAATACACCTTGTCGGATTTGTTGAACAAGGAAAAGCATAAAGACGAATAAATTGCCGCATTCCACACGATGCGTAAGGTTAGCTAATTCAGTGGCATAGTATTCAGAAAATACGATCGTGTGGTAAAACTTTGCAGTGGAACAAAAATAGTAAGGATCTTGTAGATGAAGCAGTGCAAGTTCGCTCACTTACTAACTTCGAATAGTGCCAGAGTAACTAGTCGTTGAAAACTGTGATAAAAATGATAAAAAACTCGTAAAAACGAGTATTGGGACTCCATATCTTAGAATTGTTTCGGTTTCTCGTGTGCCTCATAATTCCACAGGCAGAGGACCCTAGAAACTATGAAAAAAACAGTAACCTTCTTTATCGTGTCCATAACTCGAACAAATTATAAATCACAGATCATCTTACTCAGTTTATTTCAAAATAGCTGACGTTAGCCTTGTTCTCTCCTGGGGATTGTCGTTGTCCAAACTCAGAGCTGTCCTCTCAGGCAGAGAAACCAACTTCGACACAGTAGCTGTTCGCAGCTTCGATTCTCATTCATGCTCTCTTCATTGGACTTATTGTCGTGTTTTTCAGACCTAAATATTGGTAATACAAGTTGAAAACGATAAAGCTTGAGAATGTCCGATCTGTTGTACGTGATCATGAAATGGTGGCACCTTATTATGCCGAGCTCCGCAAACAGTGACATACCTGCAAAATGCGATTATGAGAATAAGAGCTTCAGAGCAAGGATTTCATAATATGATGTAACCAAGAATATCGGGGAAAAACGAGGGAGAGTCGCAGGAAAGCTTAGTGACCTTGGAGGAGCAGAGACAGTGCCGTGAATTAGAAGTAATGGAATAGACAAATAGATTGCTTGT